>JAOWBC010000049.1:3144978-3182435 GCA_028566105.1 Hypoplectrus providencianus | reverse complement strand
CAGGAGTGATAGTGTCTATTTTTTCGATAAAAAAACATGAAAGGTTATGGCATGAATCCATTAAAATCATTCAAAACAGCAATATGTTTACTCCTACAACAGTAACTATTATTATGATTAAAGTTACATGATAATTTTATGATGGCATCTCTGTCAAGTAGAAGTCAAATCAGCACAGACCTGTACACAGTTTGTAAGAACAAACACCAGACACAGTGCACGAGTGCCAGGGTGCTGTCTGTTATCATTTTAATTGTTATAACTGATGTTACTCCTGTATAAAACAAGCCTAGTATATTTTTCAAATGTTTACAAAGAACCTGCTGTGAAATCACTATTTCCTTGGAGGAAGTTTGTGGTGCAGTTTGGGCTCTCTGCAGAATTAAGGATTATGCAGAGAGCCACTTCACTGTTGTCTTGTCCTGTATGTCATCTTAACATCTGATGTGCCCATACTGCAAGCTAACATATGGCTGAAATTAATGCCACTGTGTCCTTAATCCTGTAGTATCAGAGCACGGGCAGAGGGGTCTCTCTTTCCTCTCTCTCCCTCCCATTCACCCCCAAGTGATGACAGAGCCCTGAGAGAAGCCCTTTGTTGGTAATTGAGCTTACCTCATTTTCAAAATACCAGGAGTCCTGCTGGATAATAAAAATGTGCCTATACTGGGGTACATATTTCTGGCAGAAGCCAAACAGTGCTATGCACAGAAACACAGAGCTGTGCTTGTTGAATTAGACCACAAAGAAGGAAAGGTTTTTTGTTTTTTTTTTAAATTCCCTGACTTTTCTTTGGTCAAGGTTTTTTTTTTTTCTCCGTGCAACCTTAACTACAGCGGGAGAGTGGCCTTGTGTGGAGTCTGGATCGCTGGGACCTTAGTAATATCCACTAGGGAGCCTGTAATTACTCAGACAGCACTGCTGCCATCAGGCCACGCCTCCAGCCCTCTGCAGGCTTGGCGGCCTGTAAACGTGTCAGTGGCAGGATGTCTCTCCTCCTCTCCCTTACACACTTTCTTACTCACAAATAGAAGGTCAAATACACTCTCTCAATAAATACAAATGACTGAAGCGACCTGTAATGTTTACTAATTTGCATGAGAGAACAGTTAACCTTGTGATAGTTGTGCCACTGTAACTGCAAAAACACAGTTGCATAGTATAGCAAGACTATTTCGGGGATAAGACAAGATGACAACAGTCGCTTTCCTCCACTAGTCATCTCCAACAATGCAAATAACTATGAAGGGCTCTAGTTTATTTGCCTTCTGGTATACTCAAAGAGATAAAGCAGGAATGTTCAAGATCAACCTAGATAACGGTGCAGTGTGTACATTATCTTCCATACTTCTGGTAAGTGACATAGAGTTGCACGTGATCATACATAGGCATGTAGGAATGCTTTTCTCCTCCTAACTTGCACACAGTCTTCTGCACTAACTATTGGGTATCTTACCATCAATGTGGAGGCTGGCAGACACAAGTCTTTGAAATGTGATCCTTGTCCCAGGCCACGTCCTGCCTCCCTCACCCTAATTGGATGATTATATCCAGAACAACATTATTTTAACTCAGAGTGAGATGGGGGAGTCCTTTAATGCTCAGAAAATTCCTCTTGACTTGTGATATGTACCCGTGCAAAGAGTTACCAAACTTCACGCTGTCAGGACTAGAAAACAAAGCAGGGCTCAGCCTCGTCAGCACTTTGGCTATTCCAGTGGTCATCTGTGTATCAAAAAAATCCTAAAAACAGACAAAGCCTCTTGCATATTTGCTTAAACTTTCAATGCCCCATAATCATGCCAGTAATGATAGTGTGTTTGCTTTGTCCAAACACCAGGGGCTCTGTTCTAAACACACATACACACATAAAGCACTGCAACGATGATGAATGTGTAGAAATTACAGGCCAAAGGTACAGAGTCTCCCTCTAGTCATTTAAATACACAAAGTAGATAAACATAGAATGACTACACTAAAATCATATTGAATTCATACTGAAACAATCTATTAGTGAAATCATAATGTTCACAGTATGGGCAGCCATTTGTTGGAGATAATACTCATTTTGAATCACTCAAAGTCAAACAGACTCTGAGGCGAGCAGAACAACACAATAATTTTATCCCTATTAGTGCTGGATATAACTGAGCTTATGTTTTCCTACAAGTCATCAAATGACTTTATGCAAGCGTTTCTTATTCTTATAATTGGAAACACCCGTATGTTATATAGTCCAGAGATGCAAATGTCGTTGAGTCAGTGGCAACGTATTCCTGAGTGATTTTGTTGGGATACATTAAAAGCTTCAATAAAAACAAGTTTAGATATCAAAGGCTTTGGTTAAAAAAAACAACATCTACCCAGAGGGGAAAATTGTACAATTACCTACAATGTGCCAGGCTGCTTGCCAGTTGAAAACCAGGTCATGGAAAATGTACATATCCAGCACAGAGAAAAAGGCAAAACCACATAGTTACATAAGGACTCTAATAGCATTGTCATTCTTCATTTACAAAAATAATCTTTTCTTTGAATACAATACCAAGAAATTCTGCAGCCAGTCCGTGTGTATTTTAATGTTTGGCTTACATGTGCCGACACACAGCTTCATTTCATGCACGGTCATTTCCTCTCCGTTCTCTAAAGTGAGTCAGAATAATTACAGTAACACAAACATATACTAAATCAAATCCTGATGTATGCATCACCCACATCACCTCTGGTCACTACAATGCATCAACAGTCTCTGGTGTGCCATGGCACTTCTGTAACAACAGTCTGAAAGCATGCTGCTACATGGATTTCTAAATAGAGAGCATCCTGCCAAACTGAGTGCGTGTGAGTGAGAAAATGGGAACTTATTTCCTAAATTCTCTAAAGAGGGAATTAGCATTAGCCTTGTCGCAAGGTCAGGGTTCACATCAAGGGTATGGAAGTAGGAGAGAAGTCACATGACCACCTCGCTGGCAACTAATGTTTGAGGTGACTGGCTGCCAGACCTTCAGCAGGTGAACAAACACTTCACTCTATATTCTGGACAACATGCAGCAGCTTCTGGGGAGCAGATGCTGTCATCACCAGGCACAGAGCTGGAGGTAATGCTGCTTTCAGAGTGGTGTTGTTTGCTAACCTCCCAACTGTTTCAGTGGGTCTGTGTCTAAATAGGTCTCTATCCCCGACTCCCTTCAGCCTCCTAAAAAGCAAACTCAACAACATGTTACTATGAGCGTTTGTGCATCGTTTGTGCATCTCTTTATGAGCTAAGAACCCATCTTTCAAAGAAATAAATACCAGACGGTCTTTTGAAAAGCCATAAGGTGGTTTAGCAACATTTACTGCTGTGCTGTCTACATCTCCACAGTCCTAGAACACTTTTCTAATTAGGTGGATGAAAGAAAAGTTCTTTATGTTTAATAAAAAATAAAATGGATGTTGCTTCAAATTATTTTCAATTTCATACAAAATGTATATATTTCTCTTGTACTTTTCTTTTATCTTTTTATTCTTGTAAAACAATGAAATATGTCAATTTCATCTAACTTGATAGGAAGAGAGAAAACTGTGAAAGAATTAAAACTATTTTTTAAATCTTGGATTCTGGACAACTTCTGGAGTTTTCAAATACACCTTGATATTTCTTTTTTGGGACAACAGACCTTTGTCCTTGTCTTGGTCATTCAATTCTTAATTGTCTTGTTCAGTCCACAAGAGAGCAATTTCTAAAGCTTGAGATATTCAATGGTGTCCACTTTATAAGGAGCTATTCAGTTCCCGACTTCTGGAAGGAGATTTAGACTAACCTATCTATTAGGTCATACTCAGAAAGACCCAGCTGATGATCAGATTCTCATTTAATTACTAAGAGCTGAGAGTCCGTGCACATACAACTCTATGTGTTTTATGTTTAACCTAGCTGCAATACAACTTCAATTCTTCACAGAGACGATAAAGTCAAAGTATAAGATGAAGTATGGAACAAAATGACTTGTGATGTGTTTGCCAGAGCTGGGTGGCATTTCCTTTGAATGCAGCAGACAAAAGCTAACCCAAGAAACACATGATGCAGAACAAAATATAAATCATGAGTGAGTGCGTAAATAGACTAAAGAAAGTGTCTGTCATGCGGGGCCTTGTTTGTTTGTACTCTTTCCCAGGCTGCCTGGATTCATTAACACGTATCCCTTGGCAGCACCCTCTTTGGCACACAGGGTTGAGCTGGAGGACTACCACAGCTCTGCAGCCTCCATGCACCAGGAGATGAGGACATGTCTTCCCCATCCATCCACACAGTCAACCTTACCCCAGCTTGCATAGCACCCTCCTCCAGCACATTTCAACGTCCTCACCCTATTTCAATGTCAAATTGCCCAGTCCTGAGGGCAACTGTGTTAAACATTTTAATGCTTCGTTTCAGCAGAAGCAATTAAGCAGATTTCAGATTACACAAATAATGAGCAGAGTGGATGCTCGGTGGTGTGACTGGGTGGGAGCAGACAGCCATTTAGAGACCAAGGAGGCTGTCCGAAGATGTTGTGTTTCCAATCATTATTGCCTTGCTTTGTTTCAGCTTTCCAGGTACAGCCCCTCCACTGCTCCAAGCACTCACTCTCACCCACAATGCACCTGGAGCAAGGCCAGGGCTGCTGTTAATTTGGCCTCATTATTAAGTTAAATGCAGCGCGGGCGGCAGTGCTAGAGCTAATGAGCAGTGCAGAGCTGGCTGTGCTGCTCCCAGCCTCGTGTCCCAGCCATTAGAAAAATTAGAGAGTGGAAAATGAGTCAAGGGTTGTGGAGGCCTTAATTGAAGTCTTGAATGAAACTGTCTCTGATCTGAGTAAACCCTGCGCTGACTGGGAAGGTCTCGACGGTCACTTAGAAACAGAATCGCTCCTGTTGGGGTCAGAATTGGCATTTATGTCAACAAAATCAACATGGTGTAAGACAATGTTTTTTTGGTAGGAACTGCTACATGAAAAAAAACTACTGATTGCTGACCAAGAATGTACATTTTCAGCCATTGTATGAGTGTGTGTGTGTGTGTTTGTGTGTTAAAGAGATCCCTTTTGGTTATGTTTACGCATAAGATGGCATCTGAGCTGTGTGGGTGGCATGGTCTCTGCTCAGGGGCAGCTGTGGCTTCAGAAGTGAAGCTCAGAGCAGGGGCACTACAAAAATACACATTAGAGACAAACAGGGCACTCAGCGTATCAAAAGACAAATTTACATTTAAGGCTTTAAGAAAGTGGAAAAAGTACTGATTTGCATGGCATAAACTGTTCAAGGCTGTCCACTTCGCTGGAATAGTATCCATCTTAAGTAATCTCAGGGACCGTCGATCATCTAGCCACTCAGTCAAGACCGTGAGAGACTGGGAGGTTTAGGAGACTCTATGTTTAGATGACTTTGAGGGTTTTTCCTCTGCAGCCTTGCTAAATTGTCCAAACACGACCACACTGGCATTCATTTGCACTTCATCCCAACACAGCTTATCCTGACCACACATTGACAATGTTTTTCTGGGAGATACTGCAGAGATAGCTGGCCAAATCTTTGAAACCAAATCAGCAGCTTACAGAGATCAGCTAGAGGCTCCATTTCGATATTAAAAGGGAGAGAAAGATCAGTTCTGTGTTTAGGTTTGGCTGAACTCTGCTAGGAGGAGATAATAGCCTGAAGTTGGAGGAACATGGGAGGCAAATGATGACGATGATGTCGTGAGTATGTGTGCGTGTGTCTAGTTTGTGGGTGTTTCCTTGAATCTGACAGACATCTCTGCTTAGATTTTTCTCAGGGGTCAGAGGCCTGTAGTAACTGAACTATGTTCAAGTGCCTCATCCGGGCTCTTGTTTCCCTCTCCCTTCTGCTCCAGTGAGTGTCGCTGGGGACAGTGAACAGCAAATTCCTGTAGCAGTATTGTCCTCCTGCAAGCCCACTTCTGATGGAGAGCACTTAGCCATGTTTATAGCTGTACAGGTTCAAAGAGAGGCCAGCAGCACAATGGAGCAGGGCAAATTGGCTGCAGCACCACTGTGTGGGAAACACCATCACACACCAAGGAATCAAAACAAAGACACAGAACGGGAAAAAACTCAGCAAGGATTAAGGAAATTGCGATTTTTCCCCATTCTATTCTGCCACGTTGAATTCGACAGAAAACATTTCCTCAACACAACAGCAGCTTTAGCCAAAAGGTCCTCTGGCACAAAAATGGATCTTTAAGAAAACTGACAACAGACATTAAGGCCATTAATGCATCAGTCCAAAACATTTTATATTCAGTCAAAAATATTTTTCAAACATTAAAAAGCCCCACTTTCACACAGCTTGCCTGTGATTGGAGAAAGCCTCTTTCTCAGTGAGCCATTGGCTGGGTGAATGGGTGGGAGCGTAAGGCCATCTATAGGGCAGTGTTGTCAGAATTATTACATCAATGTGCATGACACTGCTGACTGCTTGTAACAGCTCTTACTTTATGTTGACTTCCCGTCATGAGAACAGAAATCTATGCATACTTGGCGTCAGTGTAGGTGAAGCTCAGACACAAATGCCACATTAAAGGGATAAAACTGGAGTTTGGGTTTTGAGTAAATGTTTGGATAACTCAGCTTCATCAGATGTCCGGCATTTAACTAAATAGTGTGCTGACATTGAACATCACATACAATAAAGGCAGCCAGTCTTCTCCTAGTGGCCTTCTCACCCCAACCAGCCCCTGTGACCTGTCCTTCAGCCCCCCTCCCCATGCTTTAATCCAGCTAACCTTGTCAAAACCACCAGACCTCATTCAGAACAAGCAGATGACTCTCTGCACGCCAGTGGCCCCTATAAATAGAAATTTCATTGAGGAGCAGCAGGCTGAATGGGAGGTATTGTAAACAGCGGGCCAGCCTAAAGCCTTACACAGGGCTAACCTGGGAAAGTGATGGAAAGTGACATGCTGCAGCCATGAGGCATGCAGTACAATAACAAACTGACACCGAGGTACCACTGTCCACTGTCCTTCACTTCACATGTAAAGGTTTTACCTCATACTGTTAACTTCCCAAAATCTCCTCACAAACAGCATACTTAGAACATTCTTTGGGTGAAGGGACAAAACAATGTGGTTTATGTTTATTTCTAAAGTAGGAACACTGTCCCTGAGAGATTTCTACTTTCCAAACTTTCCTGTGACCCCCTTTAACAATAAAAAATGAAATGTTTGTGGAAAGACAAAGAGGAATGCTCACTCTGCATTTTGTATAAAGAGCAGCCAGCAGCAGTCCAGAACTGACCATAAAGCAGACATATTTGTTTTACAGTTTATACTTGTACTGTACAAAGCCAAATATGTCTGGTTATTTTCCACAGATAGTAAATATACTGCAGTGGCAAACATGCAACAACAGCCCAACATTTCTAGTAGCTGAAACTTTCTGCAGCTTCAGGTAACTTGAAAACTTCAAAATGAAAATCAAAAACAAATACAACAACAGAAGCAGACTGCAAATGAAAAACATGCTGTGGAAAGCTAATACAAGTACATTAAGCAAAAATGGTCAAAATACAGCAACAAAGCAAAGAGATGGACAGCAAGCTCGTAAGTCCATCAATCTCCAAAATAACTATTGCCAGGCTATCTAGCTATCTAACCAGTCAGCTACCAAATTCGTAAAATGCAGCATTTTAATGCTTCAATGCACACACTTGTCACAGCTTGGAAGGTACATTGCCATTGCCTGATGAGTGACGACTTTGGCTAATTTTCTGTTACCAGTGCAGCATGAAAGCAGTGTGGAATTTGCAAGCTAGTAAAGTAGCCAGCCATCTGCTACCAAGCTTTATACAACAATAAATAACATAATAAAACTCTTTTAAAATATACAAATAGGTCAAAATCCGTCAAATCCGTTCTCTTTGGCACAACCTCAACAGGCACGCAGAATCGTTCTATTGTATTTTGTTTATGGCGCTTGTGTTTCTGTGACTTTATATAATTTCTGTTTTTGTAGCAAGTTTGCTGTTAATGTATTTGTTTGGGTTTTTTTTGCAGCATGTTTCTTCATTCATAGCCTGTTTCCCATTTTGGTGTTTCTTCTGGATTTTCATATGCATTTTTTAATAGCCATTGTTTCTGAAGTTGAAGCATGTTTCTCAATGCTATGTGCCACTGTAGCGCATTTGCTCTTGTCTGCCACATTTGTTTTTAAAACACAACACTACATCTGCCTGTGCTGGACACCGCCCCTGCTGCCTGATTCACTGATCATTAATTCAGTTTACTTTCATACACAAGGCAGTGAAACAGGCCCACTCTGACACGGGTTAAAAGGTTTGGCATGGGACTTGGGGTGTAAAAATATGTTGGATAAATCAAAGGATTATTTTGTGAATTAAACTGTGCCATTCAGTGACGTCAAAAACTGGCTGACATCTCATTCATTTCATCTATTTGTAGCATGATGGATTTATTTGAAGGGGGAGACAATTTGATCAGTGAGGCTATGCACACACATCTAGTCTGTCAGTATGGGCCTTGCTGTTGGTGCAGCAGAACAGCAGGGGCCTGACTTTGAGTTTGACACATGTCTGGGGAAGGAACAGAGATTTAGAAAAGCAAGGAAGCATTTCCAGATTATGTGTTTCTTGTTTTTTTTTGCTCAAAATCTTTAACACATGGACCAAATATCGAGTAGGCTAAACAGTCCCCTACCAAACCACACAAAGAGAGAGAGAAAGAGTATGAGCAAGAGAGAGGCTGAACCATTTTTAAGCCACTCATTTGATTCACAATTCACACGCAGATCCCAGCCAGGGGGCAGGGATTTTGAGGAGGAGAGATCAGTAGCCAGGCTTAACTTAAAATGTCAAATGCTTTACTTTGACTTCATGGAAAAAAGACAGTTCAGAGAACCCGGCAGACCACATGCTACCAAGCATTTTTCCCTACTTAGTTAAAAAAATCTTAGAAGCAACAGGTACAGACTGGCTCTTTCACTGAGCTGTAGTAAAACAACGAGGTGCTTCAGCCCTGAAGGGCAGTGATACCTGATCATCAAACTGCCACCAATTAGAGCATTAGGAGAAGTCATTTATTTTGCCTATGTTTAAGAAGGTGCTAAACTCCATGAACCATTCCCTCATACCCCTGCTGAAATTTCATCCAGAGCAGCGCTGGCCTCACAGAGAGAAAGAGGGATATTGAGGGGCTAAGTGAGACGAGGGCCCTGGAGACCAGGCTCACCAGAGTAGACCCTGCCAGACCAGGGCCAGCCGGAGAAACGACAGCCCCCTCCCCCTATCATTCCTCCCTTCTTTCCCCTCCTGTCTTCACAGCCTGGCTGGAGAACTTGGTACTGCAAAATCATTCTTCACAACAGAAAAAATGTGCATGTTCAGAACGATCAGTCATAGAGAGGCTACCAGAGTGCAGGGGGTTTGAGGTGGTGACTGACACCCACCCCCATTTTCAGGCTATGACCTAATGCAGGTAAAGGGTGAGGCTTGGTGCTAGACTGTGCCCCTCTCTTCAGCCCCACACCCAGATCCCCTCATTTAGATATTTGTTGAACCTCCTGCACCGAAACCACTGCCTGTACAGGAACAGATTGGGTGTTGGGCAGCACACAAGTTTCCATGCATGGTAGGCAATGAAAGGAGAGCTCAATAAGCTTTCAGCCTCCTCAATTCCACCACTTACAGAAAGTAATAAATGTCTTTTAAAAAAAAAGAAAAAAAGAAAAAATAACCAAAATAAGCAGCACTTCAAACTTGGTGTATATTAAACAATCAGCAAAAGATAGCTGTTAGCTTATTCATAAATCAACATCTAGAAATGGAAATGAAATCAAATGAAATGGAAAGGAGGAAGAAGACACAATGGAAAGATGAACTCCAGCTGTCTTGATTTGTGAATAGGAAACAGTGTGTTTGCATAGTATCTTATCTGAGACATGTTTCCAGGTGCTGCTCAAGTGGTTTATCTGATTTAGGCCCCTGAGGATTGTCAGCTAACACCTGAGCTGTCACAGCTTTACCCAGCTCAAATTAAAACACCACCCATCACCCAGTGATGGGTGATGCATGAAATAAAATACAAATAAATAAAATAAGTGAAATAAAGTAAAATAAGTTAAATAAAATATTTAGATCATTTAAGTTTTTAACATATTTGCATCTATTGCGGAAACTCTAGAAACATGCTACAGTTCATCCCTTCTGATAAACAGCACCCTCTGCTGTTTAGCCTCTGAACAATCTATCCAACCATCCATCTTCGTCCTTCACAACTCAAACTGTTCAAGATCATGGGGGCTTGAAGCATTTCCAAACATGTATTGGTTGTGAACATGTCGCAAAGAGACAGAAAAGGAAATTCACATTCACACCCATTAGCTGAGGTAGCTTTTATAACATATTTATTGAGAAGACCATTTATAAACTCGGACAAAATGAACACACAACATGTATTTAAGATTGTCATTGCAAAACCCCCCAAAACACTGTTCAAATTTGTCCTCATAATTCATGTTTCTGGGAAAAGAGCAGAAAAACCACCCAGAAAATAAAGTCAATTTATTCTTTAAATGTTGATTAGTCATAAACATCACCCAAGAGTCAAACATAGTGCAATACTGTATCATTATGTACAAATCTTATTATTTGGAACATCCAAATCCAACAGCATAAATCTCTAGAAAACTGACCAGTTATGACAGCCAACTTCTCTCCCCTTACAAGCCAGAAAGGAAAGAAAATAAAATACAGTGCAAATTCAATAATGATACAGATGACCGCTTCACCTAAAATTGTCATTTTAATGTAAATCAGTCTGTATTATTTTTGTATGAATTTCTTAGGACGGGTGATTAGGTATAATTCCCTACAATCAAGAGTGGCGGTCATGTATCAGGAGTCAATCCCAAACTGAGGAAGAGGATATTTCATCCAGCGACTCTGCACAGGGCTCCAACAATAACACCTCCCCACTGAAAGGAAATTCCTCCGCCTCCTCTGCTCTCGGCTGGAACACACAGCTCTCTTAATCCGGCTCTGGTAATGAGGTCATTTCACAATACAATTTTCTCCCTTCCTTTTTTTTATTTATTTAAACAAATTAAAATCTGGTCAGTTACAGGAACAGGACTTTGTGACTGATCTCAATCTTTGAATAAGAAACTTTCTTCACAATATTATAAATGATTAATCATAAAGTGATGAAAGAGTATATTTCCATGTGAGAATCTTTGAACCTTAAGATGTTCAGCAGTGTTTCTGCAGCTAAGATCAGAAGCCTTCTATGAGGTGGGAGAGGAGGACTGGAACAGACAGAGATGATGTTGAGAGCTATGTCCTGCCAAAACCAACTCTGATCACTGCTCTGAAACCATCTGATCTCAGGAGCAGCCAGTCTGGCCTTAAGTGGAGGTGACAGTGTGTCTAGGAGACACGTTACAAGTCAGAGGAAATTGGAGATAAACAGATAAAAGAATGCAATCTCTGCTGGAAGTAGCAAGGCACAGGGGGCAGGAAATAAACCTGTATTTAAGCTGATTACCCGAGCAGAGTCCCAGCCCCTTTCAGCAGCTCTGCACAGCCCGGGCCTCACCACTACCAACGTTGTTAATTAGAGATTTGCTATGGGGAAAAAAGACAGCCTTGTCAGACTTGCAGGAGTGTTAGTGATGGCTGGCTGGAGGGGGACATGCAGGGCTCTTAATTGGGTCTGTATGCTGTATCGGTGGCTGGCTGGAGCGCTGGTGATGATTGCTGTGAGCAGGTGGCCGTGGTGGCAGCTCCATGCAGGCCGTCCCAGGCCAGCCTGTCTGTTCTTGTCAGGACCTGGAACACTGAGCAGACAGCTCCTGAGCCCCGTGCTCATTACGCCAAGTTGCCCACCCTGTTGCCTAGCAACGCCCTCACAGCCCCTCCACAACACTTCCTCCCTCATCCCACAATGTAACCCACAGTCGTGGAGGGCTACTTCCACAGCTATGGGAAAAAATTAATACACTGCTAGCTCCCAGCGTCCTTTTTAAATACAACATGTAAACCAGCATTAATGGATCATCATTTTCAAGCAACAGCAAGCCAAACAGTGATATGCCAGGGCAAATGAATGAAAGCTGCAACACACTGACTCAGCAAATTTTGATTTATATGAAACTATCTTTACTTTTACTATACTAGCTGCTGCAACTGAAAAATTACATAATCAGATACTCAGCCTTTAATCCAAGGCATGTGTCTGGATTTTAATCATACAATGTCTGAGACATGCCACAGCTGGTCATACATGACATTTGCGATTACAATCTGCCTCCTGACAGTACATCAAATGCTCAAGCACACGAAGGCAAACATGAACATGTGCAACCTTTCACACACGCACAGGAGTAGTTAAGATCTTGGAGGCATTTTTGCTAAATCTGCTGTCGACTCTTTCTGGCAGTAATCTCCATTTGCACCAGAGTGTAGCAAAAGTGGAGGAGATGGGAGGGGGTGCGACATCATGCAAATACTGTTTGTAACTTCAACTGCAATCGAGCAACTGGACCAGGACTGCATGGAGACAACTATGTCTAGAGTTCAGTGTTCAGCTATATATTTCTTCCAAATAGTCCCAAGATCGGTTGCTCCAGCTATGTTTAAATTCAGATGTAGACTAATTTGAACATAATTTCTAACTTGGATCTTAGTTTATGAGCTACTATATGAGCTACTTTAAAGGGTTGCACCCGCTGAAATAGTTACAACGTAAGCATTAGTTATCTTAGACTTAGCTGTAGTAGGTAAAAGTCCTCCATAAAATAGCAGATGGCCTTGCACATCATTTTAAAAGGTGGAAGAGGATGAGGAGGAGCATTTTTTATACTGGCTGTTTTGCATCGTCAACTCATCCTCCGTGATAGATGACACCCCTTGGACATTTATTATGACTTTGATTTATACTTGTGCTTTCGTTTTCTATGAGCAGATATGCAGAGGATTACAGACCTGCTGGCAGCAGACAAGAACTGAATTAGGGTTGTCTGTAAACACGCAAAATAAAGTGCATACACATTTATACATACATACACATTTCTTCTGCCCAGTAATATAATAACTCTAGTGTAATTGTACCCTAAATTGTAGTTGAAGGCTCTAAAAAATCAATGTAACTGTTGTTTTTTGCATTGAAAATTTTAAGATTAAGTTAGCATTAGTATCACCTAATCCTAATGTGTTCTCCTAGTTTATGTACTCTTCTGTGTGGTTATTAAAATTAGCCATTTTTAGCTGTTACACCTGTTTATTGATTTCCACTGACTGACCACAAGAAGTGGAGACATAAATTATGTGCTAGTATTATGGATAGTGTGGACTTAGATGAACCTTACATCTCTGTGGTGCAACGAAACATCAAAATAGTTTTAGTATGACACCAGCTAGTTTCAACTAATCCTTTATGACAGAAATTACACTTGATCTTAAGAAATAACTAAAACACAGCTGATGCAATAGCTGGTGCAGAATGGCAATCATCTTTACAGTTTTGACAATAACATGGGGCAAACTTTACAGGAAAAACTGAATTTAGGACTACGTTGAGGCAGAATATTTTTGATACTGTATTTTTTTTTCCTGTATTACCGAATGTCATCAGTTCATTGGGGAAATCAACAGTACGTCCCAAGAGGAATAAGATTTTTTTTCTGTGGTTAGATTACTTTGGATACTAGTCAGCAAGAGTTTCATGATTCAATGGAATTTTGATGAATGCTACAAATGAAGTGTAAAAGAATCAATCATGTCAAGGTTCGACTGGACAGACTTTGGAGTAGGGCATGTGGAACAGTGCCTGAGCTGGAAAATGACAGGAAACAGTGAAATGACATCAGTTATGGCACAGTGCAGCGCCTGTTTAATGAAATGGAGAAGTCAATGGATTTCTATAACGCCTTTGAAAACATGAAGCACAACTCGTGACTCCAGTTGTGAATTAAAAAAGGTTATATTTCATACAACCGCAAAAGAAATTGAAACAGAGTTGGAATCCAATCAAAACCAACATCACCCCCTGATATGCAGTGACTAATCTGGCAGTAGTAGATGTTATTTTCACTTCTCTGTTCTCGAAGGGTTATGACTTGAAACTAAAGTGAAACCAACTTATTTGGTTGATGAAGAAGAAGTTGATTTAATCCAGTCAACAGTCCGCTAAATGATCAAGGTCCCCACAGTCCTGTCAGTGTTCTGAGTGCAGGCTATCCGGTGTTGAAAAGGGTCAATATTAAATCATAGCCCCACCCTGAAGGCCCTCTCTAACATAACAATCCACACCAGGAGTTGTCCACATTCTGTGGTGCCGCTCCAGTCACTGAAGTCGTTCAGAGGGGGAAACTCTTAGCCCGAGACCACCTCACTGTGCCAAGAAGCCCACAGCATGTGAAAGCTCAAAACCCAAAGGGCGATCATTTGTCATGGGCAGTTCACACGTCTGGAATGTCTCAGTTTGTGCACTCAGAATATCAGACAAGATGGGTGGTGTTCCTCGAGATCAGGGCAGCTCTCATGTCGGCCGATCAAAGTGAACAGGGCTGGCGCTACAACATTCACATGCAGCTGTGTCTTCCCTGGTGTTGCACTTGGGCTGCGGGTGCTAGACCTCACTGTGGAAGGGCCTGTAAATAAATGGTTTTGTCACTGTGTTCACACATTCCTTCAACCAACAGGCCTGCTCTGACTTATACCTCTATTAGCATCGGCCGTCATCCTCACAGCTGACTGTTGACATCACCTCATTACAAACACACAGACTTCAAGGAGCAAATATCATGATGTTTGCAACAAAGCTCTGTGCTTTATATGACATGGAAATGGTCAGAGGTAATCTATGCAACTTAACAATTCACACTATACTATAGCCTCAAAAGGAAGGGTTTGACAATGATGAAAAAATGCTTATTATTTTTCTTTCCCTGAGTTGGACAAGAGGATGGAGACAGACTGTTTCTGTTCAAATAAAGCTAAAGCTTAAAAAGGCTAACGGGACTTGTCTAAATGTTGACATATAAATGTACAGTTACTCTGCTGCACCATCCAGCACTCCCAAAACACAAACCTCACAGGTTTTTGAGGTGACCAAGGCACACTTGTAGTTGCCTGGACAAAGATATATATTTTAAAAGTTCTGAAAGTCCAACTTATTTGTTTAGTTTTTATTTTAAGTTGTTCAGCTTCATATTTAACAAACAAATGTGTAAGTGCTAGCAATTCTCATGTACTTTGTGATAGGCCAATGTATGTCTTTGGCTTAAGTGTTAATATAGGAAGAGAGGGTTTGGTTAATGAGTGAGGAAATCAATAGGAAAGGTATGAGTTCAGTACCTGTGCTATGGTCTTTCCATGAGGAATGCCAGGAATGCCCAAACCTCTGTGGTAAATATTTGCTTTAGATTAAATGATAATAACAGCCCAGTCTCTCACCAACTATAACTGGGATGCCATCCAAAACACTGAACCCAAAGGAGCACATTCAAAACTGAAAATTATCCAGATAAACATTTGACTTGCATTACCTTTAAACTCAGTCCCACGAAGAGAGGAAAACGTCCTTTTTACACATGTAATGCAACCCAGAAATATTTCTTACCCTGAGGAGCTGCAAGTGAGACTGTCTGAATTAGTTTTACTGGACACTCTACCCTGCCAGCTTGTGTTGATCATGATTCTATCATACGATTAACAGAAAAATTCTGCAGAATACTTTTTGCTTCATGTCCCTGCACATCTAACCAAGTGCCAAACCTCTCCTAAACCAAGCTGAGTGTTTTCAGTAAGTGAATATGCATGTTTATGTGTGCTACATGTGTGAAAGCCAATGGCTATGATTACACTTTGTTACCTAGTGATGGTGTGTCATGATCACAGTCAGTCCTATGGGAGTAATCTGACCTTGTGTTGTCATCTGACCTTTGTCCCTGGCATCGCCGCCTCAGATTTTCCTTTGCCCAGGGCTGTGCTGATTGTCATTTAATGACACTGTCATTTTTAACTTTTTTAAGTTGTGGTGAAAAGAGTCAAAATGATTTGTTTATATTCCCCAAAACATCTTTCACTACATTTTGTAACCAGGCAGTTGGATATTTGAGATTGAAAAGGCCCACTAAAAAAGAAAAAATGAGCCTGCAGACTTACTAATAATGAATCATTATGAAAAGAAAAAATGACAGCAGAAAAGGAAAACAGTGGATTTCCTTCTGGCTGGTCTGACATTACAATGATGTTTAGCTTAGAGTACCAAGGGAGGTGAACTACACAGACTAATACACCAGACTCTGGAGACTGAGAGAGTTAGCAAGAAAGAAAGAGAAGGAGAGAGAGAGGAAATGGGAAAATGTAATTAATCACACCACAGTCAGGCTGCCTGGTCTGGTGTAGGTGTTTTTGAGTTCAGGGCTTGTTTGTCAGTCTTGAGAGAAAGGCCAGTGGAAAAGCACTGCTGTGTATGGGTGGTCAATTAGTTTACAAACTTCAGCTGCGACAGAGGCATTCTCCACAGCCCCAGCCCCAGACTCCATCCTGCCATCCCTGACCAAACCACATCATATCAGCGCCCAAACCTCATGCCATGATCTGAGGCAATCCTCCGGCTGCAGCATAAAGAAGCTCACTCGATTTAGCTCAACCTAAATCAACAGCCTTTTACTGTGGTTACACTGGATTGCCTTACATCCAGGATCTGCCAGTGCTTTAAGCCATCTTGCAGTTTTCCATTTGTCCAAGGACCTCCACCACTCTGTCACTCTGCTTTTTCACTTCCCTGGGATCACAACATGTTGCACATCCTTTCCAATTTGACTGAATGTACTTAAACCTCTCTGGGCAGATCAGTTTAGCGATGAAAGCCAAATAAAAACCACATATGCACACTGAAATCAGATCTGAACCCAGGATAAATATGCTTTCCTGAGCTTGTCATGAACACGGCACAGAACCAAGAGTGTGTCCTGGTGCACCAAAGTGCCTCAGATAACAAAATGCCGATGGCAACAAAAGCCACGTTTTAAATTTGGACAAGTGAGAAATGCTTGTTTTTTACCTCACTTACTTGATGAATGAGGACAGCATCATAAGTGCAGTGGGCACCTAGCTATACACATTATACACACACATACAAGTGTTGATAGACAAAAACCACACTGTGGATCATACCACACTGCTGTGGTTAATCTGGTGATTAACACTATTATCAATCATCTTCAGTGATGCAGTGACAGCGGGTCCAGTGGGATTAAGCAGCTGACGGATTTAGTGTGAAAAGTTTCAATGTGCAAAGAACTAAGGCAAACCGGACTATTATTCTATGTCTTCACTTTCATGTCAAGGATTTCTACATTACAATGATTACACAACATGAAATATGAACATGTTTCCTTCTTCTGGCACTGCATGCAAGGGCGTACGTGTTTCTAAGCATATTTTTAGCCACATACATGCACATTTGTGCACACATGGATCTGTAGCAGGATACATCCACGTATTCTCTACCACAGTATGCAGCCATATATTTTTGGCTCTGTGTACATGCATATTGTGCTGATTACAATGAAACAAGGACACACTGATACGTTCTCATCAGGGCTGATAACTGATAATTGCAAGATAGATACATATACAAAAGTCTAACATCAAACTTCAACAGAGATATTAGTTTATATGCCTTTAAGTATATGTTTACTTAAATTATTGCATGTAATGCTAAAGAGCATTTCTACACTGCCGGGTGGGTATTTTTTAGTGCCTCCATGAAGAAAATGAGAGAGCAAGAAAAAGAAAACAAACTACACTAGAGACTGGATTCTCTCCTAACAGTGATATAGAGCATGTCCATCAGCAGGTCCTTGATATACATGTGTTGGGCATAAAATGTGTCAATCTCCTCAATGCGCTGCATTTATGTAAATGTTGCCAATCCACCAGAGTAAATATTTAAGCCAATAGCCAGACCGATAATCGGTCTATCACTACAATAAATGTACTCAAACACATTTATCATGCTGTGTGTGCGTGCCATTTTGCATGAATGTGTTTGTGAGGGAGTTCAGCAGAGGAAATCTAAAGGTTGAGCTACTTCCTTGGGAACAAAGGCTCCTCCAGAGCTCTGCACCTCCATGACTCCTTTCCTTTCAAAGGCGCCTGAGGTTCATGTCCACATCACTGTAATGTATAAGAGGAAACAGCCTGGGGCAGCCACCCCCACCTTTCCCTTAACCTCCTGGAGATGGCTGGACCTACAGTTCATCACAGTCATGTGAAATATCAGCCAAGATGTTCAACTTTGTTACGCACCAGCAGATTTGAGCGTAAAGCCCTGTTAGACTGGGTGCCTTGTTCCTGAACATGAGACAAATGACAAGCCAGGCTGGCCATGATCTGGTTTTTCTCAGCTGTGATTGCAAGAGAAGCCATGATTCCCCTAGTGACTCACCGACCCCGTCGACTTCACAAATGCTTCAGTGCTGTTCAACAATCTTATCTTGCTGGGCCTCAACTTACAATCTGTATCATCATCTTCCCTCCCTCTCTCTTTCTCCATCTTTCATTCCTCCTGTCTCTCCATGGTCTAACTCTGAGTTTTACTGCCACGATTGAAAATTGAGTCATAACTTCCTGACAGCAGTGTTCAAAGGTCACTCCCCTTTTCTTTCTCTTTTTTGTGTTCCCCACCTCCTTTCCACCTCTCCCTTTTGGGAGGCCCCTCATCCAACACACCCAGCGCTGCATTCCACAGACGGTGGGAGCACCTTCAAACACTGCACAAGCACCGCTCGCAGCGGCACGCAGTGTGACTGTGCCCTGGCCTCAGCTGCCATCGGGCCTCAGCACCAGGCTCAAGCCCTGCCAAGCAGCGCTTTGATTGGGGAGAAATTGCAATGTAGCAGCAACAGAGTCCCTGTGATGACAAGGAAAAAGCAACTGTAGCTTTCAAAGAGCAGAGTGATAACTGTACAGTATTAGCCACCTTCAAGCTGCTGAAACCAGCTCCGAGTAAAACCCTCATGCCAGAGTGGGGCCTCTCATGTCTGCGGTGGGAGAGCAGCAGCTGCAATGGCGGGGTGCAGGCCTCAGAGCACCTTTTCGTCTGACCCCAAAATCCTTAAGGTCTCTACTACACCGAAACACAGCTCCAGTTTCACCCTCCCAAGGCTCACTTTGTGCATGCTATTAAAACAATAATGTTCTTGTGCATGGTCACATACCACAACACAGCAAATGTACAGTGCTGTAATGAACAGTCAATTATCCATGAGTCTGCTGACAAAAATGTAATGGATTCAAATATTGAGCATTTCTCTCTCGTCTCAATCAGTAACAGTTTACCAAATGTAGCACAGGCATCGTAAACAACACTGCATGATGTATTTCATTGCCAAGATAAGTTTGTGGTTGAAAACAACCTGCTAGGTTGATAAGATTATCCAAACATTTTGTTGAACAGTGGTCATTTAAAGATAGTTTGCATGCAAATCAAATCATATGATACAATTTCATGAAATTATTTGTGAATTGAAACAAAAAAAAAGAGTTACAACATACTGACAGGAATACTGACAGTACACTTAATATCTAACCTGTATCCGAGACACATGGACACCTTCCTCTCAGCTCTCCAAACCAGTCCCTGCTGTGTTTTGTTCCTAGGTTTTTCAGTGGCACAGCATTTCATTAGACAGCTGCTGACCTGAAGCACAAAGAAACAATCAGTATTTCTACAAATTGTATTTACAGGCAAAAAGATCAAGACAGCTATGTGTTTTATAGATTAAAAAAAGCATGTGGACACAGGATGAACATTTAGTACCGTACATTCACAAAAATGCCATAAGGGTAAGTGAGCTACAACCCATCCTGATAACATAAAACGGATTATACATTACATTTATATATTTAGAATAAAAACATTCGACCATCAGAAATAAAAAAAATAAAAAAAAAGCACAAATACAACCTCACCAAACAGCAGTGAGCTGGGTTTTGGAATTATCATCCAGTACAAAGGATTTTGTTTAGGAAATGTGAGGAACCTAAAGCAATCCTGTTTCCTCTGTGTGTGAGCAGAAACAGGTAGGTTGTCCTCTTGGCTGGCCTCCATTGTTAGTCCCCAGTCCTGCCTGCGTGCTGTGATTATCAATGCACACATCTGGATGGACTTAGTCAAGGAATCCTATAAAGAACCTAATGGGCTCTTCTAACATTTTTGAAGACTGATTAGGAGTCGTTTCAGATCTTGTTCAGGGTTCACATCAATGAGTTCCATCTGTGATTTACTTAGGTTTTTACTGAATTCGTTATCTACGTTAGGCCTACTTACTCCCTTTCTGTGTATATAGGGCTTGCATGCTTTCCAGGTAATATGAAAGACTACTGACTATCTGCTCAAGGAGCAGCTCAGATACCGGAATAAACATGCATGCTGCTCCGTCACTGTCACAGTGAGCATACATGGAAATTAAACAAATGACTTTAGCCTTCCTTAACTTGAATGAAAATGCTTAAAGGTTTGCAAACATTTACAGAAATCTTTGTAAACTTCTGCTGTTTACGTTTTATCCACTTTCAGCTTTGCTAATCGAGGAGTAAAACTCGCCAGCAAGAATGCACATTTTCACCTTGCATATTATTTCAGTTACAGCCGAGAAAGCCTGCTAGAGTAGCAACCAGGCCTCGCTTTTAAGGCCTATTTTACTTCCAATAGTTTGACCCTTATGTTTTATGGGAGAGACTAACACCATGAACTACATTTGTTACAAATTAGGCTTCCTAGTGCTGTAAAGTTGACACCTGCCACTTCAAACCTTTTCTCTGGAATGGAGGACGGCTATTGATAACCGACTAGAAAGAAAAGGCTGCACTAATGCGCGTTAATTAGCCCGGCTATTGAGCTAATATCCACCTGGTGAAACGACTAACTGTTACAAGGGAACCTTTAGAGTAACCTATAAAGGAATTTCTACTATCTGTAACACATATTTATTCACCCACGCCCCCGACCTACATTATAAAGCAATGATATGTTTTCCTACCTATTTTGTCGACTTATTTTTACTTTTCACCCCACAGGGCAAAGTGGCCCTTACCGCCGTTCGGCCACAAGATGTCGCCAGAATTAGCGTTCCTCCACTACTCATGCTGTGTTTAGGTGATTTTTGTGAGATTCGAATCTATGGTTTCAACGATTTAACGCAGTGATATGTGAGTTTTGTACTATTTTGACTGTCAATAATTCATGAAATGAACGACAGAACAAAAGTATTAATGTATGCATTTTTATGTATTCATGTGCAACTCATTTTGAGTCATTTCCTTCGAATTATTAACAGGTTTGTAATAACTTTCGGAGCTTTTAAAAGCTAAAAATCACTGTCCAGCGTTGTCACTAATGGTTGTTAAACCACAGATTTCAAAGGAGCTACTGTATATATTAAAGATCTACGTCGTTTTTTCCTATTATGACACACCCACCCGTTCCAGAGACAAAACCTTGAAATTTCCGACAGTCCTGAAGTAACAAAACGACCGGATATGACCGCATAACCACAGGAACCAAAATTAAGCTAGTAGCTGTATCTGAGGCATAACAGCTAAGCTATCAGTAGTCAAAACAAAAGCTGTCGGAAGCACGTTATCCTTATTGTTATAACCTCTTAAATATGGAGCTGTAGGCAGAACCTATAAACTAAGGTAATCGTCTCAAATTTGGTTTAATAGCTTCATGCGCGGAAATAATCTTTTCGGGGTACGCTATTGTAGGTTTTTCTTAATGTAGCTAATGAGCAGTAACAATACAATCTACTCACTTTCATTTTTAAAACTGACACGATCTGTACTACTGCGGAATAAAAGAAGATGTGCTTATAACTATAACTGATAGAAGCGCTACGTTTTTATGATCGGTTTGGTGCTTAATCGTTTTTCGTTATACTGGCTGATAAGTGAAAAACAAAACAAATGAAATGTTAATTATAATTTAGATCTGAATAAGTGGGCGAGGAACAGGATGGATCGGCAGACTAGCTAACTATATATTCCCCCTTATATTCCACCCAGTTTGGAGTAGCATGCTTGTAATACTCCTCCAATGTGTCTTGTGAAGCTACTTGGTGTCCCACACAACTTAGAAGACATGTTGAATATGTTGTCACTCACATCTTTTCTTTTTTTATTTATCAACCTAATATCGGGTAAAACACTGCTTCACTGACTCCTGCTCGCTCTCTACTTTCAGAGTTGAGGAATGGTCTGACTGCAGCAGTACCAGTAAAGATGCACAGCCGTCTGCAGGAGTTAAAAAAGGAAGAGGAGACTCTCCTCAAAATCAAAGTCATGTTACAAGACCAGCTGAACAGGCTGAAGGTGAGGGAGGGAGTTCAGAGCCTCATCATGGTCTTTGCCTATGTTTGCAGTTTCTGTGGGCTATATTATCATGGTGTCACTATGTGTTACAGTTTGAAGAAGGGGCCTTGAAATCTATCATCAGTGCTCAAACAGAAGAAGGAGCCCCTGAACGCTCTTCCCCAGAAACTGAGGTATGTTACTGTAAGACTCTGCTGAATGCTCAGAGATAACAAACTGTTGATAAGATATTTTCAGTACGATTTGTATTTCTTCGTTGATTAATTCACACTGAGGTTGGTTTATTTAAACTGAAGATCCGGTGGATTCTTTGTACAACTAAAAAGTCTTGCCTTCTTTGGAAGTTTGTGTGTTACATAGAGCAACTAAGATGTTAAGTTTAATTCATATTAGGATTTGTGCTGTGCTTACTACACTGAGAATCAGTTTCCAAACAGATTCATATGATTATAGTAATGTTGAGCTCAAATTAAATGTTAAATGTTATGAACCCCAAATAAGGGAATGACTGTATGTCCACTTAAACAAGAACTCCTGCACGTCTTCTCATATTCGATAATAGGATGTATGCTGTTTTACTACTGAGACCTTCATCAGAATTCTTAAAGTAATTAAATTATTACCTGAAAAAGGTTGTTGTACCAAAACGTTTCCAGAAATTATCTGTTTAATGTGAAGTGAAATCGATGCTGTGCCGTTGTTATTTATTCTAGTGGTATTTATTTATTATGATCAGAAACACCTCCCCTCTGTTTCTCTAAAACACTATAAACTAGCACTTAACTGTATACCAACATGGCTGCATGTTCTGGTTAACATTATGCGCTTAAATTCCTTTTAGTTGCCTTGAAGGTGAAACCAGTCATCAGCTATAGCTACAGGAATCATATAGGTTCTTATTGATTGCAAAAAGTCCACACACAGTACTCCAGCTAGACATGCACTCCCATTTTCACTGCTTTGTTTTGTAAGGAAAATGTAACAATGCCCAGCAGCATGATAAGATTTGATAAATGTTGTTTCTTCTCAAAGCATTTTATAAAGTTACGTCCCTCACCCTTTGTGCTTTTTAAGATAAAATCCAACTGGTTAACAGGTTTATGTTTATCATTTTTGTTTTCTTTGTTTCAGGTTCATATTAACCTTGATGACGAGAGTGAAATCAATCGTACCAAACTGCTACTGAATGCCGCTGTAGATTTTGACATGGAAGAGGAAGAGGAGGAAGAAGACGAGGAAGATGAAGATGAGGAGGGGGAGGACGAAGATGACAATGAGCTGGAGTTTGTGCCTGAGGATGATGAGGAAGAGGAGGATTACTGAGACTCACAGTGTTTCATGGGGTTTCTGTATTTGCACCACTGAAGAAGAACCACACATCTGTTCGTTTGTTCACCTTTTTATCACATATGGAGTTTAATTTATTTGGATGGAGTGAGTCTTATGATGTGTGGTGCTATCAGTACCTTCTCCTTTGCCTTACTGAGGCGTGTCATCCACAATAAACCATGTCAGCATTCATGTGTCAAAATGTTGTGAGAAATATCTCACTGAAATGCAGTATGACAGTGTTATTAGGTGCTTTTAGCTTACTAGGCATATTGTGCATTTTGAGGATTAGCATTATAATGTATGGCTGGGCCATATAAGAAGAAGTGTATGCATTTGTGTAAGAGGTGATAATTGTAAGCACAAAATAAAATGTTTTGCATAGGGTTCACCTGACTTATTTTTATGCATATTGTTTTTTTTAAGATGTAATGTGTGTTTTATGTTTATAATAGGGGGATAAATCTAATGTTCAATTGAGGTAATACCTATATAAAATTGTCCTAACCTGACCCAGGCGAATGGGTAATGCAGTGCAAACACTTTACACTAGCAAACTATTCAGCATTTTCTAAACAGCTAAAACAATACAGTGCGCTTCACAATAAGGCCAGCTTTCACACTGACAGCAGGGACAGCTCTGGAGAAGGGTGGTGCTACAACAGGGAACATACAATAGAGACTGCACCAATAGATATATACAGCTTTCTACTTGGTCTGCTGTTCCTGGGGCGCTCCCATTCACCGGGGACTTGAGCTCAGTACACTCACTACTGCAAATGAATTCTTCATAAGATACACAGGTAATTCACATTATATTTATTAATTTCATTCATTCATCATTCAGCACATTGCAAATCAGTTATAATGGATTGATTATGCACTAATCATTTAAAACATGCTTTAGGAATACTCGAAAAAAAAAAAAACGCTGAAGAGAAATTATATATCTGGAAAAACTAGTAAACAGTATTGTCTATTAAAATTATTCATTGTTGCAGTAGATTTACACATTTTGATTTAAATGTCTGAAGCTTTCATATTTTTAATTAAAATTATTATTTATTATTGTGCAATGTCTCCAATTCTGCATAACACGGTAGAGCCTATGTATCACACTGATAGCAGGCCTATTTATTAAATGCTTCTGAACACTTGGATATATAATTATTTACCAGTTGTTGTGTTTATTATACGAGATGTGAGAGCTCAGATCTGAATATTAACTGTGACAATGTAACAAATATGATTAGCTTTTTAGATGTGTATCATATGTTGAGGTTCTGGCTATGATTCTTTTTTCTATGTGTGCCAAAAGGTTCATCATCTGTCATGTGATTGTGCACTGCAAATATATCAACCTCTCTCACATTAACTTTGCTTACAGAGGTGAAACCATAGTTTGTATGGGATCTGTCTGCCTCAGCAGGATGAGCTCACACTCCATTGAGTTTCAAAAGGGGTATTTGGCTCTGCATTAGTGATGCTGGACCCCCACTGTGGTCCATCACATTGGATGCTCTCAGACTGTTAGATGACAGTTTATTGTGGTTATATGCATTTTTTTCTGTTATTTATTCATTCATGTTAAAAAAGAAAGTAGTACATCACACCATGTTTGCTCCAGACTGAGTTCATTATTGTGTTTGAAAATGGTTCTCCTGTGAGCAGACATCAGTGAGGACTGGAGCAGAACCAGACAGTGACTGTGCTGCAGGCTCAGGAGTACCATGCTGCCCCGCTGTGCACTCAGTGTGTGTCATGTGCTTGTGTTGGTGCTGTGTCTGTCTTCGGCTGAGGACTTCGACTGGACAAAGAACGACCACAGCTCCTTCTATTATGGCACTTTTCCAGCTGGTAAATCACAACATGCTCTTTTTCTTCAGTGGGATAAAAGCTGTGCATATTAATGGTTTACAAATTGGTGATAATATTTGTCCTCAGAGATGGCCATCTGGTTATTGCCAATTTTGTATTTATTAGGATTTTCGTGGGGTGCCGGCAGTTCAGCCTATCAAACAGAAGGAGCCTGGGACAAAGATGGAAAAGGACTGAGCATCTGGGACGTGTTCAGTCATAAGAAAGGCAAAATCCAACAAAATGACACAGGGGACTCCTCTTGTGAAGGCTACCATAAAGTCAAGGTAGGGTGAGCAGGTGCAGGGTGTGGAGAGAACAGAGGGGGGCAAGAGGAAATCTGAATATTTCACTCTTGTGTGTGTTTGTGTGTGTGTGTGTCTTACAGGATGATGTGTCTCTGATGAAGGAGCTGAAGCTGAACCACTATCGTTTCTCCATATCCTGGCCCAGACTCATCCCCACTGGCATAAAATGTGAGTAACTGCTGTTAATTCAGTCTTTTAGAACTCAACTGACATAAAGATTTAAATTGGTAATTTCCTAAACTGAGGAATTACCAACATTTTAATACCATTTGCAGCGGACCATATAAATGAAAAAGGAATACAGTACTATGATGAACTGATCGACCACCTGCTGGAAAGCAAGATCACTCCCATTGTTACTTTGTATCACTGGGATCTTCCACAGGTCCGTATACAACATGAATCATCACAAACCTCAGCCTGTTTAGTCTCACACTTTTTTTTTAATCTACCTGTCTGTTCCCTATACTAGGTCTTACAAGAGAAATATGGTGGATGGCAGAACATAAGCATGGTCAATCATTTCAATGAATTTGCTAACCTGGTCTTTGAAAGATTTGGCAACCGAGTCAAGTACTGGATAACTTTCAATAATCCATGGGTAGGTTCAAAAGAAATTGTTTGCAAGGTTTTATCTGATCACCTGCCCCAAAAATGTTTTTCTTTATCATAGAGCTTCAATTCATGTGCATCTTCTGTTTTTACACTCACAATTCATAATGTGCAAACCTGCTTCAGTCTGTAGCAGTTGAAGGCTATGAGACCGGGGAGCACGCTCCTGGACTGAAGCTGAGAGGAACAGGAGCATACAGAGCGGCCCATCACATCATCAAGGTAAAGGAAGAAAATATATTCAGTTTGAAATTACACTTTGAACTGAAATGTAAATCATATTCATAATGATTGTATTTTCACAGGCACATGCTAAAGTTTGGCACACTTATGACACACAATGGAGAGGAAAACAAAAAGGTAAACACACAAACTATTGAAAGTAGCTAAAAGAGATAATATGGATTTATTTAAATTGGGTTGTATGAAGAACTTTTCCATAATCAGTGTATTACCTACAGTAGATGATGAGCCCAAGATCAGGAGATACGTATGGACATGTAGTTATGCATAGGCACCTTATCCAACCCCACCTAAAAAAAAACTATCCAAACTATCCCTTTAATTCAGTATTTGTCTCTCAACAGTACTGTCTGTCTGTCTTAGTGTTGAGAGCTGCTGTTCTCATCTGCAGGTATGGTGGGCATCTCTCTGTCTGGGGACTGGGGCGAGCCGGTGGACATCAGCAACCAGAAAGACATTGAAGCAGCTGAGAGATATGTCCAGTTCTACCTGGGCTGGTTTGCCACGCCCATCTTTCATGGAGACTACCCTCAAGTGATGAAAGACTTCATTGGTAAGAGTAACAGTTCATTTTGTAGTAACATCAGGGGCCACATGGGAATAAACTAATCCCTCCTTGTGTGTGCAGGAAGGAAGAGTGTCCATCAGGGCCTTGGTACGTCTCGCCTGCCCACATTTTCCCCCCAAGAGAAGAGCTACATCAAGGGAACCTGTGACTTCCTTGGCATCGGCCATTTTACCACCCGCTACATCACCCAAAAGAACAACCCATCAGGTCGCAGCAGCAGCAGCTACTTCACTGACCGTGACCTGGCCGAGCTGGTCGACCCACGGTGGCCTGACCCCGGGTCTGAGTGGCTGTACTCGGTCCCTTGGGGTTTTAGACGTCTGCTCAACTTTGTCAAGGTGACTTATGGTGTAAAATGAATTAGACTCTGTCTTGGTATCAGCTTAAATAACTCGGTATCGAAGTTGTATCAAAACATTTCCAGTTAAATGACACCTGCATTCCCTTCTTTCTGTACCCACATCTAGCTTGTTTTTATGCAGTGGGTATGGATATTTATTCATTACAAAAATGTATCAGATTAATTGCGCTACTCGTACTGGAAACACTTTACTATTCCTGGTAAATGTACTGGTATCATTCATAAAAGATACACAGGCATAATAATGAAGGATGCAGAACATTTGTTGAGATTTGTGTGAAAGCTGAAATAATCTTAGCACATTGCAGCCCGAACTAAATGACAGAAAGACAAATTGCATTTAACAAATAAATAAACTTCAACACACACCATGATACTTGAATAACCACCATTTTTACCACTTACCATTTAGACTCAGTATGGAAACCCATTGATTTATGTGACTGAAAATGGAGTGTCTGAGAAGATGCTGTGCACAGAGCTGTGTGACGAATGGAGGATACAGTATTATAAAGACTACATCAATGAGATGCTGAAAGGTGAATGAGCTTATACATGTATAAGAGCCTGTGCATTTTCTTCTTTGTTTGGCCAATTGGAGCATCTATTTTATGGTCATCTCCCTCTCTGTGGTGTCACTCAGCTATCAAAGATGGAGTCAATGTGAAAGGCTACACTGCATGGTCCCTGCTGGACAAGTTTGAGTGGGATGAAGGCTACTCTGAGAGGTTTGGCTTGTACTATGTGGACTTCAGGAACAAAAACAAGCCACGCTATCCCAAAGCTTCTGTTCAGTTCTACAAACGCATCATTAGCTCCAATGGATTCCCCAATCAGAGAGAGGTAAGAGACACAACATGGCCACTATAAGTTCAGATATTCCTCTAAAACATTAAGATTAATGCTCCATCCTGCCATGCCATGTGATTGCATTGTAACCCCACAGGTTGAGAACTGGAGGAGGAAGGCTGTTGAGACTTGTTCCTCTAGCAACCAGCTCCTAGCTGCAGGTCAGTTTGCCGAGAGCATCCCTGACCATGTTTATCAATGATCAGAGGTGAACAACTAGCTGGGGTAAACAAATAAAGATTCTGACCTAAAGATTCCAAACTTGCCAACAGTTTCAATACACAAAGACTAATAATTATAATTTGACTCGTATGTTGCTGCATTAAAAAAAAAACAAGAAAAAAAAAACCAAGAACAAATTAAACAACAAAAATTATGGAAGTATTAAACATCTCTAACAGAATATCTGAGATATCTTTTTTGTTTGCCCCTCCAGCTAGAAGAAAATCCCAGGAACATGCAGAAATGCCAAAGGTTTGGCCAGTGCATGATGAAGTTTAGAACTTAAGGGTATATGTCTTCCAGTGATGTTTTTTTTTTTGTTTCTTTGTGATTGCGCCATTTTAAATCTGACTAACGGAATTAAGCCTCTGCACTTTAACACTAAGACATGCCTCTGAAACAAGCTTGTCCTCCATGTGTACAGTGTGCAACTAGGTCTTCATTTAGCTTGATCCTTTACTAGCGTGCTTGAATCTAATTTGCAACCATAAGCATCCCTTTTGATTTCACGGCAGCTTTGACAAAAACTCAATAAGCACGCAGCTTATCTGTGGACTTGTGCCCACGGGGTATTTCACAAAGCAGGATTATAAATTTACCCAGATAACATAACAGTGAAATTGTGTGATATTTTTTAATTTGCATTTGGAAAACAAAGCTTAACATGAGGTGAAGCAACATGATTCAACCATGCCAACTGATAACTGGTAATAACATTTCAGGTTTAAGTTATCTGGTGCAAATGCTGCTTTCTGTAATATTCCCCAAATAGCTGCATGCAGTTCTCAAAGGGTTAAAGTGTCGTTAATCAACTCTGAGTACTTTCTCTTTTTTTATTAGAGGAACAGCGGAGTACTGCTGCCAATATTCTAAGACTTATACATGGTAAGGAATCACTCACGCTTATTATAAATCAGATAAAGGATGATTTGACTTAGGGGGCAAATATTAACCCTTTGAGTGCTGTGCTTGAGCATCATCACTTGCTTCATAAGCAGTGTGTGAACTACATTACAATGCTGAGGAGTTTGTTAATGTGTGTGTGTCTGTGTGTGCTTTGCAGACCCTTTGACCAGCCACATGGAGATGGTAACTGAGATTGTTGTTCCCACTGTGTGCACACTCTCTATTTTGCTCAGTGCTGTCTTCCTCATGTTCCTGCTGCGGAGGAGGAACTAGACAGTGTGCATGTTTGCAATCACCAATACACATATACACACACGAGCTAGACACACACTCATATAGGTGCATATTATCCTAAATGCATTTTGTGTGACCATCTTACATTATTTGAACTGAATTTCATGCTGGTTAGTGACTTCATGAATTTGATGTGCATACAGTGTTTGCTGTAAAAATATTGGTTTAGACTTTTATAATAAATTTGGTACCAGATACTCAAGGAGTGTGGATAGCACTGCAACATGTTAGATTTTTCTTATTAAAATATTGCTGTGGAATGTTACCATTGCAAACAGCCTATGTGATCTATTGTAATTTGTGTTTTAAGGTGTTTAGTAAAAACCAACAAAAAAAAATCTTTCAACGGCTAGAATAATCTCTTTTATTCACCAAATTTGATAAAGATGCAATTACAAAATTCATGAGAGTATAACAGAGTGTAAATTTATATGACCGAAAGTTGTTTATTAAAGGAATTTTGACACAAGTATAGTATAATACCAGAAACATAATCTTTGTGATGTTTTATAAAGTAGAATATCCAAATGACAATAACAATAAACACCCCCTTTGTTGTTCAGTTGTGCTCTGTGTAAATTCACGCAAAGTTGACAAGACTACAGCACACCATGGTGGAGAAGAAGGCAGGATCCTCACTGTCCCCATTCACCGTTTCATTTGGGTAATCTAAAGACAGCAGTTCAAGAAGAATTAATAAATGTGTGCTCTATAGGGATAATTACCACTTGTGCTGATGTACTGTATTTTGGAGTAGTGCATAAAGATCACCTGTTTCGAAGATGACATGATCAACCAGTGGCCTGTCACTGAGCTGGATGGATGTCCTGACCTCACGAGGGCCGTGGCCACTGGACACCTCAGCTCCCCACATGATCGGCTGCTCTCTGAGGAACACGCACAACCACAAGGGATGAGACAGTTGCTCCTGTTAAACTTTAAGGCTAGCTTTTAAACTGAGTCAGCAATTCTTGAGCAAGATTTTAAATATTTGAACTCATCCAACCCAGAAAGGATTTACAAAATCGCTCTCCCTCCCGATGTCTTCCTCTTATACGTCCATGGCCTTTCCCCTGTCACGTGCACCAGCATTAAGTGAAGCATGTTGTCTGGCTAGAACTGAGCCGAAGTGTTTCCCATAAATAGAGCCGGTGCTGTATATGAACACCATCTTTGTTTTAGCTTGCATGGAACTGACAACTATTTGACAATGAGAAGATATTTGATGAATTTGACACAAAGTGGATTTTGGATATTGAATAAGAGCCCCAGAAAAAAAAGAATTTAGTTCATGTTGGATTACCTGATTAAAATAGTGCTGCTTTAAAAACGGTTTAATCAAAACCGTATTTGGAAGTACGGAAGAACTTATAATCGTAACCATGTCTCAAAATAAAATCTACAACCAACCACAAACACATCTAAAAACAGTTCACTTGCTTATGTCAATAACAACTTTGACAACTTTAAAATTTTATACCCGAGGGAAGGTACAAATGACCTCAACTACCTTTACCCTAATGTCTTGTTTTAAAAACTTTTGTTGATTATTAAAAAAGACAATGCAACATGCATCAGTATATAAGACCTGCATATTCCAGCCCTAAAACAAAATCTATTCTGTGTCAGAACATGAATTAAAAGGCAGACATAATTCCATAACATACATTGCACATAAGTGTCTTTGGATGAAGCAGCAGTATGTAAATGGTTGTATTGCTTACTTCTGGTAGAAATGGCTGATCAGCGCAGGTTTGATTTGCAGTTTGAATTCATGCTTCTCGTCATATGGGTTTGTTTTGTAGTGCTGCAAACAGGACCTATGTTGAAATCCAATTTTCTACATTAATATCATGTTTATCAAAGCACAGTTGCTCATAAATCACTGGAAAAAGGTCAAATTGACTCACTGTGTGAGAAGGAAGAGCCGGTCGTAAGGCAAACCCAGGAAAGTACTGCAGGTAACAATTATTTCCAGCAGATGGTGCAGTTTCCTGAGTCGAATCGCTTGCTCCTGCACGTCCACCTCAGTGCTCAGGTAATAACACTATTAAAAAAAAATAGTCAGACTAAGAAGACTGTATTAATAATAATTTGAAAATATTTGTCAGTAAAATCTGAAGCTTACCAGGTGGTTTAGAGTCGTCAGTTCTTCACCTAGGGGGAAATACATTGAAAAATAAATAAATTTGGAATTAATCAAATACACTATTCTAAAATAGTAAAAACTGAGTCATCATAGATCTTCAGGATGACAATTAAGAGGTTACCAATGAGGTAGTTAATGCAGTCCTTTCTCATCTTGTCCAGACCCATCTCCAGCAGCATGTGGACAGGGGTGACACCTGTTAGAGACACATGATCGATCTGCTGGTGGTAAGACTTCAAGATGAGCTTGCTGAGAGAGCTGCTGCTGTCTCTGTGAATCTGGGGGAAGTGAAGCAAGATAAACTCAATACACAATCTTTTCAGTGATAATGTGTCACAAATTTTCAGAGGCTGCATCACTTCATACCCAAGGTTTGATGTCCCCGTATCTTAGAGCTTCTGTGACCAATTTCAGACAGTCTCCAATGTCCTGATATGAAGTCACACCTGTAATGAAAAACAAAATAAAAGTAAATGGTTGTCACTGTTGGTCTGTTATTCTAAATCAAGAAAATCCTGGTTTCCCTAACAAAAGAAATAACTTACTCTTTCTCATCCGAACCCACAGCTGCTCCACAAAATCCAAATCGCCTCGTTCCAAGAAAGAGTTGAAAATGGGAGTCTCGGACTCAGTCTTTGCCTTTGTGATCTTTAAAAATAGGTTTTAAAAAAAGACAGAATATTTCCACATTTTTTTCTAGAATAATTACAATCATGAAAAGTACTTTGATTTTAACACAATCATACCTCAGCTGTATTTGCACCCTGGTCCTGAAGTGTCTTTGCAGCACCCTGAAGCTCTAAGGGAAGAATGGAAAAGAGACGTTATGTTTATGACTAACTGTTAGCTGAAATCATAATTAAGGTACATTGATAAAACAACGCAGATACCTTCAAGGAAAGCCTTAGTCAGATTTACAGCTGATGTGCTTTCCAACGGCTCCATCCATTCAGTCTCACCAGTTCTTAAACCATCTGCAAGAGTCTGAAACAACAGGGATTTTACATATTAATTTGTTCATTTCTGTATTGAAATTCACACTAATCCATCTCAGATTACTGTGGGACACGGACCTGAAGAAACTCCAGTTCCCTGTACATCTCATACATTGGGCTCCTCATGTCCCCACTGGAAACTTTGATATTCTGCAAGTGAACAAACATAAACAATGCAAGTAAACAAAACACAAGCTTCAATTGGTATTTTAAATGGTATTACAACATGAAGAGACAATTTCATACATGTAAAAAGGTAAGTACTTATGTAAGAGAAAAATAATGTTTTTGGTGCGAGTTACCCTTGCTTACCAGTGTGGCTGTAGAGGACAGGGGTGGGGTTTCAAGAATACTCTCCACATGGCTCCATTTAAAATCCACTGTCACATTACTCTGTGACTCAATCATGGTGTTTTCAACGACAGTGGAGCCAAACAAGCAGAACCTGGCACTGCCTTTAATCACCATCTGGGAGCAATGACAGAGGTAAATGTATGAACAGGTATTCACAATGACTGACTGCACGAAGAGATGCATTCTCACTTACTGAGGACGGGGGGTGCCTTTTCTTGTGCTCTTGTTTTAACTCTTCCAAGGTTATGAGAGATTTTTTGTCCACAGTTGAGCCTAAAATAGTGTGGAATAAAACAAATGTAAGGGACATCATTATTCCACAGGACTTGATTAAAAACAAATATGAATGACACTGGTAATGTAAAGGATGGGCCATTCACAATAGTATGAAGCATTAGACCTTTACCTTTGCAGGTAACAGAGTATAATTTGACACCAGACACTTTACTGCCTGTGCAGACTGTTTCAGCTCCAAACCAGGTTGTTCTAGCCGAATCAGACATGTCACATCGTATCCACAAAGGGTGTAAGGCAGGATTGTTGTCCACAGCTGACACATTAGCATTTTGAGATATTGTGTACCAAGACAGCAACTGCCTATGTAAAAAAGAAAAAAAATCAAGTTAAATTATCATCTACAGTGGGTTAGGCACACAGCTTATATAATCATACTAACACTTGCTTAATTTGGATGTGTAATATTTTTTAAGCATTGGTCACCTTGCTTTCATGATTGTGAGTGGCTGTGGTCCCAATTCTGTCTGAAGAGCACTGGCATCATCATCAGCACCATTGTCAGTGCAGTTTGATGTTTCAGTCATTTGTTGATAATCGGGTTCATCTATTTTTGGAAACTTGTGAAATCAAGAAAATAAAACATAGTCCAGCAGTTCTGATACAGTAACATTTTATGAATTAATAGTATCTGTGGGTATTATGTGTTACAACATTCCTTTCAAATGGTACAGGGTTCTTATATTATTATATAAACTGAACTGGAAGTTGAGTGGTTCATATTCAAACTATTAAACTGATTGTGCACTATCCCAACCACATGAGTTATCAAAAGGACCATGCACCATCAACTTCTAAAATGTAAAACAGTGTTCACGTGTTAATGTATTCAGTTATCATACCACAAAATAATACTTGTCTATGGCTTGCAGACACAATAAATATATTCATTGAGTCACAGCATTAAGATCACTCACCGCTTTTTCACAGATGAAGACTGGTTGGTTGCCACAGTACATATTTAGTACAGGGATTCTGTCTCCATTCATCTTTAACATTTGGATATCCTCCTGAAAAATCACATACGGCATCATTACTTTATAAAATAGATACATACACCAAATTAGCATTTTGCGTGAGCATAAGGTAAAGTTAAATTACCTCATGTGTACATGAATCTTTGCTTTCATCATCTTGAAGAGACCTTCGACAAAAAAAGACACACTGTTGAAACTACCGGACTCTGTTAAGATAAATATGTGAAATACATATTATTGAATCAATCAAATAGTGAATATTAGCTATAAACCAAAAACCCCTCAAAACTCCTTCAACTGAAGCGTGTATTCGAAGTTAATGGAAGCTGAAAAAGGGCTAGTGTTAGTATTTAACATTTTAAGCGTTCGAACCAAACTTACCGAAGAAGATTATAGAACTTCTTTGCACTTGATATCACTTTTGACCCCATTGCGGTAGAACTGATCACCTGTTACAGAACGAAAAACATATAGAAATTCAACATATACCAACAGATTGAGCTGACAAACTTTGAGCTGCTACTGTAGTTATTTTGACAGTCGCGCGCTCACTCCGGTGCTGACGTCATGAGGTTGTAGGTCATCACTTCCTTTTTAACGTTTATATATCAAAAGTTATGAATAGATTACATAATTAAAAACAAAAAAAATCTCAAACATACGAAGAAAAATATTGAATAACATACGAGTATCAAAATCATTTTAGATAATAAAAAAAAAACATGTTTCAGAGAAAATAGTTCGTCATTACGTTGCCTGCGTCAACATGGCGTAAAGAAATAGTCCCAGCTGAAGCGACTAATTGTATAGTGGTTTTGTTAAACCGAAAGAATTTTATTGAAAATAGCTACACTTTTTTTTTTATAGAGAGATACATATTATTGTGTGTGTTTCGTTGCGGAAAGCATAATAATGATAGAAACAATCTGCCGGCGGAAGTAATATTCGACCAGGCGGAGGCATAAAGGACTCAGGGTGACGTACCCACTTCCTTTTTACTGTGGCCGCCATAGCGTACGGAGCGTGGTTCCCGGCGAGCCGAAAACTAATAACCGAAAATGGTGAGAAAATACACTTAGATCGTTGTTGAAATACTATATAATATAAATTGTGTTCCTTACTGGTTCTACTTATCAAACATGTTTACTTTCTTTGCCTGTGAAAAGCTTGTATTGACAGTTAGAAGAGTGGTAGAGTTGCAATGCTCCCGGCTAGCGAAGCTAACACGAGGAGCCATCTTAGATGAGGGACCTCAGTTTAAACCAGTTACACGTGTGGCTCAGCCTCTGTTGTAGAGCTGTTAACAAGCTGCACAAACATGCTGCTTATTAAGATGGCATCCATTTTCGTCGTTTTAGATACTATTTCTGACATTAAATTGTATATATGCCCACAACAGCGTGAGCGCCGTCTGTAATACTCCATGAATCTAACGTTTATTATTTGAATGCTAAGTCGACGTAGCATAGTCTAGCTAAGCAAGGGGCAACGGCCAAAGATTTCTCATTTCAATTAGTCAAAAACGCGTTATGTTAATGATAAGGGCTTGCTGCTATTGTCAATTAAGTGCGAGTTGTGCTTGATTTGACTCAAAAGCTGCATCAGGCTGGTCTGAAAGTAGCGTTCTGGCCCACATGCGAGAACATGAACTAGCATATTAGGACACGTTTTATAAAGCAATTGCGTTCTTCCGAAAGGAACCACTCTATATTTTAGCTTATGCATTTACATCTAAATGTAACATTTTACCTGAAGTTCAATTCTGGTCGTTATGTTTCCTAGGCCTGTGCCCGACCCCTGATCTCGGTTTATTCCGAGAAAGGAGAATCCGCAGGCAAGAATGTTGTCATGCCTGCTGTGTTCAAGGCTCCAATTCGCCCCGATGTGGTGAATTTTGTGCACACAAACATGCGCAAGAACAGCCGCCAGCCTTATGCAGTCAGTGAACTGGCAGGTGAGTGTCTGGTATTGGCATATTGACTGAGATTTGCTTCATTCCAATATAAAGATGGCATCTGAGCGTTTTCATTCACAAATCTGACTTTTGTGATGTTTATTTCAGGGCACCAGACCAGTGCTGAGTCCTGGGGTACAGGAAGAGCTGTGGCCCGTATCCCTCGTGTGAGAGGTGGTGGTACTCACCGCTCTGGCCAGGGTGCTTTTGGAAATGTATCCTTTGAAAATATTAAAATTTGTTGGTCATATTTTACAATGTTGTGAAATGTATGTAACTGACACTAAGACTTGCAGTGATGGTGTAATTTGCGACTGACTCTGTGACCAGTGACAGAATGCCTGCTGTCATATGCTGGCACAGATGTTTGAAGAACATTGAGTCTGAGCAGGAATTAAGAACATCAGTACTTGTGCTACTTGTTGTCTAGACTCCTTGACTCCAATCTAGATGTGTCGCGGTGGTCGCATGTTTGCCCCCACCAAAACTTGGCGTCGCTGGCACCGCAGGATCAACACAACCCAGAAGCGCTATGCCATCTGCTCTGCCGTGGCTGCCTCTGCCATTCCTGCACTTGTGATGTCCAAAGGTAAGCTTCAAGAACAAGATTTGTGGAGACAATTTTTGCAAAGTGTTAAATTATTTTATAGCAGGGGTCTCAAACCGGTCCATTAAGGGCCGCTGTGGCTGCAGGCTTTCGTTCCTACCAAGCAGGAGCACACCAGGCGCAAATCATTAAATCAACTGATCTCAGGGTTCAAACAGCTGATTGGTCAAGAGCTGATGAGCTGCTGCAGGAAGGTGC
>JAOWBC010000049.1:3130518-3144968 GCA_028566105.1 Hypoplectrus providencianus | reverse complement strand
GTTTGAACCCTGAGATCTGTTGATTTAATGATTTGTGCCTGGTGTGCTCCTGCTTGGTAGGAACGAAAGCCTGCAGCTAAAGCAGTCCTTAATGGACCGGTTTGAGACCCCTGTTTTATAGGGACATATTCTCATTAACACTATGAAGTAGTTTGCGTTTGTCTTGCCATGATGGTGTAATTTGCGTCTGATCCTGTGAACAGTGACAGTTGCCTGCTGTCTTTAAGCTGTCATAAGGTATTGATGTGTTTAAATTCTGAGCAAGCTCACACAACAGTGTAGTCGTTGGCAGTCATAAGTGCTTCTCTGGATAATCATGATTGACATACTGGTCTTGTCTATTAGGACACCGTATTGAGGAAATCCCTGAGGTCCCACTGGTGGTTGAAGACAAAGTTGAGGGATACAAGAAGACCAAGGAAGCAGTGCTCCTGCTGAAGAAGCTCAAGGCCTGGAATGATATCAAGAAGGTGATCTTTAATAGCATTTTCTCTTTGGCTTTTGCAAACACATGAAGTGGAAGGACAATATTGAAATGGAAATTAGTGCAGTTTTAAATGCAATTTGAAGGTAAATAGTGTTGTGCAAAGAACGAAAGCTCTTGAAGTAATGAAGAAAATCGCAATGTGTTCATCACAGGCTTATTATGCTCAGCATCTGTTATCTGATTAATATGTATAATGGCGTATAGCAGCAAGACCTCAGACTGATCTTGTTACTTTCAGTGGGATTTAACAGTTTTTGCCTTTGATAACTGCTGGTTTAGTGTGTATAAGGCATGAATGAGTTTCTTTGATTCTTTACTGATGTATGTAAATAACAATCTTTCCATTCTTAGGTCTATGCCTCTCAGCGCATGCGTGCTGGTAAGGGTAAGATGAGGAATCGCAGACGCATCCAACGCAGAGGACCATGCATCATCTACAACCAAGACGCTGGTGTCACAAAAGCCTTCAGAAATATCCCAGGTTTTTTTTTTCCCTCTCTCAGATGTAGACTTTCTTACTGTTGGGTGAACTTATCAGAACATGAAAATGAAAAACCTTAATTGGCAGGAAGACTCTGCTGTCTTTTAGATTCTGGCTCTTCTGCAGTTAGCAGGTTTTGAATAAACCTTTAATTACCACAAGAAAGCACCCATATAATCTAACCTAGTTTTTGATAATTTTTTGAAGGAATCACTCTGCAGAACGTGAACAAACTGAACCTCCTGAGGCTCGCCCCTGGTGGTCACGTTGGGCGCTTCTGCATCTGGACCGAGAGTGCTTTCCGCAAGCTGGATGAGCTGTACGGCACCTGGCGTAAACCTTCCACCCTGAAGGTCGGCTACAAGTAAGTATTCAAGCTTTACACACCAACACTAGCACAAGTGACACTTGACAACATCAATGATGAGCTTCCACTTCGCGGTCCGTGTTTTTGAAACTTAGTGATATTTAATGAAGTTCTGAGTTTGAGCATCAAGACTTGACACTCTACTGTTTCATCACTTTAACATGAGGAATTAAATTTGTGATGCCTTATTTTTCCAGCCTGCCCATGCACAAGATGACAAACACAGACCTGAGCAGGATTCTGAAGAGTGAGGTTATCCAGAAAGCACTTCGTGCACCTAGGTAAGTATCGCTCACTTCAGAGTTCATGAAATTTATTTTAATTTGTCAGCTATGATGATAATCCTACTTCAGGTCCGTGTTTCTGAACCCTGATTATTTGGAAGTCCTGAGTGACGCATGGTTTAATACAGACTTTGTAGTTTGGCAGAAGTTCACATTATTAAGACTAGGTTGTGTTGTCTTTACAGCAAGAAGATCAACCGCAGAGTACTGAAGAAGAATCCTCTGAAGAATCTGAGGATAATGCTCAAATTGAACCCTTACGCCAAGACTGCAAGACGCCATGCCATCCTCAAGCATGACCCTACTGTAAGAACATTACCAGTATGAGGTGCAGCAAAAGGTGCAGACTTGAATCTGTGACTGACTTTAAAATGTGGCTTGTTCTCTCCATAGATCAAGGCTAAGATGCTGAAACCCAAGAAGAAGCCTGGAAAGAAGGGAGCACCAGCCAAACCTAAAACCAAGGCATAAATATCTGTACTTGCAGACAGGAGTTCAGTGATTAATAAATCATTTGTTTCAAATGCAGGAGTCAGACTAGTCATTCAAGAACTTTGGTTCACAAGACTTGTTTATTGCATAAAAGCTAACAAAGGCGCTGGTAAGGACACGAGGCAGAGAGGAATATCAAGCAAACAAGTATTTAATTCATTTGTAAAAGATGGCTTTCAGACAGATCTGCAGAGTAGCCCAATGACTTATGCAAAGCAAAGTCACCTCTGCTCTCATTTGGGTTTTTATACTAAATCTACAACTGGTAAAATGTGAGTACAATCACAGGACTTCAGGATATAGGGTTATTGACACAAGTGCTACTGTGTTGCACTGTGGGCTTGTGTCATGAGTGCATCCAGTGGAACTGCTCTGCCTCTGTTTGATAAAAGGGTGAACCGGAAGGGAAAAAGTATTTAAGAATATTTTCAATGTGTGCTGGTGTGGGGAACGAGAATGTGAGGACCATGAATCTACAAGCAAGACACTGGTGTCTCCAAAGCCTTCAGATATCCCAGGTATGTGTTCAGATTTTTAAGCACTATGCTGAGTAATTGAACACAAACATTTACTTAAGTAATCCTGCCAAAAATACTACAAACCTTAATGATATTTAATTATCGTGCTTTTGATTTCAGTTTTATGGATTAGTGGCTGAGGATTTGGATACGATTTTAAACTACTTTATTTAATCATTGTGCTGTATTATGAGGGCGTTGCTGCTGAACCTGAAGATCATCAGGAGACTCATCCCTTCTGCATCTGGACCAATTGCTTTGCACAACCTGCAGGAGCTGTATGGCACCTGGTGTAAACCTGCCACCCTGAAGGTCAACTTCAAGTAAGTATTCAAGCTTTACACACTAGCACAAGTGACACTTGTTGATCACATCAGTGATGAGCTTCCACTTCGCGGTCCGTGTTTTTGAAACTTAGTGATATTTAATGAAGTTCTGAGTTTGAGCATCAAGACTTGACACTCTACTGTTTCATCACTTTAACATGAGGAATTAAATTTGTGATGCCTTATTTTTCCAGCCTGCCCATGCACAAGATGACAAACACAGACCTGAGCAGGATTCTGAAGAGTGAGGTTATCCAGAAAGCACTTCGTGCACCTAGGTAAGTATCGCTCACTTCAGAGTTCATGAAATTTATTTTAATTTGTCAGCTATGATGATAATCCTACTTCAGGTCCGTGTTTCTGAACCCTGATTATTTGGAAGTCCTGAGTGACGCATGGTTTAATACAGACTTTGTAGTTTGGCAGAAGTTCACATTATTAAGACTAGGTTGTGTTGTCTTTACAGCAAGAAGATCAACCGCAGAGTACTGAAGAAGAATCCAAGGATAATGCTCAAACTGAAGACTGCAAGATGCCATGCTCAAGCATGATCCAACTGTAATAAATGAAATGAGGTGCAAGCACAATTTGTCTGTCCAAAGATCAAGGCTACGATGCTGAAACACAAGAAGAAGCCTGGAGAGAAGGGAACATCAGCCAAACCAGAGGCATAAACTTGTACTTGCAGAGTTCAGTGATGAATAAAGTTTGATTCACAAGACTTATTTATTTCACATAAGCTAACAAAGACTTCTTTTGGCGCTGGTAAGGACAAGGCAGAGAGGAATATCAAGCACACAGGTAGAGCAGCATTTATCATGATTAAATAATTTGATCATTAGAAAAGATGGCTTTTCAAGGAGGCCTGCAATGTAGCCCAAAGACTTGTTCAATACATAGTTAATTTCACTTGGCATGTAGGTTTGTACACTAAATATACAACTATTGATTGCACACATTTTAAACCCATTTAGTACTTAGTATAAAGACATTTTACCCATAATACAAACCCAGACATCAGGAGTTTGGGATACGGGGTTTGTTGACACAATGGGCCTCACATTGCTGTACCGTGGGTGGGTGTCGAAGGCTGATTGAGTCCGATGGTACTGCACAACCAGCCGGCAAAGTCCACCTGCTCTGCCTCAGACTGTTTGATAAACTGGTGAACCTGATGGGAAAAAGTCAATGTGTGTAAGGTTGCTGAAGAGGAACGTGTTGGGAATTAGTACTGCTAAATATGGACACTCACCATCAACTGTTTCAGGTCTGCTCGCTCTGCAGGATTCTTAATCAAACTGCAAAGAAGATGGCGAGTGTAATTTACTTTAACATCACTAGGTGGCAGAAAATCTGGCTGGAATACTGTGAGATTCAGTTGGTGGTAAATGCCTGCAAACGTACCATTTGTTCACAAAGTCTTGAAAGTCAGGGCTAAATATCCCAGGCAGCTTTGGAGGTGGCTGAAAAAGTAAAGGGTTGGTCAGCACTGAAGGGATCAATTAAATGTATAACAGTTATAGTTATGTTAGGGAGTGTTATAACTCACTTCATTCACTATGTAATCAAGTAGCTCAAATATAGCCATTGGTGGTCTGCTGTCAGGACCGTATGCTGAAGGGTAAAAAAAAAAAAGGTAACAGGCTTTGTAATACTTTGCTGTGACCTCGACACTAATAATCACTGAAGGACACCAATAGACTTAACAAGGCTGTCATGATTTCATGTGTTCAACCATTTTTTAACAGATCTTTCCAAATGTTTTCAGTCAAAGCTGCTAATAAAAAACCTGACATGTCAGACTTACAGCTGCCAGGTCGCCCGGGGGGCTGTGGCTTTGGGGAAGACTCGCCGCTGGCTGCCTCCCCTTCCACTGGAAAGCCAAAAATCTGCTCCAGTTCCTTAGCATCAGGCGGTGGGATAGGAAAGCGCCCAATGGCCATTTCAACCAGGGACAGACCCATGCTCCAGATGTCCGACTGGACAGAGTAATGGGTACCCTGTAAACGCTCCGGCTGCACAACACAGTTTATTTACAGTTATATCAACCATCTCTGGTGCGTACAGATATTATAATGTTGCAGTTAAATACAGCCTCATACCAAAAAACATTTACATTGATGTGCACAAACTATAATAAATATATCTAAATTGGGCATCATCTCTGAGGCACCACAACATAAGTCAGAACAGTATTGACACATTTAGCCTTTAATAAGTATAACATGGACGCTTATGAATAAAAAGGTCTGTGTTTCAGTCCCTGGCCCTGGCAGTCTTCATGTTGATGTGTCCATGGGTAATTCACTCAACCTTAAATTACTTTGAACACTGTGCCACCTTTTTATATGTTCCAGTGTTAAATTGCAATAATTATGCATGCAGCATTTTAATTAAAAAAAAATATATGAAATTACATTAATTGCACTTGTCATGATCATACAAATGACTGTAAGTTAGTGTTTTTATAAGTTTTATTCATTCTTTAAAAGTGCCCTTTGTTTTACCCATGAACTGCCAGTACACCCAGAAATGTCATTACATTTACAGCTGATGCTGAAAGAAACATGGCTCCTGCCTTTTTTATAAAGCAGCCCTGGCTGATTGTGAATTCAGTCTGAACTGGAGACTCTTGTTGCCTCACACATATTCATCTGGTTATTTCTCCACTGTAACAGGAATTATAAAGGCTAATGTGTGAATGAGAGCAGCAGGAAAGGAGGAGTGTGTCCATTTTAACTCACAGACATGTAAGAGCGGGTGCCCACAAAGGAGTTGGCCATGGAGTCTATGAGCTGTCCGCTCACTCCAAAGTCACACAGCTTGATCTCACCGCGGGAATTCACTAGGATGTTGGAGGGCTTGACATCTGAGAGAGGGACATGCGGTATATTTAGGGGAACATGATGGTCAAGTGTTCAGCAGAGAACAGAGAGCACCACAGAGCAAACTGCGGCAAAGGCTCAGTGCATGCAGTGCACAGTGTGCTTTTCTGTTATGTCTGTTCTACTCTCTTTCATATGTGCAACACTGACTGCAACAAAGATCTTTATGCATGTTAAATATTACTCTGCCTCAAGTCATTTAAAGCACACAGTCTAATTCATACTTGTGCAGGAGCAAAACCTGATATTTATGATGAAATAGTGGTTGACCTCTGTGCATGATCTTGTGTTTCTCCCTCAGATAGGAAAGCCCTTTAATGACCTGCAAAGACAAATACAGCATATCAGCGTAGCAAGGATTCAGCAGCCTCATTATAGCCTGAAAGTCTACTTTATCTCAGTTTAGGCTCACATTAAGAATATTTTTTATTCAGAGAAACATGTTTCTTAAACTCTAATTTAAACACCAAACCCTTAGAACAGAATTTCCCAGTCTTTATATATAAGTTATATTCAGATTCAACAAGGATATTTTCTGTAATGAGGCTTCAGATTATCTAGTAGTGCTAAAGACATAATTTACCAGCACATATGCATCAGTGATGAAACCAGTTTATATCCAAAAACAAAACAAATATAGCCGCAGTGTGACGATCGGAACATAAAACTGGTAGGAGAGGTGTTGGAGCTACCCACAGCGATGCTGACTTTGCCAAGGATCTGCTCTGGGATCTTGCCTGCCTTCTTCAGCGACTGGTCCAGGGAGCCACCGTCCTACAGCCAGCACGAAAGGAAACTATGGGAAGCATGCACTGAAAGGACTCTTTGAAATTCAAAGCATCATTTAGGAAACGCAACGCTTTTAAACAAAATTTGTTTCTTTCAATACTAATGAGGCTGTACATGGAAGGAAAAAAACCTGGCCGACACTTTGAGCCCAGTCTGTCAAAGCAGCACTCACAGTGAATGCTGTCTAAACACACTGGCAGCCAGAACTCTTATTAAAGACAAGTACCATATGCTCCATGCAGATGCTGATTTCGCCGTCGCTATAGAAAGCTCCGTAGAAGCCCACAATGTAGGGGGAGTTACACTCATGTAGCACCTGCAGCTCCCTAATGATCTGGTTCCTAATGGCTGGTTTGATCTCCAGGTGGATCAGCTGGAACACAGCAGACATCAGGATTTATTTAGGTTCTCCAATCACACAGAACAGACATACCAGGGCATTCAGTCTTCCTTTTGGTCGTCTGTGCATATATAGATGAAAACATTATATACAAGGCATGATAAGAAACGCTCTTAAGGAAAAATGTTTAAATGTTGATGTGTGTTTGAGATGATATTTCCTTCTTTTCAGCTAAGCGTGTGTATCAAACAGTGTCAGACTGTCGTCCAATTAGCTCACATATTATATTGTTAACAAAAAATTGGAAAATATGAGACCAATATAACTCACCACTCTAAAAACAATGATCCTGCCGTAAAAATCAGTGCCTGTCTGACATACTTAAGAAGAAAACTGTGTCTTATATATCCACAGTGCACATGTCTCAGAGATACAGTGAGTGGCTGTCTGAGAGCTTTTCCCCTGTTTATTTTTCACTATAGACCTTCCTACTCCAGCGATCAGAGACGCAGCTTACCTTCCTCGCCATAATCAGACCCGAGGGCCGATGCGAGACCTTGAAGACGACTCCTCCGTTGCCGGCACCCAGCTCACAGATCTTCTCAAAGTCATCGTCCTTCAGCTCTCCCACCTTCTGCTTCTGTGTCAGAAAGGCCTCCAGGCGTTTCCGCTGCTGCTCATCCAGCTCAAGCTCCTCTAGTTTCTTCTGCAGTGCCTCCAAGTTTGTTCTTAGAAATAAGATAAAGAAAGACACGGAGAAAGTAAGAACTTCATGTATTATTAATAAATTCTTCCCTAAATAAAAAGGTCCTTGAGTCCATTCAGATGGAACTTTTGCAGACGCTCTTTCCCAAAAGTACCGGCTGTTCCCTGCAGGAGACAAGATCCTTTACTTAGGAAAAAGGATCAACGCTGCACAGTAAAAATCCTGCTCATAAATGTGTAGTATTGGTATTTTGGTCAGAAAAGAAAGTGATGCTTACAGTATTAAAGTAAATCTCTTTGATTCAGAGATACCAAAATAAAATAGTCGACAAAATCTTCTGATTGACTAATGGATCAGTCAATTCATTGATTCAGCTGTAAATCTTTACTGCTGGGTAATCTTATTTAAAATAGAAAGTTAAAGAAAGAAAAGTTCTTTTTTCATGATTTGTATGTTGAAAATTAGCAGGTTAATACAACGTACAGATGCAGTGAAGTAAAAAGCACAATATTTCGCAAAAGGAGAAAGTGGCTTTAAAACATTGCTCAAGTAAGGCTCAAATCCCTTTAATGTGAATGTAACTACTTGAGTAAATGAACTTATGTTACATTCTACTACTGAACATGAGGCAGTCACTGATGCGTCCTCATATTATGAGACTGAAACCTCGGGGAGAGAGAGTGACGGCTGTGTGTGTGACAGCTGCTGCTGCTGCTGCTGCCTCTGGGAACACCGGCAGGAACACAGAAAGGCTCGCAGCGTTTCACTTCCCACATCCCAGTGTGAGGAAGACCAGAGTTCCTGTGAGCGCTGCCGCCGCTCTCCTGGCGCTGTTGTCATGGAGACGCATTTCCTTGAGAAATCAATTGTGGAGCAAACTCTTCTGTCATGCGGCTCTTTGACCTCTCTTTCCCCTCCCACTCTCTCAGTGTGTCAGAACACTGCAAGCACAGCAACACTGAGCTTTAAGCAACTTTGTGAGAAGGCGACGTGAACACAAATGAAAGGTGAAGTTATTCCAACTGATTAGATAGAAACTGATTTTTTGATTATTTATCCCGAAGTGTGTAGATACCTGCTCAAGCAGACCCTGGGCACTAATGAGCAATTTTTTTGGACTTGGCACAAACAAGCATTTTTTTTTTATTTTTGAGTAGATTCTGAGAGGTGTTGATGGCAGAGATATCCATATGCCTGCAAGTTAATATATTGTTTTATATATTGTAAGGGGTTTCATCTTAAGCTTGTTTTTTTAAACTGTTCTCGGCTATATTTGCATGCAGATCAGATGGTAATGCAATGGCTTCCTTCATGCTCAGTGGTAGTTGTACTTTTACTTTTTTTAAAAAAATCTTTGTACTTAATCACGATTCAGTGGAGAGCAGCTGGAGCAGGGCACAGCACTCTTCTCTCCACTCCTCCACCACACAGCAAAGAGAGGGTTAAGTGCTTTTATTTTTGACGGTAGCCCTGCATATCCATGGAGACGCGGTGCTGAGTTTGAGTTGGTTGTGGGCAGCGTGGGCGTTTTGTCGACAAGAGCTGGAGGTGGAGGAGGCTGGAGATACTGAGAAGAGGAGCAGCCTGAAACACACTCCACACAATACGACTGTGGGCGGGACTACAGTAGCTGCAGCCCCCCCCCTCAACGGGTGCTGGAGAAGGTGAGCACGATGCTAGCCCTTTGTGCTCCATCCACACAATGTCCAAGGACATCTCGTAGAACTTGAATGTAAAAAACGCAGTACTCCAGCAACGTGCCACAAAGCGCCGGAAACCAACATGGAAGGTTGCCTTGTGACTCTGGTTGCAAAAAGTCTCACAAAAGAAATCCTATTAAAATACTTGTTATTCTTTTGAATAAAATAAAGACAGATAAACATAAGGCTGCAGCTTTATGACCTTCATACTGTTTTCACTTCAGGACAGCTCTATATCTGCTGTTTTCCCACCAACATGGACAGAAAAGCTGATTCTGAAACTCAGGCCAATGCACATAAGTTTGATGAATCCCAATTGCATTATTCTATCTTATTATCTATTCATTGCATAACCTTTGTTCTGGTCTTTCTGTCTTATTGTTCTATCTTGCTCATCCCTTAACCTTTGTTTTATCACTATTGCATCTATGCTACCTGAAAAGTATCAAATAACAGAATGTGGGAAAAAAAAAACTGGATACGTGTGTGTGTGTGTGTGTGTGTGTGTGTGTGTGTGTGTGTGATAATTGGACCTTATCCAGGATTTGAGTAAATTGCCTGAACAGGTCTATCCGGAACAGGTTGTTTTTATTTGTTCTCAGATCTCCTCTGATAATATTACATGCTTGGCTGGCATTATGTTGGCCACTCAGTACACTTCTCCCATGGCTGCCCGCCATTTCACGCTGAGAAAGCATTTGCAGGCTGTAATGGCAACTCCTTTTCACCAGAATGGAATGGTCTGGTTTCAATGAGAGGCTCATTGATCGCATTAAGCTCATCTGCAGCCAATATGCAACACCTGTGCTGCTGGTGAGCGGCCGATTCCTCCTGTGTGCTGGACCGGATTACACAAAACAGAGTGCTTATTTATGTGACTGTTCTGAAACATGAGCCTTTTCTCCCACTTCTGTTGAAAACAACTGGGAGTTTTATCTTACTCCTTTCAAAGTGCAGCCTTTACCAGTGTTTTTTATGCCTTTTTCATGCAACACATTTTGAAATGTCACAGTAGAAAAAAATCATAACTGTAAATGTTAAAATAAAGATCTTTCAATTCACTTTAGCTGCTTCATGTTCAGGGTCCTGGTATCATGCAAGCTGCCTACCTGTCAATCTGTCATGGCTTACTTAAATGCAACAGAATATCCTTATTGTTATTCCTAAACACCTTTGCTTTTTTACTGTGACAGTGGAGGTTTGCTGAGAATCAAGACTCATTAAAAGTGTGCAGAGCTCAAGTTAATAAAATAACTAAAGTAAGTTGATATTGGAATAAACAATCCAACTTTTAATGTAACTATTGCAAATCTTACCCCCAATCCTATTTCATGTGGGTGTGCAGGAGTCTGGTTTCATTCAGTGTTAATACGTGTGTGACGACAACTGTGTGCCTGCAGACCTCCATCCAGCATCACTGGCCTGAAACAGGATTTGCTTTTCCCCAGAGCCTCAGACAGCCGTATGTATGGACCCAGATAAAAGTGTCTTTTTATGGAAAAGAGGTCTGAGTGACACCAGGCTGTGTGGCTTTCAGTCAGCAACGTGTCACAGTGCACAATACAGCAGTCATACTGAACACACACACACGTACACAGTGTGAGTTTCCTTAACAGCACAGACTTCCGAATATCTGATTCAGGCTCCTGATTGTTGCTTCTTCCCGGCGTGCTGCTCCTCAGCACGTTACAGCTCATCTCCAGCCAAACAGTTATGTCATCAACAAACGACGCCAGGCGCCCCCCCCTCCTGCTGCCTGAATTTGAGAAATTGCTGCTTTTCCTAGTCTCAAACAGTAATAAATTGCATATCTTTTTGTATGAGATGGTCCAACAAAAAAAAGCTATTTGTACATGTCACCTTGTGTGATTTAATGGACATTTTGCACTCTTCTGACATTTCATTGCCCAAATGAAAAATCAACCAATCTAGCAGATTAATTGAAAAATAATTATCGGTTTTGAGCCCTCTAAATTATCTCAAAAAAGCTGAGCTGTGAAAAGTCTAATGCATAATTATATTCAGATTTAATCCAAGATATGATTTTAAGTAATTCATTGCAAAAGATCCAAATAGCCTCCAGATGTGTGATGAACCAATGAAATATTCCACCTCTACAACACATCAGAAAAGCAGCTATCATGAGCAATGACACATTATGTAATTCTCATCTCCACTGCTGCAGCTTGTTGCTGGACTGACTGGGCTCCTTTCTCTGCACTGAGAACTAGAGCACGGTGTCACAACTATTTAATATCTCCATTACTTGTGTTTTGTGGAAACAGTGGCGGAAACAGGCCTACACGAAACTTCTACAAACACACAGAGATATCATTCTGCACGCCGCCTCCCTGCAAAGGTCAATCTGTGACTAATCACTGTCCACACCAAGTGGGCTGTTAGAGGGATGAGGCGACCTGCTTGTCACTCACATTGTATCACACACAGGTGATACAAATTACCGGTAATGATGGCGCGGATCCATTAAAGTGTCCCTGTAAGCAGTGAGCCAGCACGCACAGTGCCAGGACACTGGAACCAGCTCGACGTGTTGTCTTCTGTGAAAAAGATGCTTTTATTTTCTCTGCAGAGGAGCCCTGGAATGTGATTAATTCATGAAAACAGCGAACAGAACAGCTTGAGAATTTGAATTGTAAACATTTTTGCTGTTGCAACATTGAGGGTAAGATGATCAAGGAAAATTGCAAATGTTATTGATTTATTGTTACATTCGTCTACAGAAAATGACAATTGCTCTGATTCAAATTGCTTTCTGATCTAAGCTTTTAAATTGGGCTATATATCCACACTTACAAAGCAAATAGATTTTATTTGTCGACTTGTATATTTTAAGTTAAACATAACTGCTCCTAATTATGAATTGGTAAAATAATGGGCCAAGAATTGGAATGTGGATTAAAGAAATTATGACAAACATGTTTATGGAAACTTATTAATTGATTATTATAATAAAAATTATTGATGTTAATATTGGTCACCTCCTTCAGCAGAAACTCTAAAGCAGGTTAGCATTATGATCTGAGAAACACCCTTCCATTTTTAATTAGTAGCCTATTAGTAATGTTTTATTTGTGTAAAGTCTCTTTATATGTGTATTAAATTGGTGTGAGGGAGAACAGAGTGAAAACGTTTTGGGCTCTGGGAACATGCATATCTGCATGGTAAATTATTTGTTGTATGAGTTAATAACAATGAAGATGATCATCAGTTGCAGCTCTGGTGTAAACCTCATTGAGCTCATGCAATCACACTCATACACACCCACCCACACACACACACACACACACACCTGGTGCAGAGTCTAACATGATATCTTGTGTTAGAGACCTAAGACAGGAGTTTTGACACTATTCATGGGTTATTCAGTTATCTATATGTGCCTCCAGATGTAACGAGTCTTTATGGTGTATTGAACATGAATCCGACGTAACAAATCGATCAGAGAGCCTTTATCAATACCTCTCATTCACCAGTCTGAGCACCAGTAGTATTTGAATAATGACACTCACTCTGTGGCTCCGGTGCCGTTGATAGTGTTCCCATCAGGGATCGGGTTGAGTTGGATCGGCTCTGGCTTCCTTCTCTTCTGCATGTTACACACAAAAAATAAGCTGCTGGAGAAAACGCTCGAGCTGCAGGGATAAAGATAGAAACCCCGAAGAAAACAGAGCTGTGGAGCCAGAAGAGGCAGAGTGAGCTGAGCTGACAGGGACTAACAGTAGGAGACACTCAGCTGTGCAGCAGAGCTGGAGGAGCTGGTGTTCTTCTTAATGGGTGGATGTGAATGATCCGGGAGATGAAACGTCACGAAAATATTTACATTCGTCTTCCGGACAGCATGGCTGTGCCTGGGGCAGCGCCCCCTCTGCCGGCGATCACTGGTATTACATCCGTGCTGGGAGGAGTACTCTGATTTACAGGGGAGAGGCAATGTTAAAAGCAAACATACAACAAACATTTTACCTAAAAAAATATATATAAAATATGAGTATATCATATGTCAAAGTCATAAAGTGCAAAAGTATTCCACACATAAAATGAAATGCATGTACTGTTACAAGTAAAACATGTTACTTAAATAGTACAAAAGTCTTTGTATATAAAACTGAAGGTGCAAAAAAGAAAGATAAAAAAAACTCAATTCAGAAAATAAAAGCAAATGCAGGATTTTAGAACAACGATGTTATAGTTGAGTTTAATTGATGCATTAACGACCATTACTTTGATGTTGCAGCTTGTAATGGTGTTATTTATTCTGCTTTTATTTTTTCAAGCCAAGTGCTCAAGTCATCCAAATCTGGTTCTATTTTGTATCATAAAATCTGAATCTGCAGTGTAACTACATATATTAAATATACTAAATAAATGGTTTCTGTCTGGTTTTGAGGCTATTATTAAATACAGAGAGTAATGAATTGGTCCTTTGTGTCTGTTAGAAGGTATTTGAATATTTAGACCCTGTAATGTATATCTTCTATGTCTTCTATGTTTTATGTAGGTTCTGTAACTTTCCTTTGTCTGGAGCAGCCACAGAGATGAGAGCGCAAAGGCTGGGCTAGAGCCAACAAAACAAACATTTCCCTAAAGTCAAAATCCAATTAATCTCCCTGAAAAAAAAGAAAGAAAAAGATGTCTCTAGCCTTTTTACCTAGAGACATAGGAGAAAACTGCATAATCTTTACCAATATTTTGCAATCTCTAAGTCACCATTTTCAACCAAGTGATCGAAATGTGAAAACTGCCAAATTAAAAGAACGCAAACCTTTTAAGTTTCCTGTATATCACATGAAACCTCTTTGGTCTTGTTTGGTCACTTACTAGTGAAATGGCACTTTCATTTTAAGACAGCCTTTTAAAATAATTTTGTGATCTTTATCCTCCGGATTATTATCAGCCCCCCACAAATCCAGTGACATTTTCTAGTCCGGGATCTAGTCCAGGATCCCTGAGGATTCGGCGTTTGATTTCACCCACAGTAATACTCTCCCCTCTTTAATACTGCCCTTGACACATTTGCTGTCTTTTATTATTGTTGACTGTCTTTGTGGCTGGTG
>JAOWBC010000049.1:3098965-3119245 GCA_028566105.1 Hypoplectrus providencianus | reverse complement strand
GCTTTTGTAAAATCAATGACTTTTATCAAATCACTGGCAGAGACATTAGGTGCACATACACACACACACACACACACGGTCTCATTTGAAGCCTTTGGGAGCCCTACAGTAGACACTGTTGTTTTGCCCTGTTGGAGCTGCATACATCGAAGCCCACGCTCTGCATGGGTTCCCCCGCATTATAGCAATTTGTCATAAAGTCATTTATCATAAATGCATCATGGCACTACAGCAATGCAGGTTTTGTTTTGACCCCAGCATTGACACTTTGAGTGAAGATCATGTTAAAAAAAAATCTGATTTGCTTTGATGACTTTTTTTCTTTAAGTCTCAGTTTTGTGGGTAAATAATGGCTACACGTTTTAATCACTTCTTCTTCTTTCTTTCCATCATTAAAACTACAGAAATGCATCCACACGCACAAATAAATAATTCACATTGTGCAAACTCATGTTTAACTTACAGTTACTGTTTGCCTTGCTATTCGATGACCATTTTCACAGTCGAAAGCATTTAAAATGTGAGGAAACAAAAAGGAAGCAACTTATGATTTCAGAATAACAAAGTAGGGACTGACAGTTCTCACATTTTTTATTTTCTTTCATTTCCGACTTCCACATAACTGTCATTTTAGGCCGTCAAACAAGCTGACAAAATCCACATATTCCCTCTTTCATATTTTGTTGCTGTCCTGTGAAATCTCCAAAATGTCAACGTTGATTTCTGTTTTGTCACAATTGAATTTCCAGCCAACCCAGTGCATTTATAAAAATGTTTTTCTATCTCAAGAAAAAGGACCATTTTCTTTATCTAAATCACCAAATTTAAAGATACTCGATTTTCTTTAGAAGGCATTTTCTGATAAATAAGCTTAAAAAGTCCTTTCATCCCATTAATATGCTCATTTACACAATATTTTAATTAACTGTACTAATATCAAATCATCCTTTTCTTTATATCTATCAGTGTGAGCACAACATTTAGGTCATTTAAGAGACTTTTTATTCAGACCCACATAGAGCAGTTTTAGTCTGTCTGGGGATGGCATGCACTTGCCGAAAGTGCTGTAACTTGTTCAGCGAGCTTTAAAGTAATTTCCCCCTCTAATAAAGTGTCTATTCATCAAAACGTGTGAAGTGTAGGTTGTTGTTGTATACCATCTGCTGGTCCTCCAGGGTTAGAGCTGGCTCAAGCTGTGATTTCATACGACTTTTTCCTGCGATGAGAGGTCATGCTGCCAGGAAACAAATTGATACTCAGTTCAGCCTCAGTGCCTTCAACTCTCATAGAGCCAAGGACGACATTTGCCTCTGAGACGCCGTGAAATCTGACGTTATTTAATGAGAAGTGAGCGGACACATCTTTGTTTCATTTTCTGAGCTCTTCTTAAGTGCGGAGCCTTCAAGGGCACATAAGTGACATGTGCATTTTTTTTGTAGTGTGCACTTTACAGTCTAGTAAACCCTTTCAACTGGAAATCCTGATGTTTGGCTCAATCAATATGTTTAATTAGTGCTGATTAATGAAAGAGTGTTGCTGTGGAAGGCAGACAGCTTTCTCACTTCACAAGGACACATTCTATTGGCAAACAGAGAAATTGCTTTCCATGCTAGGAATTTGATTTTACACGGTAAGAGCCGTTCACAATGTAGATTAGGCATAATGAAAGAATATATGAGAACCGCGTGTAAGTACAATTTACATTTCTGTTGGATTTAGAGGACACACTAATTCATACTTTAAATATTCAATGAATGCAATTAACACTTGATCATTTGCCAGTTTGCACCCATGCAAGCTCAATAATCTCGTAATCGCATGTGAATGAAAAGATTTGGAAGCGCTAATCAGCACATATGCTGAGAAGTAGTTTTCTCCACAGGCCAGATATGTTGTAAGCAGTGTGAGTACAGTCCCCAGAAGCATATCAAGACATGCAGCATATACTGTGTGCTGTAGGAAAATGAGTGGGCTGGGGCCAGTTCACAAGGGCAAATCATAATCGTGAGCTCAGCGTTATAAACTTGACACTGATTTAGAGAACTACAAGTGAACACCTCCAGTGTACTATAATATTTCAAGGCAGAGTTTCTTTCAGTTTGTTGTTTTGAACACTGTTTTCTGTCAAAGCCCCTCAAAAGTAACAGCTCCAATGACCTTTATTCTGCAAATTAAGCTGTTTTTTGCTTCGCGCTGACTGATAGATCTTATTATTTCAGCGAAAGTGCATTGAGCATTGAGCAAATACCCCGGAGCCATAGCAACTACATTAACAAAAGTTAATGAAATATATGGAGGCAAGACCTGGACTTTGCTTTACTTGTGAAAACTGTGGCATTAACATTTTACACAACTGTGGAGAGGGAATAAAAACACTGTTACACAGAATACACCCACATATTATATTTCGTGATATGTAAACAAATTTACGCTGCAGACATTGGTTTGTTTAAGTCCTTTGTGTCATGCATTTTCCTTTTCTTTTCGGGTGTGGACGATACAGAAAAGTCCTGGTGGTGCATGATTTGCATCACAACAAAGTTGAATAAGTGCAAAGTGATGCTAAATTTTTAAAACAGCATAGCTAGCTGGCATTGAAAAATAAGAAGAAATCTGCAATTTAGATTCCACTTCAATTCTATGTTGGCTGTCCCAAAGGTCTGACCATGTCTGCATCTGATTACGCTTGCATGCATTTAATTAATAATTCGACAATGCACGGCATTGATGTCGGTCAGCCAGCGCTCTGCAGGGGAATAGATTGCCTGAGTCTGATATCCAGCCACAGCCTCTTAGCGAGGAGCAGAAACGATGAGCTCAGGCAGATTTCTGATACAGGAGCTCCAGTGTGCAGCTGTGTTAATCCCCCCTCCCTCAGGTGCAGCCGCTCCTGGGGAGGAACGCCACGGACTACAGCTCACCGCCGATGCTTGGCCGCGCTCTGATTAATGCACTCATCAGTTCTTTTCTTGTTTGTTTTAATGACAAGCATGTCCCTTGTGGGAATCTGGTGACTTTTTGCAAATAGTGCTGATGCATCTGCTTACACCTGCCACTTTTTTTCTTTCTTGTCTTGTCAAAGGACCGTTACCATACAGCCTGAGTCTTTTGACATGACTAGGTTGTCAGTGGGAGTGCAGGGAACCACACGACACATTTTCTACCGGAGATACAGGAAATACATGAGCTGAGGAAATGAGCAGTGATAAGATCCCAGCGTGTTGGGATGTGTTGTGCTCTGTTGATAAGGCTATTATTCATCATTATGCCTTAGACAGCAAAAATCCGCTTCTCCATCTCAGGCATATGCTTTTTACGCATAGTTTATTCACGGCTTTACATTTGCAGTTGAGTTGTACTGGCTTTTATTACTAATTACTGCAAAGTTTAAAAAGGATTTAATCACTTATTTAGACTGTGGAGAAGCCAAAGTTATTCAGTGAGCTTGGATTTCGGTTAATTTTTTATTTTAAGGACTGGGGTTGTTGAGCGGAAGAATTGAAATATGGTCCTCCCAGAAACATGCTGAAATTGAATTTTTAATGTTAATTTGACAGCATCAAAAAAGGTACTGAGAGGCACTCGTTTTAAAATGTTGAGAAAATCAGTTGAAATGGATGTGATTCTTTTTTCAAAAGTCCCAAGAAATGTTATGTAAAAGATGATTCAGAACTGTGATGAAAGAGCGAGGCTGTTTTTAATACTTGATGGATAAAACAAATCCCAACAATACCCAGGCCTGTTAAACAGAGGTTAAGCAAACTCAAATATTCCCAGCAGTGTGTGCGTGTGTGTATGTGTGGGTTTAGGTGTAAACGCTGCGTCGGTACCAAATGTGTTGATTGTTTCTTTATTACCAAACAGCATTTAATTAGAAATGTCACGTGCTAACAGAAAGATCCAGTGTTTGAGCTTTGCAAAGTAAAATAAACTGGAAGAGCACCAAAGAGTTTAATAGTCTCGATTAAAAAAAACAAAAACATATGCAATAGACAGGAAATGCTGACCTGCACATGAACTCTTGAGGAAATTGTTCTGTAGGTGTTTGAAAAAGTCCCTTAGTGAATCCTGTATGTTTAACTATGCTGACTGACATGGTAATTATTATTCACATTTCATATTATACGGTAATCCTGCAACATGATCGATGATGGATGATCCTCATCCTGACAAATGCAGACGGGGAAGAGTTGTGGTCATGCCACATTTGGCTGCCTACATTTGATTGATGATTAAAGTGGACAAATGATTCACTGTGCTCAACTGTCCATTAACACTATGATGCCTATTAGAGTGTGATACCTTGCCTCTGGCACCTTTCAGAGAGGGACGTCATCATAGTATTTGCTCTCTGTCTGTTTCTCCGTGTGTGTCTGAGTGTGTACTTCTTGCCGTATAAATATAATCACAGTGCAGCTGACTTCCGTGGTAGTGAAATCTGATTCACAATCTGAGATGCTCACTTGCATACACTCGCCGATATTGCCACATTGCGCGGCCACCTGACATATAATGTATTACTGGCACATCTCAGCCACCTGCTGTGCTACTCCTGTTTAATAAATGTTGTAGATGCATCTCCTCTCTCGCCTGTCCGATCACTTCTAGGGTGAAAACCCTGGCCCGTTGCCAAAGTCTGGTGATGGATCTTTGTGCTATCAGTGAGGCGCTTTGAGGCCTATAACATAAAGCCCCTGCGCTTATTCAGCACCCGGGTCCCTCATTTGTGATCAATGGCCGGCAGTCAGGACAGTGAATGGAGCACAGATTGAACCACATCTGGGATTCGGATGCTGAATAACTGCCCACTCAACAGGGGTGACTCATGAATAATGCAGCAGGCAGCCGAGTGTCCCATCTCCTTTGGCCCCTCACGGGTGATGCTTTCACACTTGGACCTGTCCAGAGAGCAGGAGGTCAGGGCACGAGTACTTGGCAACCCGAGCACCAACACCAGGCAGTCCTGCATGCCCAGCCAAGGGAGAGTGGGGAGAATAATGGCGAAAAAAGTAGCAAGTAAGGCTGTGAGGGTGTCTAGCAGATGGAGCAAAATTTACAGCAATGATCATTTTGGTTGGGTTCGTATAGATTTTTTTTGCAGTATTTTTATTTGCAGCACAAAGCTGTGCAGGTCGAGATGGCAGATAAAGCTGCAATCACAGATACTTAGAGCATCACATTTATTTTATTTTGTATCTTGGACTGCATGGTGATATTTACATGATTGTGATATATGACACAATTATCTTGTAGTATTTTTACGTCCTGGAGAAATGGAGATACAGGAATATTTTTAACAGCTTAAGCCTCTAATGAAGCAGATGATTTATATAGAACACATTTCATTGCATTGTTTCTGCAGACCAGTGGTTATTTTCTGTATCCTAATGGTTGTACAAGCAAATTCCTAAAGCCCTTGACTTTGGATTTTTTGTGTATTCTCTCCATCAGTTACATTTTTGCTTCATTTGAGTCTGTCAGGTCAGTGATGAATGTAGGCATCTTCTTCGAGTATTCATCAGGCAGGCCGAACAGAGCCACAAGCACTCTTCTTTTGTTCATTTTTTAAAATGCATTCAGTCAAAGTACCGTAGGCGTGTTATGCTCAAGGGGATTCAAGGACATTTAAAAGGTCACGGTGGCAAAAATTGGGCATACATCTTTAATGCAAATCGTGCTGATGGAGCTCTCATTCCAACAAATTGAGATCACCTGGTTGCATGATGGCGGAGCTTAACGTGCTGCGGAGGCATATTTTCAGATTTAATAATCATGATGGTAAATCATTCCTCTTTCAGTCATTGACCAGTGATCCAGAAGGTTAATGTGCTACACTAGCAGAGTGACTAAATCATTGATCTAGAGAGGAATGTGGGAGCTTTTAGTCCAACCTGAAGAGTTAATATTCTATTCCAGAAAAAAAGTCCACTTAAAGGTTCAATCTGCAACATCCAGAACCCCTACATGTTGCATTCGTGCACCAACATGCACATAGCGCCGGCCCGGCTATCAAATCAAAGAACAAAACAGCTTGGATCACAACACACATAGGGAGAGTGTGACTTCATTTTTCAGCTTCACTTATCTTTTTTATCTTTTTTTTTTACATTTTTTTATGGCTTTATGGATAGAGGGAGATATACAGTGTGTTTGGGGGGAGGAGGCAGAGGGGAAGACATGCGGGAAGGGCTCTGGGTTGGATTTGAACCCGGGCCGCCCAAGGACTGAGGACTGCCTGGTGTGCCGACAGGATGCCTCAGCTTCACTTAATCTTCAAATAACAAATAGGGGTTTTCTGCTGCAGGGAAGAGACATCTTTTTAAGTATCACTGCTGTCATGAACCAAACATGTTGAACAGGGTTTTCACACAGTCTTCAGTTTATCCAACACTTTTCTCCCATCATTGTCATAGGTAACACTCAGTCCTTTAAGCGGGCCTTAAACTGTGCTTTGTGTTTCAATTTCGTTTTAAAGACTGAGCTCTTTCTTAGTAATGTCAGTTGTTTTTTTTCTTTTTTTAACTTTCCATTTCAATTAAAATACATGCATTTAAAAGATTACTTCAGAAATAGTACAGAAGTATTAATAAGCCTCTTCCCATTATTTCATAGGTAAAACTCCTTAAAGAGATCCTTTAACTATACTTTATCTTTCAAATCGTCATTTGAAGACTGACTTAGACCGTTTCCAATCAGGAGAAACGTGGCGTCCAGGTCATGAACTTTTCCCAATTACAGCTAAATCCTCCACTTAAATGTGTTTCTGAAAATCTTTGAGGCGAGAAATGAGAAACACACTAACAGACTCTTGATCATATTTGCTCAGTGCTGCCTAGTCTGACCGTTTGATTTGATTTCCTCTGGATGTCAATCACTCAAACTCATCTTAGTGTTATTTCACACACACATAGTTAAATATAAGTACAATCTGCTGATAATAGCTTTGTGCTATTTCTGAATGAATCTTTTAAATGCATAACTTCTACTTGTGATGGCATTTTTTGCAATTATGTACACATATTATTAACTGTCTTCATGTTACTGCCCCTATTTTGGTACATACATTGACCAGTGTATATGTTATTTGCTCTCTTACGTGTAAGGCAAATGTGAAGTGCAGTGCTCTCAAAAAAACTCAACCCTCCTGTGAGATCTCAGAGGATTGCCTGCACAGAAAGCAAGGTGCATCCAGGCGCAGTGGCTTTTCTCTTCCTCGCTCCCCCCTGTCTGCTTCACACACCGCTTACCCTGCGACATTTGGGACGAGTTTCTCACTGCTTGGCTTCTCACATCTTGGACACTGACACAAAATAAATGAAGACACCAAGAAGACACAAGGTTCAGAGTTGGAAGGGGTTGGTGGCTGAGGTGTGAAACTATTGGGGTGTAAAATTGCCCTGGCAGCCGTGCTGTTGTTTCAGCATTTCATGGCGAGCTGCTCAGCTAGCGTCCCTACTTGCCTCTTCAGTGCCTTCTTCCCTCCACTTTTTTTCATTTGTTTTTCTGTCCACACCATACCTCTGCAGAGTCTGGCCCTCTGTCTCTCTATAGAGGATGTAACTTTATAGAATACAGTAATAACTGTCTCAGCTGCTTCTTAGTGTGCATGATTGTGCTCCCTTGACCAGAGCTCCAAAGTTACTGAGTTGTTCAGTTTTTCTCCTCCTGGTGGGAGGGAGCAGAAGGTTCAACAGGCTAATATTCACACATTAATTTGTCCTAAGATGTCCAACTGTTCTCCAGCAGCTCTCATTATCCGCAGTCAGTCACAGGGTGGCTAATTGTCTGTGTGGGGAAGGGAGAGCCTTACTGGTGCGAGGAGGAGCCTGACTGGTGCTCCCTCCTGGTGACAGCGGGAGGCCAGAGTCGGTCGTGAGGAGAGGACAGACACAGCGCAGAGGGCATTGGCAGACATTTGGCTGTCACTGTGATGCCTGGGGTTTGTTATTAAAAGCATGGGGCGAAACATAGTGACTATTCTAAGCAGCGGGCAGAGTGATTTGACATCAGGCACATTGTTATTTTGATTCATCAAGTGGTGTTGTTTCACTAATTAGTTTTCTTACAGAAAATGTAGGCCTAGAGCTGGTAATTGGTGACTTGTTTATGAGTGTAGATTCAGTGCCTGTTATGTGGATGGGGACCCAAATCCAATTAATTACAAAAAAAATGTAATAATGTGTGACAGCAGAAAAACCATAGGAAAATGAGGGCAAAGGGGCTATATGCTCTATTCTATTATCTATATTTGATGATCATGTTTACTCACATTAGTTTCAAATTTTCTGCTCTTTCTTTGAACCACTTCTGAACAGATGGCTCGACCGGCGCCGCTGCTCTCCTCCCTTGTGTGCCTGATTCTACATTCATAAAGCTAACGTTAGACTAGATTAGTTCCTCTGATGTCCATGAAGCAATTTCTTATTATTGCCTGTGGTTGAGAGTGGGCAGGCTGCTGCCTGGGAGCACACAGGACAGTGTTTGTCTGCACTGACGGGCTGCAGAAAGTCTTTGTGCCCAGAGTGAAAGAAATAAAAGTATGAGGAGAGACTCCCTCCATCGGGCTGTGTCTGGTGTTGGCCTGCCCTGCGGTAAGGCAAGGTTATTCAGATGAAAGATGGTGTTGAGATTAGTGAGCCCTGCCTGAGCGTGTGGACGTCCAGCATGCCGCACTGCGTGATTTATGAGAGTCGTGATATCAGCGGTCGCCACATGAATAAACCATGTGGCCAGAATTAAGCTCCTGTTAAACGACGCACAGCATTTTCCCAGGTGTCTCAACCTCCAAGTGGAAATCACAGTCGTGAACGTTGTGTTGTTGTTGCTGTTGTCTTATAGCAGTTTCATGAGATCGCTCGTGGATGGCTGCAGCCCCCGAAGAACTACCAGTTTTTAATGTCCTCTGAGGATTTTCCTAATCGCAATAATTCCCATGAATTTGCTGTCAGCTGAACAACCAGTAGGAGATAGTTTAAAAAAAAAAAGTTTGTTAATGATTGGAGACTGCTTTGCAACCAAGTTAAGAAGGTTTGAAGAGTTAACAGAAGAATATATCTGCACTAAATAATGCATTTCCATCCCATAATTAATTCATTACCATAATAACTTCTTTGAGACAAATTCACATGTTGGGATTTATAATGTGTCATCCTTTTAAAAATATATTAAATTATAACAATTTTTTTTGTTAAAAACGGAAAAGTTTAGTCTATTAAATCCCTAAAGATTGTGACAAATGCCCAAACACTTAATTGCCCTTTTTAGCCAAGGGAGAAATAATGTGTGATAATGAAACAAAAATATCTATCAAAATAATTTATTTAAATACAGTAGACCATTAGTTGACAAATTAATTAAAATTAATTGACAACTATTTTACCAATTCATAAATAATTTTATTTATTATTATTTTAACCATTATCCCAAACAATTTCTGGTTTTGTGCTTCCTAAATGTAAGAATTTAAATATTTTCTTAATCAAACATGATAATAAACTGAATAGCTCTGGATTTTTGGTGTGTTGTTTGACTGTGAGATGTCACCTTGAGCTCTGGAATATTAGATTACCCAGGGCATATTTCAATATTTTGGAACATTCTACTGGCAAAACAATTAATCAAGATTGTAATCAGCAAATAATCCATAATGAAAATAATGGCTTATTTCAGCCCCTTAATACAGACAGATGAGTGAATATACAAGCAAGCAGAGGTTGAATTTGTTGTGAACATCTGCAAGATTACATCTTTTATGTAAAAAAAAACAAACATTTTAATGTATTTCCTATTCTTTAATACAATCTGTCATTAGGAGCACAATGTCCTGTGAAGCGCTGTGCTGTGAGTCCATCAGTATTCTTGGGAAACTGACAACTGCATCCATATGAATGTCGTGAATGCTAATAATATGACTGTTGGCCATCTGTCCATCTTCTCTCTATGCTCGGAAAATCATATGCAAAAGCTCAGAGCGAAACCAGAATGGAACATCCTCCCTGCCTTATATAAAATAATGTCTGTGTCTTATGTCCTCTCCAATGAATTGAACCACAAATGTCCATAACCATAACTAAGCAGTATTATATTCCTGCAGTGTCAGTTCTCAGATTGAAAGATTGAGAAGTTAATCCTTAGCTGGATCATGTCAAGCTGGCATCCCTAATCATTCAAGTGTAATAAAAAGTGAAGTACCCGGGAGTGCATTTTTACTGAGATCAGGTATGAGACATTGCTGCCTTGGCTGCACTTCCTGCTGTCAGCATTACTGAAATTCCCATAAATGCAGCGACAAACACCCTCTCGGGCTTTACGACTTCAATACACTTGGTGCCAATGCATGTGTTTGGTCTCCTTAAAGTGATGTGTGTGTACACAGAGAGGAATAAAAACAAGAAATCAAAAGAAACCAAGAAAAATCACTAACTAGATTCATGCAGCCATAAAGGTCAACACAGACTAATTGAATGTTCAATGGAAATGTTTGTCTGTGGAGGGAAAAAAGGGGTTTAGATCTTTTACTCATGTAAAAATATAAATAAGTGCCACGTTACAAGTAAGCAAGTTGATTCAAGTATTAAAAAAGTCCTTATGCCAAATAGTGCTATTATTTTGTTGCATATTATGTGATTAATAGTACTGATGCATGAAGCAATACTTATAATAATATAATTATATAATGTTGAAGAGGTGAAACAAGAAATCTGATCTGTTGAAAATGTTCTTAATTTATTGATTTATGGTTGTTTGGTATACAAAAGGTCAGAAAATGGTAAAAAAAAATAAAAATAAAAATAAAATGTTAGTCAATGAGCCAGATGACGTCAGCAGATGTCTTTTTTTCGTCCACAATTTAAAGATAATTACGTTTAGTGTCATGGAGGAGAAAATAAACCAAACAATTTTCACATTTAAGGAATCAAAGACTTTCTTTTCCTTAAAAAAATTACACAGGCTGATAAATTGATTGTCAAAACAGTCGCTGATTAATTTATTACTTGATAGCTAATCAATTAATAAATTAATCTTGCAGCTCTAATGTGATTTGTATTTAAAAAAGTAATCTGCAGAGCACATACCAAAAGTAACAGTCAGATAGATGGACTGGAGAAAAAAAGGGCAATCATTTTAAATGCAGAGAATAAAAATGCAGAGGATGAATAATTCTAATCTGAACAGTAATTGGTAGTAGAATGCCTAATTACTTTTTTTTTCTTTGCCACCCAGCGCGTTTGAAGCATCTTCCTAAAATACTTCCATACTATTCCAGTTTCTGCAGTTAGTGGCAGCAGGATTCATGTTTGTGCTGTTTTGCTGCGACTTGTCAGAAAGCAGCACATCCCCTGACATGTCATTGTCCTGCTGGCCTCTAACACATCAGACACTCAGGTGTGTGGCTGACGCTAGGGGAAGCGGTGTCTATGATTCACCACACCATGGCCTTTCTAATGAGGCCTGACTCTTAATGACTCGCAGCCCCCAGCAGCAGACAGGGATGGCCAGCCGTGGGGCTTATCTCATTGGCACTCTGTGCTGCGCGGTTACACCTGTAACCTTTAGATCACTCTAAATTAGGTTGCTCCGGGAATCCTTCAGTAGTGATTACAAAACAGATTGAGTGGCCGGGAGTATTCTCATAAAAATTGTATATGAGCCCTCCGCTTGAATCTAGAGAAGAGATAATAGGCTGATCGTGCAAAGACACGTTACACACAGAAGCCCACAACTGATCAGGCATTCTCTCTGCTGCTTCAGACAAGATTGCAATACCAAGCAATGTTTCCGTTGACTGGTTTCCATTATGTAGATGTAAATTAACACAAGCAAGGCGAAAGTGAGCATTGTGATAAATGAGCTCATAGAGCACTAAGACGAGTCGGAGAAGCAGCTGGGATCTATAGATGGGAGGTGAACTTCTGACTCGTGCCAGTCAGTCATGCCTGCCGAGCATAGCTCATGGAAGAGTGCAGGTGCTGGTCAGCCAGGGGGGACCGGGTGGGTAATTGCATTGCACTTTAATAAGTCACACACTGAAGACACATGTTTTAATCATGCAGATGTCTCTGCTGATAGACTGCGCTAGAGACATAGGTGGATTTGGCTCATCAGTGTCAGTGTTTCTGAAGCAGGGGGTCTGATGTTAAGTATGGATGTCCGTGTCAAGATTTACATACACTACACACACATTAAAAACTGTTACCCTGCCTCTTGTACTTTGCACTGCACCAGTAGCCTAAAAGATGTTGCTATTTCAGCAGTTTGTCAGCGGCATCAGATGCAGCAGCTCAGCGACTGAGAGGGTTTCATAGTCTCAGTAATCAAAGTGGCGAGAAAAGGGAGAGAAATTCATTTATGGGGGGAATAAGGTCTCTGGAGAACATTTTGTTTGCTGTAAAGTGAACGTGTTTGATGTGAAAACAGAAACAAACTGTTTTGGTGGATGTCTGCAGATACAGGGAGGAGGCATACAGAGTCCCTGAGTGATGAGCGTCATATTGATCCGACTCGTCCGACTTATGCTGTGCTCTTTGTTCATGTTTGCTGTATGCAGAATCAACAATGAGCACAAGCTCACTTCGACCCTGTCTGCCATTATGAAAAGTGTGTTACATTTAGTCTTTTTTTAAACATTCAAATGCTTGAAGGAACACAACAGGGATCTGTTTGACAAAATATCAGAGTATCTTGTCCTTGACATTCAAAAATTTTAAGTCCACCAGCCTGTTCCACTGACACTTGCTGTGCTGCACACAAATAGCAACGAGGAGCTCGATTTGTGACCAGATCTAACGGGGAAAGATTTAGCATGGCATCTCGGTGTGATAACAATAACAATAGCGACAACTTTGACAAAAGAGTTGATTTTTAGATCAGAATTTGCAGCTGCAGCCATTTTATTTCACGGCGGATTAGAGGAATAAATGCAGCATGCTAAATAATGCCTGTTCGTTTCAAACAAAGAACTCATCATGTCATAAGCAAACAGGCATAGCTGAAGGACCCTAAGTGAAGCTAAGTGCTTTGTTGCATAGTTCCGGAGTTAATTAGAAAACTGTAAAAAAAAAATAAAAAAAAAAGAAAAAGTATATTTTATTGATGGAAATTGAGTACTAGGAAAATGCAAACAGAAACTTTTCCTATTTGGTTTCTGTTGATTGAAAATGGATTTAAAAAATAACAGTTTTTCTATTAATTCTTCATTTATTGAAAGATTTGTTCTTGTTGTATTATAGATGTAACCCCTGTATAATGTATTTGGTATTGCCACATTCATGCTAATACAAAGGTCTATATGTGTCTAATTACTGTAGCTCCAATAGTGTGTTGAATGATCTATTGTGAGGATCAGAGGTCCGCCTACTATAATTATTTAGTCTTCTGTCCCAATGTCAACCTATCTGGGCCTTAGCAACAGTTTGCATCCAAAAGAAGCATGATGAATTATTTATTTTAGCAAGAACAAAAACAGCCATATTATTTAGTTGTGCTTTTGTTTACATCATTACACAGAATTCATGGCACATGAAGGGCAGAAGAATCTCAAACCCGCCCTCTGACCTTCGGGGATCATTAAGAGCAGTGTAGTGAGGGAAGATAAACACATCACTGATGTGTTCGTGTCTGCATTATCATCGCAATAACCTTTGTGTAGGCTTCATTAATGAGCACACACAACGTCATCTTGTCACATTGTGGACAAGCCACTTGTTTCAAGTGTGAACAGAGTTGATTGTATTAGGCCCTCTTGAGTTAATGCAGGCTTTTATTCCTGTGGGTTACTCCGTGTGTCTGTGGACATCAGGTAGGCGGGCGTCTGGAAAATGGAAACTGTGTGGTTGGATGTGGAGGCTGCGCAGTAAATTGGCCTTTCAAGAGCAGCTTTTGTGAACTATATCCCTGTTGAGATTCTTGATCCCATAAGAAATTTATGAGTTTGTGTGCGCGCATGCGTGCAAGAGCGAGCAAGGAAGCATGTGTCTTCTGTGTGTCATCATAAGCTCATTATTTTTCTTCTCTCCCACAGATCTGCGACCTGTCATCACCTCTCCCAGTGAGTGTGTGTGTCTGGGCACAGCAGCACTTCTGTCACTTTGTGCTTCCAGAGCCCCCTCAGCATCCACAAAAAACACCCGGGGACCACGGGCAGCAGGATTAGGTGAGCTTAAGTCCACGTGCCCCTGGCTGTTTGTCCAGGCTACCTTGCTACATTTTTAGGATAATCCTAATTTTATCACCCCTTGGCCCTCCGTTGTGACTTAGAGCTTTGCAAAATATGACATGACAAGTCTGGAGGTATTTGTAGTTGTCCAGAGCCATTTGGAGAAATGAGAGAGGATGGTGGTCTAATCATAGGGGCAATAAAAGCTTTCCAGTCAATCAAGCAGGGTCCCTGTAGTATTTAACAGGATTGTTTCGGAGAGGGGTCTGAATATGAAAGCAGCTGTCGCCCTTTAACATGTGTGTATCTTGATTAATCATCCTGTTAAGGAAATGAACATGACTTTAACCTCTGCCTGTTCAGATGAACTACTACTTAGAGGAAGTGGAGGGCTGATTGATTTTCCTTCACATGTGAGTGAACTACATGCGGCTATCAATGCACAAGATTAGCTGAACATGTGAATGCCTGTGTTATTGGATACAGTCACTCAGAAATATTGAACACATCCCATGATACACAACAAGGCAGATGTAGAGCAACACGGCCTTATATATACATGCAGACAAAGCGTCATGTATGCATGTTGATCCTTATGTTGAGCCCAGTTAATTATTCTCATGTGTTTGTTGTTATGACACAACAACGTGTGAGTTTTCTATTCCTAAGAGGCAACATGAGAGTCGTGAGACACATCACCATACACGGTTTTGTTTTTGCCTTTGGCATTCAGGTATTAACTTAAAGTATGAGACATGTTATGTGTCAGTCACACACACGTGTCATCCAAACATCCTTTATCTTTGGTAGTGATGTGCAAAGGTAAGACCTGCTCCTGTGACGAATCCATCACTGTCATGCCCGTTGATCATATGCACTCTTCCGCTGCCTATAGGTCTAATGAAATAACCTGCTGGTCTAAACAAATCAGCATCTCTGTCACTGTCACAGGGAGGTTTCATTTGTGCAGCCGCTCACTGAGCACAGCTCCTATGCTTTTTGAAGGTCTTACTGAAGGAGAAAAGTGTAAGAGCAGATGTGAACCTTGCATAGGCATTGTAACAATCATAGCTTAAAACTATTGGAAAGAAAATGTATGTGTTTTTTTACTTGAAGAAACCACTTTCTTGGTAAATATAAAGTTACAGCCAGGAGACACTACTTGACTAAGCATAAGAACAGGAGGTTAAAAAAATCCACTTGCCAGTACCTCTAAATGTCTGACTGACAAACAGACGTTTGCCTTACATCACAACAAATTCATGTTCAACCCAAACATGTAAATTATCAACAACTCGGCTTTTCACCTGTTAGGACCCATTTAGAGCCCTTTCGATCATCTCTCTCTTTCTTATTTTTTCTTTCTGTATGAATCAAGTTTGCCGCAGTAGAATTGCAAATTTTTCACAAGTTCAACTCAAAGAGTCTCAACTTTGCCAGTTGGCACTGCCTCGAGCAAATTGGCGCCCACTTGATTCTTTCTGTTGACTTTATTTGCAAAGTTGCCGTTCGTCTAAAGTTCTCATCACATTGCCTGAACACATGGTGAAACTTAGCAGTTAATTCTGAGTTAATTAATAATAATTTTGAATAGTTTTGTACATCTGCCCTCTTTGTTTAGGCAATTTGAAAGAGTACAACAATTTTAGCACCTAGGTTATAGTAAGATGTAGAGGTGCTAGGTGGGTTTGCTTTTTCCACTTGTTTGCAGCATTTATAGCTAAGCCAACCAGCTGCTGCTCAAGTTTATTCATACAGAATAGTCGTGAGCATGAAAGCAATCTTTGCATCTTAGTCTTTGCAGAAGAGCAAAGAAGTGTATAAAGACAAATCTAAAGATTTAAATACTGCTTTTAACAAGTGTAAGCATGTTTTGCTAATCATATTTCGGAAGCTTCTTCACAGATTACATTACAGCAGTTGTAACAGTTCTAAGGCAAGGCATCAGATGCACTGTGTGTATGTATGCGTGCATGAGTGTGTGTGTGTCACTGAACATGTATTAACACAAGACAACTTTACTACTTGTTCCCTCACTGCTTCGATTACCAACAGCTGTCTGCTCAAAACACATCCAACGTAACTCTCTAACTTTTAACCTCACAGCTGCACACATTACGCTGCTTTTACACATAGAACATAAACATTGTACTTAAACCTGGCCTTGAGCATTGTGTGGCGTGTGGCATTGCATTTTACAAGCTTTCTTTATCTGCGCCTATTCACAATGCGAGACAAGTAAAGTATGCCCTTGCTTCCACGTCTTATTTGAAAGGTCAATATGGGAACTGACAAAGTTACATTCAGAGTACAACCATCCATCTTTCTTCCCTGTCCTTTCACAGAGTGAAGAATGGGGTCATCTGTTGCCCTGCCGGCCGTGCTGCTTCTCCTGGTCTTGACCACTAATGTATGGAGTCTGAACCCGGATGACCCCAACGTCTGCAGCCACTGGGAGAGGTGAGAGTCATCTGCATGTGTTAACCACAATGCATTGAATTTTAGATTTGAAAGAGAAGCTGCTGTAGTTAAGCAGCGCCAGCTTCCAGGACTGACGTTGTCGATCCTGGAACTTTTTCAGTGTACCAGCTACAAGCGCTCTTAACTAAAGTTCAAGATCTATTCTCAAAGTCCATACAGCAGTATCGATCCCACACAGCTCATGTCGCCAAGCTCTGAGAGATGGGAGGAGTTGCAGCTTCAAATGAAATACGCAGGCAAATTGATCAGTGTACTCTCATCCCAATCAATCACAACAGCCATAGAGGCTGAATAATTATTAGTTGTGCTGGGCAGTGTCACTTATGAGAAATAAGCAGGAATAATTTCTGTCCTCCATCCAAAGGGGAGGAAAGAAAGCGGTGAAGATATATTATCTGGATTATTGCCTGACCAAGGTGAGTGTACTTAGGGATCATGGTTCCACCTTGTTGGCATCGAAATGAATTCCCTAAGTGGGCTGTATTCGTGGCTTTGAGGTCCTCCAATATCCTCAGACTGCCTCCGGCTGCATATATCACTAACATGAATCACCTAAAAGCTCCTTTCAAGTCCTTTCTTTGCATATCAAAGTTATTGTATTACTTTCATTGGGACTGTATCCAATGACAAGACCTGTGTGCTGTTATTGTTTTTTTTTTTTTCTTCAATCATCCCCGAAAGAGCATGAAAATCTATGTTCCCGGCAGCATTTACTGTGATTGCAGCAGTGTCTTCCATCGATGGAAGTCAGAGCCTTAATAACTGGAACAACAAATTACAAATACTGCTTAAGTAAAGGTACAGAAGTATTATCAGTAGAATTAGTATATAGTTAATATAGATATATTCTATATATCTACACAGTAAAAGTGTTTATTCTGCATAAAGCCAGTAAAACCTATGTATTTAATTATTATGCACTATAGAATAAGATTGTTTTTACTTGTGTATACATGTGTAAGCAGCATTTCATTGTAGGCGCTGGTCAGGGTTGAGCTAGTTTTATGACTTTATTAACAGTTTAATAGTTTTAACAGTCTGTTGGCTCCTAACGCAGGGATCAGGCTCCTGGCAAAGAGACACATGACAAATATTAAGGGTCTTGAAAAGATTAAGTAAGAAAAAAAAGACAACTCTGCCACATAATTACGCCTTTATATGTTAAAAAAAATCTCCTATCTTTGTGAAATAGTGGTACTTCTACTTCTATGGGCCTTAAACTGTGATTAAAATGAAACCATGTCAGGCGTTTAGAGGGGAAATGTCTCTTTAGTCGAACTGGCTCACATCATTTTTTGTGTTCTAATGAGTCACAAGCTAAAAGGGCTGAACAGTTTAACAGTTCATTGTATTTTATAATCTTATGTTTTTTCTTCAAGGTAAAATCTGATTTAAAACCACTTCTGGAATAGCTGCAGTATAAAGTATTATAAAATCAACAAATCAGATAAATTAATGATAAAAAAAAAAGGTCAGCACTATCTATCTGTTGTAACTTTTTGTGTCTTCTAGCTACGCTGTGACTGTCCAGGAGTCCTACGCTCACCCATTCGACCAGATCTACTACACCAGATGCACAGACATCCTCAACTGGTTTAAATGCACAAGGCACAGGTACGCTTGGAGGAGGCTCCTTATTTGTCACCATATTTGTTAAATCAGTGGCTCGCCCTTTACTGTCCCCAAAATCAGAGCCAAGTCACTGAAGACCACAGTAAATGTCCTTGTTAATGTGAATGACAGTGAAGTGCTCAGAGCCATAATGCCTCTGACTGTAATCATCTCACAGTAAATGTTTTAATTACTCCATTAAGCTTTATAGTGGGCATCCAACTAAATAAGTACACAGAGTCACCTCCCAAATACTGATTTTTATGTACCAGGTGTTTTACACAAAGTTCCACTGGCTCTCAATCCTTTTTTTGGCTTTGCATTAAAAAACAAGCCAATAACGACACAAAAATGGTGCTCTGACTTTCATTTACCTTATATATGTTGTCCTGCCCTTCAGAAAGGGTCAGTCTTTACATCACGTAGCTGTCTTGGTGTGTCTGTTTTTCCAGGATCAGCTATAAGACGGCTTATCGGCGGGGAGTGAGGACCATGTATAGGCGCCGCTCGCAGTGTTGCCCTGGTTACTTTGAGAGCGGAGACTTGTGTGTTCGTGAGTATCCTTTTTTTTTTTTAAACAACTCCTTTGTCCTTGAAGATGACATTTCAGGTTATTTTTGCGAGGCATTTAGAAAACAGGAGTAAATATTCGGATTGATCGTTACTGTGGGTGGCTTGTAGATAAAGCTACAACTCCCCGCCAGGCCACCATCGGCCCTCCGCCTCCGACGCCCCCACTCCGGTTTGATCCTCTTTATCATGAACAGCCAATAACATGCCAAAACTACCTCCTGCTTAGCCACCATCCATGTGAATTTACTCAGTTTAAGGTGATTGAGCACGACTTAACTTGAAGCCACAGTAGACTGCTCTCTGCTTCACTCTTCCAGTAAGAGTAATTTAATCGAAGTTGTATAACAATGAGAAAAATTAACGAGCCAAGTGGGTCCCTGTTACAGACTGGGTAGGTATAGCACCCGCAATAAAACCACACCAGAATTCAATAACATAAAAAGAGCAGAAGCCGTGAAAATTAGACTGCAGCAGTGAACTGATAACAATCCTTCCCTGTCGTTTTTACAGCTTCATTAATGGTCATTGATTTCTATTTTTATTCACACACATCAAACTGAATATTTTTGCATGCTGGCCAAATAAAGACAGAACATATAGCTTCTGAGAGTTACGTTTTTGATATGCTCGCCTTATCTAATGTTTTATTCCCTTTAAATAAGATTGGAATCACCATTTAATATTTTCCTAGATCTTTTGCAACATGAGGGAGTTTCTGGTACAGTGACTGCAGCCATGTGGGTATGCTCTTTGACCACAGCTGAGCTTGTCCTTGTCTAGGCTTTACTAGCCTCAGGGCAGCAGAGCACCGGGAAGCGAGCCAGCCAAGAATAAGAGCCGGTGTGATTATCTTGGGGTCTTAGGGAGGGAGGCACAGATTGATCAATAATGTATTCATTAACCATTTGACTGACAATGGAGCTATTTGTTCATTAACAGTCTTTTCAGGCTGTTAACCAGGTGGATCTGCACACCGTGGAGGTGCCCCTCAAACCTGGTCTCCCTATTGTGTGGAAAAAAGGCTTTTATTTTGATACTCCGTCAGGCTGAGAGCAAAAAAAAACAGCACTCCCCTTTAACCCTCTTTCAGGTGAAGTTGGGAGACTGAGTTGATAGGGGCCGAGAGGGCAGTTTTGCTTTCTGCTGCCTTTGCAAACTGTTCCACCCCCTTTTAATCCTAGCACTCTCACTACCAGGATTAAGAGATTTGTACTCCCCGAGCTGTTTTGCATGCAGTGACAAAAGGGGGCATTATAGAGTAAATCGACCCAAAATTAACTCAAGTCGTCTATTTCAGGACACTTTGTTGTTTACTGAATGTAAAATACCCCCTCCCCCTTGTGTGTTGTTAGTTTACTGTAGCTTTCTTCACGGCGTCTATTTTCATTAAAAGTCCGACAATGCTTCAAGAGTCTTTTAATCCTGCCTCTTTTTTTTTTTTTTTTTTTTTTTTTTGTAAT
>JAOWBC010000049.1:3081560-3098865 GCA_028566105.1 Hypoplectrus providencianus | reverse complement strand
TTGTCCAAACAAAAATGTGCCATCACCATGTAACTACCTCTATTTCTTGAACTTTTGCATGAATAATCTCATTGTATCGTGTTTTTTTATTCTTATTTTTAATTATCCTGCCTATTTTTTTTTTTTTTTTTTTTTTTTGGTCATATGGCACCACATCAACTCTCACATTAGCTCCAATGAGAGGCGACTAAATGAATCTAAGGATGTGAAGACCTTGAGTGAACCAAAATTATCACACAGAGACACAAAAGGAGGACACTTCTGACACTAAATCAGCAACATTATCTTCAAGGATATTTTTCTTTAGTTTGTTGTTTTGCTTCAATCACAGTAATTGTGTCATTTTCTCAAAGCCCTCCGCGATAAGTTGAACTTTGATCTGTTTCCCGTTAATTAGTGCTTCAAGTTTCCGACTAGAGGTCTTTATTAATTCTGTGACCTTTGATCTGTCGTAAGTCATTACCTTAATCTGTAACTAGCCTATGTGGAGGATGTGAGGAACTCATTTCCCTCCTAATAAGCATGATTATTACAGTTGTGCATGAGGGAAACTCGCTAATGACAACAGCTCGTAATATCTTCAGAGGCTGACGGGCTCTGCGGGGTTATGAGTCCCTCTTTTTTTGCAGAGCATTTAGGTCGGATGACTTCTGCATGACTCTCGCACGTCCAGCGATGCAGTGTAATCCTTAAAAACGGTTTTGGCGGCAGAATTAGTTGGGTTCTGATAAAGTTCCAGGCGGCAATACGCTCGCACATTTCACATTCGGGTTTTGATGATCGGGAAGATGATGAGATTTTTCTCCAGAAAGGGATTCTGTGCCTTTGATTTCATTTTCATTTTTCGGCTTTGTTGCATTTTTTTACTGCTTCAAAGACACAGTTTTAAAATGAATCATCTCTGTGCTAGATAGAGGCATGTGGAAGAAGCTTTGGAGGGAGTTGTTTGATATATTCTGTAGGCATATCTCTTAGATTGATTTATCCATCAGTTTCATCATAATGTTCCACACTTTGTTCACTTCATTTTTAGCACCGGTGTACTACAAAACACTGCTACTCCAAAAATCTAAAACATACGGAATTGTTCCGGTAGGTCTTTTTTTTCCCCTGACTGCAGCAAAACTCTCCAAAAACAGTGAGGATGACACAGCTGGAGACTAAAAAGATCTATTTTATCTGACATTTTAAAAGATTGTAGTTTGACTGGGCAAGAATATTAAATTTATTAACACTGAATGACAATCACCAATTAGCTCCATTGTTCCCTGTTCTGATAACACCTCTGCATAATGAGTTAGATTAGCCTTTTATCTAGATGAAAGACTCAATTTTCCAACAGATTCCTTAGACATGAGTTAAGCAGAGTGATTCATGAATTTCAATTAAAATGAAAGACCTACCTCCTCCTACTTTATTATGCCATCCCTTCAGAACACCGGTTCAGATCTCAGGAGAAGGGTGCGCTTTATCCTTTCTCCCATATTCAAAACTTCATTTCCATATTTCCTTTTTTTTTTTGCTATAAAGGATGTGACACATTTGCATTTCCCTGTTCTCGCTGATCAGAATTTGCTGATTGAAAGTAAACGAAATCAACTCATCGTGGTGACATTGAATTCGTCTCCTCTTCTCTTTGAATACTCTGCATACTGTGGACTCATTGATTACAGGTAGTCGATCTCACACCTTCGTCAGCACAAATGTTCAAGCTCTTCTCCTCTTTTCTTTCTTGCTGGCTTACTGTAATTAGACAGCTTTCTGCCAGAGTACCGATGCTCAGAAATCTGCCCTAAATTATCTTTCAATCTCTAGTTTACCATTTTTGCCTCAGGAGCATTTCTGCGATTAGCACCGGCTCGTGGGTGTTTGGGATTCACTCCTCTTTCTCCTCTCCAGCTGCATCTCTCCCGCTGGCGGTGGATCCTAATCGAAGCCTGATTGAGTGATAATCTATAGCAGCACTGTTCAGGCCTGCAGCCAGCTCTCTGCTGACCCTTCTGCCTGCAGGATGAGTGCCATAGTGTTACACGCAGAGCTGCAAAATCGCCCCAGGGCATATGTTGTTTAAAAAAAAAAACCTCACAGATTCCTCCCTGCTGTCCTTTTTTTCCACTTTTGATCATAAAACAAGAACAAAAGGAGCAGAACTTGGATGAAATGCTGGATGTGGTCTGATCAGTAGAGGCGATGGTCTGTCTGTTCTGCTGCCCTTGGATTGTGTATCATTTCTCCACATGCCGTGTTAGTGGACTGCTGATTCCCATCAGGCGGGGTTTCTCTCTCTTCGTACTGGCCTGACTGTCTCATTCCTCAGATAAGAGCCTGTCTGTCTTAACCCTGCTGGCCGAATGACCTTGGCTGCCACAGATTTATTCATGCTAAGTGCCTATTTTTGTGATACTTTTCCTTCTTGGCTGCACACACACAAAAAAATCTGGCACTGTGGCGTGAAAAGAAAAAAAAAGCCTCCATGTAGGTCACTTTATTATCCAGCTGAAACCAAACCTCCAACTCTTGTGAACACACTCCCAGGAATACTAATGCCCGCCCAATCAATTGGGTGCCGTGTTGCTCAATATGAATGATCAAGAAAACTGCACACTTAGTAAACACTGAGGTGCCTGGACCTGCTACATTAAAGCATCGCTATATGACAAAGCACTGGCTGATCAAATTAGAGGGGATTTACAGCTTGTTCCTTCATGGCTCAGCCTGCTGATAACAGCTCATTGTGGAAAGTAAAGCTATGTGATAAACAGAGATGTTAACCAAGGACTCAATCTCCTAAGAAATCATTTAGCTCAGTGTCAAGTAGTCTAGATGGATGTTGAATATGAGTGCCATGGCTGAGATTTAGTCCCCTGATGGTATTAGGGAGATATTGAGTGTTCAATTTTATGGGCCATTTTCTTTCAGCTGTTATCTTGGTGGTTTTCATTATGCTGTTTATTGGTGGTTTAATGATGTTTTACACTCTGCTTATGTGTGTGTGTGTTAACTCAATTAAAAACTACACTGACGAGGGACGTTTCTGTGTGTCTCAGCTCTGTGTACAGAGGAGTGTGTCCACGGCCGCTGCGTGTCTCCCGATACATGCCAATGTGAACCTGGATGGGGCGGACTGGACTGCTCCAGTGGTGAGTGCACTTTACTCCTCAACCCACAATTAGTCACTCATTTATTCCTAAATGGCTTTCACAGCCAGTTAGTCCGTAAGAATTTACTGTGAGTCCTGTTTTGCCTCAATGTACGTCTATCTCAAAGCTGCTCAGCTTTGTATCCTCTCTTCTTAGCAAACACAGCCAATGGAACAGGTAAGTCACAATGAATTCATTTTCATTTGCTGGAAGTGGAAGTGATTTGCTTGATGAATATAGCGGATGGATGGATGGTTGCATCCCCCCCTGTGTCTACCGAGCTCTCTCTGTTATGGTCTTAATCATGATTAGACTTGTGCCTATGACTTGTTCAGTGGAATGATGAATCAATGCCAAGCTGAAACAAACCATTGTTCTGGCCTTTCTGTTTACTGGGGTTTCCTCCCGGATCCCAGAGCTGGTCTCCAGGAGGGATTGGAGGGTGGAGTTATGCATATCCATCCTGCAATCAGCTAAATGCTGGAGTGTCACTGAGGCCAGACAGGAGGAAAATATCTATTTACCCTTTTGTGATATTTATGTCTGCAGAGATCTAGTGCATGTGCATACAGGAGGCTGTTATTCCCAGGTCAGGACAGCGATAGCACTGACCCAGTCAACATTTCTGACCCCAAATTCTTTACTTCAGCTGTCTGCTCCCAGCTGCATTTCACTGTTATTGCCTTTTGCATATTTAGGAATGAGTAATGGGAGCTAAAATCATATCAGTACTGTTATTGTATAGATCTATGAGTTTTCATTAGCAAGAGAGCCATTCCCTGATTACCAACTGTGTGTAAATCAGCTGCTCTCGCTGCGGCGCCGGCCCATTGGAGGTGGATTCATGGGCATAGATGACAAGCCTGAGCTGTTTGCTGCTGCTCACTCCTACAGACTGGTGAGGGTCCAACAGGGAGGAAGTGAGGTTCAGGCCCCCTAGGGACTCTTGTCCCACTCTTGGTTGGTTAGGAGTGCAGCGGTGTGTGCCTTTCAGCCTGCAGGTGCTGGGCTAATCCACCTTATTAAAACAGACTTGATGATTGAGACAGAGGCATTATTCATAACTTTAGATTTCCATACCAGGCATGATTCCAGGCTTTTTCATTTACGAGCTTTCATCTGTAGAAATGAGGAATGCGTGCCAATTTTTAAATTAAATCTGCCCTCTTTTTCCTTCGTGTAAATGGTTCAGCATGTTTTTTTGTCTTTCACGGTAAATTTTACTTTCACCCAGCTCAGGTAAGTGATGTGAGCCTTAGAAGTCCTCGTGCAAGTTGACGCAGCTTTCATATATTGTTGCTCACACAGGCTGAAAGCACACATTTGCATCTATTCAATTCCACCACAATCAATGCGATGACTTATTTGCTGTGATTTCACCACCATTCCGTTTGAGTTGAGGTATTTGTGCTCACATAAAAGCCAATTCTCTCACATGTTAGCTGGTGAGAAGGCAGAATGAGCCGGTCACATGATGAAGGATGTGTGAATGTGATGAAAAGTGTGTCGCCCGAGCTTGGAGATGAAGAGCTGCCGTGGGATGCTGTGCGGCCTAAAGCTGAAGTGACAGCCTTTCAGCCAGTGATCTGGAGCTGCATCAAAGGCTTGGACCTCGTTTCTGGAGCAGCACCCACCAGGAAGTAGTTTTGTATATGGGTCAGGTGGTGAAAATAAAGACTCGGGACTTGTTTGTGGCCAGAGAAGAGAAGGCGAAAAGGTGGGGGAGATTCTGTAAGTTGTGTTGGAGCGGTGGTGAAGGCTGAAAGATATCACCTATTTTTCACCCGCTGGTGTCCACCTGCTGTAGTCAGAAAACATTTCATCCTCTTCCGCTGCCTGAGGCAACAGTCCCACTGAGACCAGACCTGCCCTGTGACCTGCCTGGAGTCCTGGGGTGTTTAAGACTCACCTCAAGGACACACTGTTAGATGTGGACCATAGATAAAACAGCAAAACAGGATGTTTGCTGCTGACTTCTGTTCGCAAGCGTTGTTTCTTACATCTATCACGTGTGGATGTGGAGCATTCTGAGTTGAGGTTGCCTTTTCCCACAAGAGGGATGAATGATTAATTGTTGTTGTTGGTTGGTGTGATTCCTCTAATGCCTGTTGTGTTTGTGGAACGTGGTCTTGAACATGTTTCTCTGATCACATGTCATGAATTGATTTTTTTTTTTTCCTTTACTGTTTCATGGAGCAGCTCAGGGCATTAAAGCAGTGTGGTGACATGTACCTGTTAATGTTTGTTTTGTCTGTTTTTCTCTGTTGTGCTTGTGCTTTCTGTTGCTTTGCCTTCTTCTCTTTTTAAAATGAAATGCACTGTTTGTCTTCTCTGTGCCACTGTGTATACTTTGTTTTGTCAGTAGGGTTTGTCTTCAAAAACAACAGTGTTCTCAATAGGATTTTCAGCATGTAAATATAAAAAAGGCTCAATAAAACTGAGACGGCAGCCATTTCTTTTTGCAAAAGGCAATTCAGATAGATGGAGCTCTGCTTATGGGACTGAACAGTATGTCTTTAGTCATTTTAGTCTGCTGAAGTATAGTACTAGGTTTCTCCAAAGTGGTTATGTTATTGGCTGTAGTTTGCAACAAATATGTATGTTGCTGTAAAAAGAACGGCCCGATATGAGATGAAATGGGAAATCAAATCTCTAGAATATTATGAGTTTATTGAATGAAAACTATATAGAGTTTTCTGAGTTTCTTGGGTTTAAAAGTAGACTTTCTTTTTCTAAAGTTGCAGAGAAATGACCCAGTCTCTTTCTCCATGGCTGTGTACACTTACAATTTAATCCCTCTTGATGAGTCTGTCACACAGGGTCATTCTAGTCTACAGTAATAACAGCTTTCAGATGAAATGAATGATAAAGATAGATGTTGTATGTACAAGGTATATTTAGCTATGTCTGCCATCACTTGAAAAATATTAGGTGCAATGAAGCACTATCATTGATTTCATGTGCTTCAGTCGGATAATGATATGTTTCCAGTGCTGAGGGAGACGGAATATGCATAAATATGGAGCTTTTAGCATTTTTCCTCTCTGCCTTCTTGGAGTTTGCTTTTTCTTGTTGTGTTGGAAATGTTCACCCACTTGTGCAGAGATTGTAAAAAATCGATGCTACCAAGATAAGTATCTGAGAAGTCCAAGGAGTAGTTTAGCTTTGTTAACCGCAAAGCATCCTTTGTGTTCTAAGAAGAAATCTATCACACTTAATAGTCAAATCTAATGTGGTTGGTCAGCCGTGGTCCACAAGGTAACATATTCCTCCCTAATGTATTCAAATGGGAAGGCAGCCACTGCTGCGGGTGCTATACACATGGTTAATTGATGAATGTGGCCTATGAATACTTGTTTATGGGATATTGCACCAGACAGGGTGGCTACAAGCTACTTATTTTATATTAATTATCAACTAAAGCTGCAAGATTATTCATTATTAAGGTTTTAAATCAGTGATCGGTTTTATTAGATACTGAAGTCATTGTGTTAAAGTAACAATTTGGACTGGGTCAAGCAGAGATGGCAGATATTTCCTTTAGCTTCATTAGCTTTTATCATTGCAGATGATTTTGCCCCGACCAGCAGAGACGTTATATGAAAGAGTAACCAGACCAAAACTGTGTAAGTAAACTCCATTTCGCCTTGCAAAACACCCTTCTGAGGACTCCCTCTGGCACCCGTCGACAGAATTTACACATTATTCTCAAAAGTGCATCCGAGCCAGATGGTTCCTCTCCAATCCCGCAGCAGCAGGACATTGACATGCATCGCTGTCAAAGACCAAGAGTCTGTGAATTACACTGAACAGGACTGAAGATGCACACACAGATTCACTGTGACTCCACACATCAACCCCAAGAGTCTCCATACTTTTCTCTCAAAACTTTTCTCTTCATTAATCTTACAGATAGAGAATTCAATATTTGTGTGTGTGTGTGTGTGTGTGTGTGTGTGTGTGTGTGTGTTTATCTGCAAGCCTTTTGAATGTGTAAAAAGCAACAAGTCCCTTTTCTATAATATGATCGCCCCACATGAACCAATACAACCGCTAAAGTGAGATATGATCTCCATGCCACCCTCTTTAAAAAATAAGTCTAAATCGATTGAATTCCTCATTATACAGCCATGTAAAGAGAGACATTTTGGGAGAACTATAAATATTCTAACTATCATTCTGAAAGGGGTTCCTTGCTGCATGTAACAGTTGATGCCGCCTGCCTCATTCATTTTGATAGATCAAAGCGCAGAGGCAACTGTGTTTCTCGAGGGGACAGAAGACGGACCGATCCATAGTGCCTCATGGAACACAGAAACTACTCTGTATGTGTGTGTGTGTGTGTTTATCCATGAAGCCCTCCTGCGTTGACAGAGCTTTGTTTTTGTATAGTACACCAGGCTCCCGGGGAGTGTTGTAGTCAGTTTATATACTGCCAAGTATGTGACAGTGTTATTTATTCCCACACAGCACAGAGTTCATTCTCATTGAGAGATCACATCTTTTCTGACTCTTTATCATACTGAAGAAATGAAGCCAGTTGTACCAGGTTTTCTGAAATTCAAACTTAGCTTAGTTATCGCATGTCTGTTAGTGTAAACGTTCAATCCAGGAAGTCCAGTTTGTGTAGCCTTGTAATGGCTTCGTGAGTGTTAAAGCAGAAATAAATAAACAGTAAATAAGGTGCAGGTCTGGGAAGTATGGCAGTATAAATCACGATATAAAAATGTTTTTCCTCTAATGTTCCGATTGTAATGTTGAGAAACCGGCAAACAGACTTTTACATATTTACATATACAGACAATTTTTACATAATTTGTACAGGACTATGTTCTCATTCTTGCATGTGGGAGCAAAGCTGATGCAAAACATTTACTAAAGTTCTTCTTACTAAATAAAAATACCCAGTTAATTTTATTCATCAAATAATTAATCCACACAGGAATTAAGAAAAAAAGTATTTCAAATCGACTACTTTTTAAGGATTGTAGATCATTATTGAAATAATTACCTACATCAGGATTGAGGATTTTGGCCACATCGTCCAGCTATAAAATGGCATACAGTACAGTACAAAGTAATGAACCAGGGACATGTGCTTATATGAATTTGACTGGTTTATTTGAAGTTGAGCCTGGATGAACATTTGCCAGATATTTGTGCGACAACTTCTGGCAAAGTTTAGCAGAGAGAAAAAACTTCAGCCAGGCCCAAAGTTCAACAATCCTGTGTTGTTTTCCTGGAGCTACCTGCATTTGCATCCTGGCTCAGTCTGGCCTCATTTAAATGAATGAGCACGCTGAGCTTGATTGCAGCACAATGCATGACAAATAACAATGGCCTCCACAAAATCTAACATAAAGACTATTTGTTATTAAATGTTTAGACCTTTACTTAAAGCGAATAAATGCACATGCAAACAAGCAGTGACATAGTGGCCAAACTGTGCAATTACAACCAGGTCTGTCATGTGATGCTCTGGAGACCAAAAATACTTTCCCCCATAGACTTCTGACAGAGATTGTATTCATCAGAGGTTAATTTCTTTAGAGGTACATTAACTTTTCAGACACTTAAATTACCCATTATTTAGACCATTATGTCCTAAAACTTCTCAAAATCCCTAATAACAGAATCAGGAGTTATTTTTCTTCCTCCTCTTGAGTGAGTGAGGCTGAACTTTTGTTTTTTCCCTCACTGAGCAGCTTTCATAGGAATGAATAGGGCCTGCTTCAAATGCTGTATCCATTTCTATTAATATGCCAGTGCAAGCAAACAATGCATGCATTACAATATTTTTAAACTCATATTTTTTTAAATGTTTAATGAGGAAAGAAATACTTTTTTATGTTTGTTAGACCTTCAAGGATGCACACAGTGTTTTGGCAAATAACACTAAATATAAACACCAATACAAGAAAAATCCACAGGTCCCTTAATGTTTAATAAATATAATAAATAGTTTAATGCCCTGAAACTGTAACTGTTCATTATCACATATACTGGTGATTTCCTGTCTACATCGTGGTATGGATGTATTCAAGCAACTGATCTACTAAAATCTTTACTCGATAAAACAGTCCATCCAAAAGACGTCCATCCGTAATAGTCACTAAGTCCTTCGGAAGGAGTTCACACACAAGCGTTTTTGCTTTGAGTTGGTAATGTGCAGTTCAGAAACAGACAGTGATGGTGGTGATCAGATTGAACGCAGAGGATGTTACTGCTCAGGCTCTGACAGGGATGTTTAAAGATATGTCTCGGACAGCATGCCTCTTAGATCTTTACTCGCATGTCTCTTAGTGACTCATGTGACTTATGTGTGCTGTAAATCACTGTGCCGAGACTTCAGCTGACTGATGGCGAGTCCATCGAATGAATTGTGGCAGGCGCACTGTAGCCGACAGCCGTCTTTACCGCTGGAGACACGCACACGCGCGCTAACGTTGATCACAAGTTAAATGTTATTAAAATATTCTCCTGTGAGCGACAGCCATGATCTTTTGAAGATGTTTCACATTAGTATCATGAATCAACCTGTTTGATGCACACACACACACACACGCACATATGTCTTTATAAAAATTTCTGTGCATGTAAGCCTCATTGGCCCAGTATGCAGATTGACTTTGCCCGTCTCTGAAGATTTTTTTGTATCATCCCATTAAGCAGGATTTATTGTTCCCCAAGAGCTCACTGCTCCATTACCTTTGGGAGAATGCCTAAAATGTTCGTGTGTGAATGTGAGAGTGCTTTCTCTCCATGCATATAACCTGAGCACAAAAAGCCGGTGGATATCACGGCATTTTGTGATGATGGTTGGAGTGATACCATAACTTTGAACAGAGCAGACACGGCATCCAGTCCCACTGGTCATTATCACTGTGATGCTTATTAGTTGGTAAGAGAGAGAGTGAAGAGCTCCTGGAACTCAGTACTTCGCGCTGAGAGTCTGCAGAGATGGCTTGATTTAATAAGGACATTAAAACGCCTTATCTCCTGTCCTTAAGAGAAGGTCAGTGTGTCTAAAATAGCTGAAATGCTATGATAACAGTTTAGAGAGATAAGATATCTCCTGAATACTAATGCAGAACAAAGCTGTTTTAGGCTCATTTCACAGTCTATAAGTCACACTTGATTTTGTGGTCCATTGCCGTGTTTATGAAGTTTGTTTCAAAAGATTCAATAGATTTTTATTGATCATTGCTTTTGATGACCTTTTCACAGTTCAGTGTGTGGTAGACATCATTCCACACACCTGATTCACACTGCCAGGGTGTTAAAACGCTGCTTGGTTTTGTTTTGTGAAGTCCCTGCAACAGTTACAATTCTTTTCTTTCCAAGCTTCAATGTGACTTTTGTTTTCTTTTTTTGACCACTGGTTCTTTGCCTGTGACCCTTTTAAAGGGAGACAGCATATCTTTCAGAGATGTAACACTACATATTATTGTACAATGAAAAGAGAAAGGTTGGAGAAAAGTTGGAGTATCTGTAGAAGATATTTTATCTCCTCTGTCCTACCTTAGTGGTCATCTCACCTCAGCTCAGACTTCTCTTGGATGATCCACTGCACTGTGGTTGAATACCACTGATCTAGACCAGCTGACCCCAAACCTTTAAGCCCCCTCACACTCTAAAAAATAATGTGTTTTTGTAACCCCTCTTAATCAGTTGCATACAATATATCTACTAGTCACAATGAGTTCTTTTTTTTCTCTTCAGTTTGCAAAATAAAAAAGCTAGATATGCCTCAATGCATAATTTCCATTTCTACCTCACAATCAAAACAATGACAAAAGACATGGTTTCAATATTGTCCAGCTGTGGCCGGCAGCTCCTGCAGTCAGCTGCTCCCGGTTAGGATTCCTCCACTGATCATCATTCAGGAGGTTTCTACTAGGACCTGAATTATCCACAGAGCTCTCCTCCTCTCCAAAGCTAATGGACCAAACACAGAATAAAGCAATTTCTTGTTCAAAATCATTGTTTCTTCTATGCTGTTCTGCATATACAGGACATCTTGGAGGGGCTGTGAGGCCAGCTGCCATTAACCTTTGCTCAGCTTGTTTCTCTGATAACTTGGTGAGAGCCAGGCGTAAAATGGCTAAATTCCTTCAGGTTCATATTTATAATTAAAAAACCATGGATCTGGAAAGTATGCTGTGAAAATGTTGCTAACGACTGGAGAAAGAGTCACCTTTGACAGCTTCTGTTGGAAAACCTCAATGCTGACACATGCACAAAGGGGACATGATGCTATTGACAGAAGAAAGAAACGCAATGGATCATCACCTTGATGAAAATGGGTTTTTTTTTGACAGACACGGCGGGGGGGCAAGGGGACCTTGGGTTGGATTTGAACCCGGGTCTGCCACGACAAGGACTCAGCCTTTGTGGCATGCACTCTACCAGTTGAGCCATGAGGATACCCTTAGTTTCAGACATTTGATGGCAAAATGTTATTTATTATTACCTTAAGGAACATCATACAAAGGGAAAAGTCTGAACTGACTAGTGTTAAGTTGAATTTTTGCTTTAATATCCTGTTAAATATCCTGTGAACTCTTCAATTGAATCTGCAACACCTGGTGGAGGGACTGGACGCCAAGATTGGTAACCACTGAATTATGCAAAATTCATGCTGCAAAGTCTTGCACTGTATTTTATTTGCTTAATATTTATTAAAGACACCTGTATTACCTTCTGATCTTTGGGTTCATGATAATTTCGGTCAGATTGATAGCTCAAAGCTGTAACTGTGTTCTTGGGTATCATTGCGGCCCTATGGGAGCTGTGTTGCAGTGTCCTTGGTTTGCTTTGGGAGTGGGAGCATATTAGCAGTCTTTCTCAGATCCTCTGGTGCACCTGCAATCTCCTGATGTTTAACCCTGGACTTCATTGGAGTGTTGCAGTGATTACAGGCCGTCCTGAGGGACATCGATTGTCCTGCTCCTCCTAGGCAAGCCCCACACAATGCTGACGAATGAACTCGTGGCCCTGCCAAGTCCAATTAACTGTCAGTGCCGCATCGACGAGCTCCTCCGTTTGTTGAGAGTGAAGAAAAACAAACTTTTAATCAAATTTGCCTCCGGGCCCTAGGGTATTTGGGGTTGTATTTTGCATTCCACTGTGTTCTGCCTCGCCTGCAGTCGTGCCACCCTCTCAGAAGGTTATATTGCATGTTGTTTGTGTGAGATAGCACAATGCCTGCACCTTACTTTAATGGCAGCCCTATCTTTCCACTGTCTGTGACTGATGAATCATCCGGCACGAGCATCTTCATATTATAAAGTCACAAAAGAGAAAAAGACTAGGAAGCTAGGTCAACTCATATAAAATTTATTTGCCCACACTGGCATTGTTTTATACAAAAGGCAGCGCTTTGGTCTGTGAAATCACAGTGGAGAATAGTACGGCTTTGGTGAGAGTTTAAACAGCGTTTTGTCACGTTTTTTTCCCATGACGTCTGACTGTCAGTGTCTGGAATGTCTATAGGCGCCTGTGACTAGTTGATCAATACAAGCTCAGGTTACAATCTTGCAGAATTTTTTTTTTTCAAAGCATTAACATCTCCACAAATACCCTCTGCTAATTCCACCAAGGTCGAGATAAACAAATCTACTCATCCCTCCTCTGATTAGAGTAATGCAGACATTAAAAGCTCAGAAATTCAATTAAATTGGTGGCTTTCTCCACAGAGGGAAAAAGGGAAAGGACAAAACGCGAAGAGACTCTATCGCATAGCTGGGGCGTACTAAGTGGAACAAAGAGATGTAGCTTGGGATCTAAACATCGACAAAAGGGCATCTGGTTGATAAGGATCAAAGGAAATTTTAGAGGAAATGCAATCATTAGCCTACCAGACACAAGGATGCATTCATGAAGATCCAATCTGTGTTATGCAGAAAGTGATCCAAAATTAGTTAAAGCTGAAAACAAAAACCACAACAAAAACAAAGTCAATGCCACTGAAGTTGCAGCGGAGCACGTTTCGTCAGCCAAAACCATGTTAATCTGAGCAGAAAAGCAGGCCTATAGGAGCTCATCATGTCCTGTAGCGTGCACTTCATTAAGACCCTTCAATTGAATTTAGACGGATAAAAGGCAGAAAATGCTGACTTACTGATTCAGGCACCCGCATCCTCAAAGTGATGAGTCCCCCCTGAGAAATTAGATTTGCAAAGAAACTTGACACCATGTGATTCTCCGCAGCCACACACTTTAAACATTAGCGTGTATTATGATTCTGGGACTCACTCACCATTCCAGGCAAAGGCACACTGTAGTATGAATGACAAGATCGCCCTCAGCCACAGAACAAAAAGAGGGTTAAGGTCCATGGATCAATATCACTGTTCCTTGCTTTGACTCTAAAATAAGGTTTTGGATGGAAATTTCTTTCTCTTGTATCTTCCGTCTGTCCTTAATCCAGACAGCTTCACTTTAATCAGAAGTGACCAGTGATTAAATCTATAGTTGCGTTTGTTTTAAATGTTTTAAAAGCCGTTCCGTCACTCATAGTAAACGTCATGTGGACTAAGATTCAGGATTTATGCCCCGTGCTGACAGGTGCTGGAACCTCCTGCTCTTCCCAGATGGCTCGATTCATTTCTTAGCTGCCTCTTTAATGTCGTATCTTTCTCCCTCCATCACACACTCTTTCTCTCTCTCATATACACACACACACACACACACACAGGCACACACACAATACTCCCTAAGTTGCTGTTGTATACTTTTCACTTCACTTTGACTTTGAGAATCGGGGAGAATAATTCATGGGCCTAGCGAGTTTCAGAGACTGAAAGAACAACACTGCTTTCAGAGCCAGCAGTTCATTTGAGATGAACTCCAGGATTTCCTTTTTTTGGGGGGGGAGAAGTCTCCAAAGGGTCCGCATTATCCTGGAGAGATGATGGTATAAAGGAAAAACCCTTAATCTACAGTTTTTCAGTGTTAATCAAAGGCTAGAGATGTTTTCCTGTTTCCGTCGTTTCATATTGTACCAGCTATCTATCCATCCACTGCTGCTGCTCTTTATACCTAATTGAGCATTAGGCACTGCTGTAGTTTTCAAACTTCTATTTTTTAAGATATTGGAATATTTCACAGGATCCGGTACTAATTTAGTAGGGTATTAAAACATACTGCTATACCACATTTCACACTCTCTATATAAATATCAGTCAAGAGGGAGTTTTGTGAAAACACATTTCTGGTATTGTTTTGCTTTTTTGGTGACAGTTTAAATCATTGAAATGCACAGCGCTACGGTGTGTATGCACAGATAAGTAGACGGAGGATGGCTAAAGTATTTGCCTTCCAACTTTCCTCACATAATATAACCTGTCAGTCTGCTGGCATTACTGGTGGTCAGGCAGGTAGAAACACCTCCAAAGATTTATGGCCTCATGATGAGAATTTGCATAATGTGAGACCATTAAAAAGCAATTATCCTCGTGTTTGTGTGTGTTTCTGTATTGTTGGATTAATTTGGAAGGTGGAGAGGCACACTGATAGTCTGTCTTGAAACTAAATCATGTTTGTGTCAACAGTGAAGGACAGATCCATACACTGAGACATGTAGACACATAAAATCATTCGTTTGACTAAACAACTGACGGCTGCTGTTTGCTCGCACTCCACAGAAGGAAACGGTCAAACACGTGCAAACAGGAAAAATAACTTGCACCACATTTGCATTCACACACCTCTCCATGATTGTCGATGGGTTTTGGTGCTCTTTAACTCCAATGTTATTTCCTCATAACTCATTGCACAGGTGCAGCTTCAGGTCATTCAAATAACCAGATTGACAGATTGGAAACTTTACTTCCAACCAAACAAATTAGAATAAAAGCTGCTGCAAAATAACATTGTGAAATTGTAGAAATGTTTCTAAATGTTTAAAAGTTGGGATTTGACTGAAAACAACAGTGTTTTTTGCTTTCACAGACTGTTAGTATAATAGATCACAAAATAGCTCACTAAACGTAAAGAACCAAAATCAAATAAAATCCAAAATAAATCATCCTGAAAATTAATGTCTTAAAGGGTGAGTCCATTACTTATTTTATATACTTTTTTTTTTTTTTTTACATCATTCTGTAGCTGTGCATTAATGTTCCTTTTGTGCTCTGAAACCTTGTTCCCTGTGACCTGACGAAGGTTTCTGAATAATAACGTTACTTTAGAAATATCCATATCCTTCACGAGTGTGGAGTGATATCAAAGAGGGCTGTATATACTCAAAGGAGCCTGATGGCTTTGGAGGGATATGTACTGTTGTTGAGCGAAGCCACAGCAAATCCTGTTTTGGTCACCTGAAAAAAGAAAATACGTTTTCATTCTAAACACCTATACAACAACAACAACAAAAAAACAGCATACAAGTAATAGTGTGTGCATCACAGCAAAACTTGTGGCCGTCTAACATTTCCACCACCTTGTTTGATTACTTAGTTTGATTTATGTGTTACTTTCTCATCTGAACTCATGTGGCGTCTGCAGCACTAACGTTATATTCTGTGTATAGATTCCAGACACAGCATGGCTAATATTGACTCAGCTAGAGCTAACGCTCACAGCTTACTGTGGTAACCTAAGGCCACGCTTTTTGCAAACAGTTGAGTAGATGTGGCCATTTCATAAACCCAGAAAAGAACACCAGTTGAGTTGACCTTTAACCTTTACAACATTTGGAGCAAAGCAAAGATCAACCAAAAAGCCATGAAGTTATTTTTACTGTGCTTTCCTTGATGGGTTGAATATGTTGGTCCTCAGGAGTTAAGCAGAGTTTATAATTGATAAACTCTTTCTTTTTAATAATTTTAATGTTGCACATTTAGTCATTTGTGTTGAAGGTTTAAAGAAAATAAAGAAGATTTAAACAAGGGGCTCAAGTAGCCTAAAAATCTCCTCCCAAAATCTCTCATTTTCCTTTTGTAACTTTGCTCTGTCCCAACCTTGTTAAGTTTGGAAGGTAGCAGTAAAAAGTTTCCTCCAGTTTGTTCCTACACAGAGAGCAGCATCTGTGCAGTTTGGCTTGTATTTATTTTGATTCTTCCTACACCACATCCATTTTTTATTGACTGTATTTTAAGTATGTTCCAAAGACTTGTATTCTTGCCAGTAAGTGCCAAAATACAGCTAAATCAATTGGTTCTGCGCATTGTTGAATTTGTGGTTAAGTGAGCAAACTACAGCAATCAATGTAAGCAGCTCAAAACATGAGCCAAAAAAATGGCAAAAATATGTTTTTGCGACATGCTGAGCGTACGGGTAGTCAGCTTGAATTATGGTGTAGGAGTGATTTAAGACTTTTCTGTGGACGTGTTGAACATTTACCTCTGTGAAAACTTGTCATCATTAAATATAACTGTCATGAATTCAAGCTGACCACTGTTCCCCATGAAGGATTTAAGTGCCATGTTTCAAGCCTAAAGAGGTTTTGTGCATTTGGTGCTGAAAATACTTTATTAAATGAATACAGAGATTCATTTTCAGGTAAAGAAATGCAGCAGTCCTATTCATATTGGAAGACAACAACAAAATCTGTTTTTCTTATGGTTACTGCTGCCAAAGAGGTCATGTTTTCAGCTCGGCTAAATTGTCTACTGGATTGTGGAAAAGAATACTGGCCCAATTTTTTGAGAGGAAACATTGGGGCATTTGCGCTACATTCAGGGGGTGTTAGAATAATTGGAAAAATGTGTTTCTCCCATCAATTCCCAATCAAGCCAGAACAACAAATAGGAAAGTCAGTGAATATTTTAGTACACTTTTTATGGCTGTCATGACTCTGATTCAGGCAGATTTTATCACTTGTTTTAGGTTGTGCTTAAAAAAGGTGAACTTTTGTTGAATTGTTGCATAACACTTAAACACCCACACATAGATTAACCCCTAAACACAAGTTTATGAGCAAACATGAACCTGAAGTAAAGAGCATACTCTATAAATTAGAAAGATTGAACAATGCAAACTACGACTGACAAAAATAAAGTGTATTTGACTGTTATTTGTTCTGCAACTGTCTTTGGAGTTTAATTCCTTGTATGAAATCCTAGTATTCATCCTTTTTTAAACAAAATTAAACAATAAACAACAACCATATTATGTTTGAAAAAAAGGAAAAAGTGGTATTTGTACTCTCTCTCTCTCTC
>JAOWBC010000049.1:3055975-3081460 GCA_028566105.1 Hypoplectrus providencianus | reverse complement strand
AAAATTAAACAATAAACAACAACCATATTATGTTTGAAAAAAAGGAAAAAGTGGTATTTGTACTCTCTCTCTCTCTCTCTCTCTCAACAGTAACTACATTTAGCTGGATGACTCGTTTAGTGCAGTTTATTTGTGCATATCAGTCCCTTGGGTCAATAACCAGCTGAGAGAAATGTTTCTACATGGTGTGATGTTGAACGTAGCATGTAGCGTGCTACTCCGAAGGGCTCGGGTCGACAGCTGCAGCCTGCAGGTGTCCATATAGTGTGGCGAGCTGCACTGGTGCTAATATTGCTTCTTTTATTCGGTGATGGAGCAAACAAAACCTGCTTTTATAATCAGCTATCAGTAGAGCAGTCTGGCACATACATAGATAATTAATGTCATGTTGATGTTAAAACAGGCCGGTTTAAAAAATCTCTTTCAAGCTTTCACTCCCTGATAGCAAGTCCTAGATTCACCTATGACTGTTTCTGCCTCCTCTGTTTAGAAAGAAAGTTTTTTTTTTTTTTTTAAAGTACCGGTAGTAATATTTACAGTGCATCAAAATCTGTTAGTGGGCTGAATTTTTCTGCAGTTGGGTGACTACAGAAGTACTATATTAGAAATACTATGCACATAGATGTGAACTAATTTGTAACATGTGCACACTTTAAACAGCCACTGCTTTCTCTAGTTTAGTGCCTCATTTATTAAGCCCAATTATGCAAATCAAGTCAGTCATAATTCTCTAATTAGAATACCTGAGGCACAACAATAGCCCCTCACACTGCAGCTTCACACTCATGAAAGCCTGTGCAGGTGAAAGAGCACTCTGTGATGTTACTACTAAAAACCACCAGAGGCTGTGAGATGAAGGATTAACCATGTGCCCAAGATTTGTTCATCTCATTTCGTCTTGATGTGTTAGCTGACTTTCTATTTCATCAAGAAATCCTGGCCACATCCTCTCACATTTCAAAGGCAAGTATTCTTTTAATTGTTTATGACCTTATCTATTGAACATGTGCAATCTAATACATCAGCTCTGGGTTTCCCAATGTAGGAGGATATGCTCTCTATGTTATCTTTGAATATGGTTTAATAAAAATGGGTATGGGTTCCTTATTAACCTGCAGTGGTGGAAAAAGTGATCAGATACTTTTCTAGAGTTAATTAGTAATACCACACTTAAGAAATACTTAATTATAGTAAAAGTCCTGCAAAAGTACAAATGTATTAAAGCAGAGTGTTTTGGAATATAATGACCTCCACCAGGGAAGTTATTATTTATCTGTAGTTTGTCTGTTCGTCAGCGTGAAAGAATGTTGGCCACATCACATCATTCCACTGTGTAGAAGTAAATAGTACAGACCAAGGAAAAACCCATTAAAACTATGAGCGGATCTGAATTGCAAAGGGTGAAAAATGCCAATTAATTTCTACTTTTGTTAACCTTGTGAGGACATGGGACATTCGCGCTAGATTCATGTGCTCTCAGAAAAATCTGAAAAAAACAAACAAACAAACAAGTTTCTGATCATATTTTATGCTGATCTGATCTATTTTCTCTTATCATTGTTTTCATCCCAATTGTGAACATGGTTACAAACATGTTGAGTCAACACTCTTAGCAATAACACATTTATATGATAAATATAAAAAGAAAATACGACCTCACAAAGTAGCAAATAGGCCCGTCCAAGGAGGACATGAATGTACCATCGGCCTTGGTGTGCTCTCTGAGAACCATTCTCATCATTGATGCATTCATATCTATATTAAACTTTAATGTTGTAGTGCATTGAGGTCGTCACTGCTTTACATACTGTTTATTAGTTTTATCTTTGACGGAATCTCGCTTTATTAGAACAGAATAGAACACTTTAATGTCATTGTACCACAATAAAATTCAAGTACTACAAAATAAAATACTACAAAACTGATGTGATATTTTGTGCGCATCATCTTAAACTTTAATAATCAAAGCTCTAAAAATGCAACCGTTGCCTCTGATAAGTAAAAGTTTTAAGTAGCATCTAATGATAATAAGTACAAGAACCTTACCTAATTGTGCTTGAATGTATTACTTGAGAAAATTCTCTTTGTTACTTCTTCTGCAGAGACTCTAAGTTGTAAACACGCACAGCTTCATCAACACAGATTCATAAAATATTGCCCTGCTGATTCTTTGACTTTCTCATGAAGCTGATGGGGGGTAGGGGGTGGGGGTTGGGGTTGGGGGTGCCCCTATTGGCATTATCTGAACGTACATCAGTCTCCGCTCTGTGACCGCACCCCTTCACATCGACTGCTATTGCCCCATGGCACATTCTACTTCATCCTAATTAGAATTAATAATTGAAAATAGGAAATCAATGTGTGCAAATAAGTGTGGTAACAGTCGGTTTTATCGGGTTGACATTGTTTTTTGAGCGTCTACGCCGTTGCCCCCCAATGTGCGTGCTGTGTATGTGATGCAGTGCAATTGCGGCTTTATATATAACCCAGTCACTGTGTATTGGTGTGTACGGTAGATAAACGTCCACCTCTGCTCTGATTGCTTTTTTTTGTTGTTGTCCTGTGGCAAGAGAGCAAAGGGTTTGTTTTCTGCAGGACGGGGTGAAGGGTAAATTATTAATTGGAAGGAGCAGTGGGCTGTGTAACAATTTGCTGATCCAGAAGCTTTCATGAGCCTTGTCAGGTTCTGTTGAACAAGTGACTGGTTTACTGCACTGAGGCAAAAGCATCTCTCACAGGCTGCTTGCATTACTGCTTGACACAGCCTGTTTTATTAGAAAGAGAGAGCTGTTGTTTTAAGTTGCATCACTCCTAAGTGCTTGTTTTGAATACAGCGTGGAATGACCTGGCCTTGTCTGTCTTGGTCAACCACTGGCCCTGTTAACCCCGTTAGAGCCGCGCTGCAGAGGAGCCGGCTGGCACCTGCACGGCTCTTATTGATCCGGGTTCACATCCTGAATAGAACTTGGACAAATGATCAGATCCTCCTCGGGATAAACAACCAGGCCAGACTTTTTAATCAGTAATGTATAGCCTTTAAAGAATTAAGTTATTCACTCATTAGTTCGTAGTTTCAAATAGGCAACAGTCAGATCTTGTTACTTCTTATCGAGCTGCAAGAGGGTATCAGGAGGGAGCACATGGTGCATTGTGTTGGACAGTGTGAGCAGCCTACTCTTTTAAGAGAGTCTCTGTGTTGTGTTGTGGATTTGGTCCTGTGCTGCTCTGTCCCCCAGGGGAATGTGAACTCACAAGGGCTCGGCTAAGATGAATTAGGGCAGGACAAACGGCACGCCCAACAGCAGAAGCTGCAGCATGCTGTTATTCCAATTCAGCAGAACTGCCCCCATGACTATTGGCAGTTTCGTCTGTATATTTAGAAATTCATTTGTCAAGCTCACAGGGATGTATCTGAACTGTTTACTTGTCGTGTCTGGCTTTTCTGAGGACTAATAAATAACAGTGTAATAGGTGTCAGCAGAACATGGAGGGGACAGTGGGGCCTGTCTTGTAGCGTAGCGGCAGCTTTTACAGCTGCAAGTTTAACAAAGCTGAGAGACATTTATCACTCAATGCAAATTTACCACTTTACACAACAATCATCACTTTTCCCTCAAGACCCTGGTACCCGTCCTGTCGTCTTTTCACTCTATTAGTCTGTGTCATTGAGTCGGGGAGCTGTGATGAATAGCTGAATGTTGAGTCGGGCTTTTATTGAATAACTCCTATTACAAATAGCTCATATTGACTGAAGAGCAGAATCTTACACATTCTCGTGTCAGCTAAATTGTCGTCAGAATTGTTTCATTGTCCCTTTAAGAATGATCATTTTAGCATGTGAAAATCTGTAGAGAAAGCCTGTCTCTTCTTGGCGTTTTTGAAATGGTGACTTGCCCATATTAATTCTGGTCATGGAGTGTAATTTGAAAATTCAGATCTGTCAGGGAAGAAAAATGAAAATGAACAAAGCTTAATGGTACAAAGCGGGAATCAGACAATATGAAACTCCGAGGTGCACTCTTCTCATGAGGCAATGCAGGAGACTCGTCAAGACAATGAGTCACGCTGCTTTGCTTTGCCACAAGCTCCGCTAAAGAGTGAGCGAGGAGTAAAAAGGCTCTCAGGAGCCAGAGCGTTTTGCCTTCTAATGTCTTGTATGAGTTGAGTTATTCCCCAAGTGTCAACAGTGTGTGTTAATAATAGTTATGTGACAGTGAGTGACTCAGGCAGTGGGGAGTGAAGTCGGGCTGCATGCCAAATATTCCAATAGCAATAATGTGGTTTTCCTAGTTGGCAAAGCAGCGAGCAACTGTCTGCACTCACCACCTCGAGTGGCGAGTGTTTATACCAGTCCAGCTGTGATTCAAATTGAAGTTTGCCTGCGTCCAGCTGAATAAATGAAGTTTAAAACTCTGGTGCCATTTGAATGGGGAGAGATATTCTGTGTTTAAAGAGCTTGACTCAGGCCCTCGTTTTGAATTTAGCTGTGAGAGGCTTTCTGTGGCACAGGCAGCGACAAACATTTTGCTGAAGAGGCCAAGTTCAGGAGAACTTCAGAATGAAGACGGCTGCAGAAAGCTCTTTGGTTTTAATCCTGTTGCAGCCAGTCCCTGATCATGCAGACTCTTGAGCACACTTCAAAGCTCAGCAACCACCACGATGGCTCTCTCAGCCCATTCTTTGGACATCACCTTCAGAAGTTTACTATCTGCCGGTACCCCTCAATGTGATCTGTTTTGTTCCAGCCAAGGGGATTATACCCAGCAGTACCTTGGGATTGGACCTTTCCCCGTGTATGTGAGGTTATCCACATTCCAACTGTTATGCATTATGAGCTCTGAGAGTCTGGGCTGACTAGTGTATGTGTCCTCTGGTTAGGCTCACTGACCCAGGCCAGGCCAGTTAATGGGCTGGATTGCAGCTTCTCTGGCTTCAGACTTGTGTGGGTTTCACTGCCTACACATCGCAACCCACAGGGGGTCCTCATCACCTCACACAGTTTAGCTGTACTCTCTGGAAGCCGAAGCCTTCATGCTACATGCTACTTTCTTCTGCTGTTTTTCTGCTGTTTTTGCCCGCAGCTCATCATGAACTCTGACTCCTTAATCACAGTTAAATGCTGTCAGAGCGGGGAAGTGAGAGACTACTGGGTAAAGTTTGAGAACCTCTGTGTAGGAGAGAGACAGCGAGATAATGGGCTTTGCTCTCAATGTGCTGAGGCCTCTAACTGCAAGCTAAAGAAGGTTTAAAACTTCAAATGGTAACATTTGTTGAGCTCCTAAGCACCAGAAAAGTCTGCAAATTAAGCGCTGGATAGATTTGGTTTATTTCTGTTTTTCCCTGCCTCTCTGGGTATTTTTTACTGACATCATATTTTGAGTTATACATGTAAGAATATAAAACGCACTCTTTATTCATGTGGTCAAGGTTTGCAGCTGAAACCAGAGGCAATGATGCCTCCAGTTATTTAGGCACTGCCTGTTTTTGTGCTGTGCTGAGGGAGCACTGTTGAGCTCAGGGAGCTCTGATGAGTGCTTATAGAGTGCTAAACCAAGTTGCAGCTGAACTGCTCATCCATTACCCCGGCCGCCTGCACACACCTCAGATTTAATGTGCCAGGGTCGTTTGCGTGGCAGCAGCTCAACCTTCAGGGAACTCATTCATGCCAGACTGGAGGCCAGGAGCAGATTAGATCAAATCAATGCGGGCCCTGTAATGTGGCCTCTAGTCTGTCTGACCGCAGAGGTAATACTGAGCTAGCCCTGAGTTTCAGGACCCCCTTCAGGGCAGACCTGTCTGTATCAGGGAAAGGCTGATCATCTTCCTGCTGTGTACCTGGAAAAACAAGCTTCAGTGCAGACCATGAAACAGAGTTCATTAAGCTCCCACTCGGGCTGATCACAGCTCTGGCAACGCGAGCATACAAGGAGGGGGAGCAGTGTCTTTACATTTACAACTGAGTCTGCGATGATGTGGGAATCAATAGTGGAATATTCACCGTCCTGGCCGCTGTGCCGGCTTGGATCTCAAGCTGGGCTTTTCTGTGAGGCAATACAGCTGCTGCTGCTGCTGCTGCTGCTGGAGAGACATAAGGCCATAGCAATCACTTAAATCACCACTAGATCCTCGAAAGAACAATTACCCTGGTGAGAGTGAAGACTGCCGACTACCCCAGCTGAGTACTGATTGTTCTTCACATAAAAGCTGGTCGTTCATTTAACCTTGAAGATTAGCTATTTGCTCTCACTTTATGGGACATATTGAGTTTTTCTAAACACAGACATCCCCTCAGGATTGTGGGAATTGCTTGTTTTACATCAGTCCCTTAGGTACCACTTAGTATTGTCACTGAGCTATTTACACTAACCCATGTAACAGCAGCTCAGTTATATAACTTAACCAATTTTCTTGAGTGCCAATATTATAAAGCAGCTGGGAGGAGTAATTTTGTTATTCATTGGTACTGAGGGATGACACCTCTGGGGTCTGTGTATTTGCACAGTCGTCACAGAGCATGCACATTGTCTCATCCAGGTGTTATCCCATCAAACTGAAGCTCTCTGCACTATTAAGCCAAATTCAATACAATTAGTCAGTTAAAAGTACATTTAGCAAAGTTGGAGAAGTGAGCGTTTGTCACCGGAGCTACAGCAGTTTAATAGTCTCACTGCCTCCAGAAGCTTGAGAGTTTTTCCCTCTGCCCATTTTGACAGCTGAATGCTGGAGTTGCACCTGAAAAAGGTGTTAAAACAAATCCAAGTAACAAACTGTTATATGTAAAAATCCCTCATTTCTTGTTCTTAATCTTTGCATCCTCTTCTGCTCTTCCCTGCTGAGGTGTGAACAGCTTGCACATTTGCTTCCCTTTTTGCAGCTTAATACCAGGGTGTTGTTCATGCCTTCCGCTATGACGGTTTTGCTATATTAACATCACATGTACTCAAGTCTGGTCCTCACTCATTTTTGAGTGACAGGGCTACATTTTGCACCTGTTTGATCATTTTAATTTTCTTGTTTTTAATGCAGAGTTTTAGTAACCCTCCGACAGGGGAAATACCAGGAATTTGAGATAAATCCCCTCAAGCGTAAATCTTTTTTTTTTATTTTTTTTTTTTTTACACTGAATCTAATTACTCAATGTGTCAATAAGGCTGTTTGTAGTGCTGAAGTCAAACCATATCTACAAAGCTTTTTAGCCTCTTTTAATATATATCGTTATGCCTGGATTTTATCATAAGGTTGTGTTAGATTTTTTGGCTAATTGATATGAAAAAAAAATGAGCAACTAATCTTTATAATAAATTAATTCTTCACAGAATTCACTTCAAAGTGAAAATATTTGTTTTTGCATTTAATTTAATAGTAAATTTAATATGTTTGTGGATTTTGCACTGTTGCTTGATCGAAACAGGCATGGCCTGCACAAGAATTAAAAAAAAATGTATTGACTTAAAATATTTTTTTTCTTGTGTTTATCCCCTAAAATGTCTGAAGTTGTCACTTGTGAGTGTGTTTACTAGAGCCCGACGGCATCAGATTTTTGAGCCTAATGCTGATACTGATGTTTGAGGGGGAGAACTTGGGAAAAGAGATATGGCAGTCAATATAGTAGTTTTTTTGAGCGCCAGTGAAATGAGTTTTTATGTTGGCTGTGAACAGCTTTTTCACTTTTCTTCTAATATAACCAGACAGCTACTTTCTCAAATGTAAAGCTTTGTTAAATCATATTTAACATTAGGATACAATATATTAACATCATATTTTTATTATTATCATTATTAGCCCATTCCATGAATGGTAATTGAGGAAATAGAGAATAAAGAGGAATAGAATAAATAGCTAAATAAATATGTAGCATTGCTCTTGAGTTTCAGTCAAGTGCTGAATAAAAAAAAAAAAAACTGCTTACACCATTTCTAAATCATGCCAAGCAATGTTTTTCTGAATTATATATTGTGTAAAAAATGTTCATAATGGCACATGTTGGACAGCTTATACACTTTGATAGGCCGATATCAGCCATAATATTAGTCAGCAGATCTACCTGTCGGGCTCTACTGTTTCAGTTTCTCTATTGAATGGGAAGAGATGTGTGTGAGATTCAAACATATGCCAGGCAAGCTACATTAGGTATGTCACAACTGTGAAAGACAATCCTGTCTCGTGTGCAAAAGCAAAGAAACCTGAGAAAAATAATTGCTGCAGAGCCCAAGCTGGCTGACTCTGCTCCTCCTCCAGTTAGCAGCAAGCAGCGGTGTTCAACAGGGTGGAGGACAGATCCACAAATTCTCATTAAAAGAAGAAAGAGCAGATTTGCTTCCAACACCATCTCAAAGTTTGTTTTTTTTACTTTTCATGTGGGAAAACCATATGCAACAACACAGAAGAGCATTTGTACATGCTTCCAACTGTCTGGAGGGGGACTTTAGAGAAAGACAAATGATCAACTTGATTGAGCAACCTGTCCGTAAAGCAGCTGCTCTGTTTGTCCTATGCCGTGTATTTTTCAGCCAGAAGCTTTGTTTAGTCACTCCTCCGTGGTACCAACAGGTTCGGTAACAGTTTGATGAATGTTTTGAAAGGTGCATATTGACAGGTGATATGAATGCTGTTCTGCCGTGTTGGTGGCGTTATATTTGTCTTACAGAAGCTTTGCACATGCCAGAGGAGTATTTGTAGGTGTGAAACAGAAGCTCAGTGGTCACACAGGTGCTCTCATTCTGATTTGTGGCCGTGTGACGTTTGCATGTTCTCCTGTGTTTGTGTGTCTGGTTCTTTGAGTGTGCGCTCGTGATTTTCTAAGGATGTAAAGTCTGTGATGGATAGCAACCTGTTCTTCTGCTTTTTGCTCAGGGCATGCTTGGATACACTCCTGCAGCTTATGACCCTGAACAAGAGCGAAGACAGAGAATGAATTTTAAAGCGTATGGCTGCTGATATTATTGTGAAAAAACAAAACAAAAAACAAAACAAAAAAAACATAAAAGACCAAAACCCTCTCTTAATACTTTTTGAATGTGACTTAAACAAAAGATATTTAATATATTAGATATATTTAATTCTATTCAAGATGTAAGTAATCAAGATGTGCATTGCTGTTGTTGTTTTTATTATTATTTTTTATTATTTTTAAACCAATTTAGAAATAGAGAAATTAATATACTTTGAATAATTTAGACCATTCTATTGTTTGGTTTTGCAATAAAACAGAACTTATACTGTTTCCTGTATATTCTGTACACAGAATATACATCTGGAGACTGTGAACAACTCTCCTGTTTAGGATTTTTGACTATGTAACTTAAAATGTTCTTTAAATAATTCAAAATATATATACAAATATATGTTTAAAAGGATCCCTTATACATCGATATGCATAAACCTTTCCCTCATGGATAAATGCATAAACTCATGCTTTGGTTGAAAAAGGGAAAAAAAAATCATCTTACTTTTTTATGTATTGTAATCACACTTTTTTGTATAAATAATTTATAGTCGCCTTTAGGGTACAAAACCACTATTATCATATTTTCTTTGTTATTGGAACATAATGGGCTCTGAACAGGTTAAACAACCGAGCACTGTAGCTTTTAGCAAATACAGGAGAATTTAGTGCCGTGGTGATGTTGTGGTCCACTGGTGAGTATTTAGCTTCTGCAGAGTTTGTGAGATTGACTGAAAATAAACTACAGAGCCCATGTTCCCTGTAATGAAGAAACATGTTACCCAGTGCAACAGTGTGCCTCACTGATGTGTTTTTAATAGTTTTTTGATGACAATTGAGCTCTATGGCACAGAGGAATAATGTACATCAGGCTTTGACTGCACAGACAATATTAATACGATCAATTTTGGTTTTGAAAAATAATCTCAACAGACTTAACCTATAAGTTAAAAAACATGTTTACACCTTAACGTTTATAATATAGACATGAGCTGAATATGTCAAGCTAGATATCCTTGGAGTAGATCTTTGAGGGGTGCAATTTAAAAAGAAACATTTACTATTCAAGACGGATTATTTAATGCATTGCACAAATCGCTTTATGAGTTATTTGATCAATTGCTAACATTTCTGTGAATTCAAATGTTTTCAAGGATAAATGCTGGCGCATATTGCTCTTTTGTTTTGCCACTCTGTCTGATGCCACTTCTCTCTGTGCCTGCAGGCTGTGAAAGTGACTTCTGGGGACCTCACTGCAGCAATCGGTGCCAGTGCCAGAATGGGGCTAAGTGTAACCCCATCACAGGTGCCTGTGTCTGCACTGATGGCTACCAGGGATGGCGATGTGAGGAGCCCTGTGAGCACGGTTACTACGGCAAAGCATGCCAACTGCCTTGCCAGTGTCTCAATGGTGCCACCTGCAACCACGAGACAGGAGAGTGCATCTGTGCGCCGGGCTACTCGGGGGCTTTGTGAGTACCAGCAGCAAATTTATTCCTTTGCAACTTCCCTTTCGGTGTCTGAAATAAATGTTGATGTGCTGTTTGTTGTTCGTCTGAGCGCTCTTTGTTGAGTGCAGGTAAACACAAGTATTGCGTCTCAGACATTTGACTCTTGCTTTGTGTGGTGACAGCTGTGGAGAGCGCTGCCCCTCTGGTAGTCACGGACCTCAGTGTGAGCAGCGCTGCCCCTGTCAGAACGGAGGGACGTGCCACCACATCACTGGAGATTGTTCCTGCCCCACCGGGTGGACGGTAGGTCACGCGGGTAAACGTGGGAGGGCAATAAAGGAAGAGAGGTCAGAGGAAATAATTCAAAAGGATCGGTGTGATGGAAAAATAAAAACGTTTAAATCTCTTATGGAGGCCTTACAGCAGAGACTGGCATGTTGAGAACATGGACCTTAGGATCAATATGCTGTGTTCAATTATAAATGAGAATGTAGGATTCTTCCTGCACAAAAAAAAACAAAAAGAAACTGCAGTGCTGGCGAGGAAGGTTGTGCATGCTTTCAAAACCGCTCTCAATCTTACTTTAGGGACGTCCCAGTGGCTTCGTGTTTTAAAGCAGCGTTCCCGCTTGGATTCCAGCTGGGGTCCTTTGTTGCATGACATCTTGCTTGCACTCTACCCACAAGTCTGTCTCTACTGTCAAACTATTGAACAAAGACAAAAAGCAAAACAAAATATATAAAAACACGATTGTAAGCCTCTATAAACACTGCCCACTTTGATTTTTAGAATTCCTTTAATCCAGGATGGAGGATGAAATCTTCTCCCATGGTATAAATAATTTTAAACTGCAGTATTTATATCCTGATATAATGCATTTTGTATTTTATGCACACCTGAGAGTAAGAAAGAAAAATAAAAGTGAGCAAAGATGGATCATTTAATATTTAATAGCTCTGACCTAACAAAATTTAACTGACATCACAATTCTTAACACAAAAAAACAGTTCTGACCTTTGAAATGTTCATTCCCTTCTTTTCTTCTTAAGTTTATCAAATAACTTTAAAGAAACACTTTGGCTGTTATGGAGTGAATTCAAATAGAAAAACTTGGACATAATCTGTTAAATAAGAGATATCAATGTATTAAATACTCCATACCAGCCACAGACACTTACTGTATCGGGGTGTTTAGATACTGCAATGGTCAATAAAAACAATTTAGCTTCGTACCATCCGTCAATAATCGCTTGACTTTGATTAAACTTTTTTGATAATAAAAACATAAATTCACCATTATCAGGATATAACATATAGAAAACAAACCAATGAATATGACAGTGATATAAACAGTATGAAAAAAAATCTGTAAAGGTCATGAACAAAGTATGTCAGTAGAGAAACGATAACTTTTTAATCAGCACGATTAAGTTTTTCCTGTACTAGTGACATGTTATTTTAATGTTAACTGGTATGGCATATTAAACTTTTCAAGTGAAGAAAAACACATTAATTTAAACCTAATGTGTAAAATGATGACCTGTGTTGACAGTTTAGGTTATACAACTATAGGGAGAAAAAACACGTCCTAATTGTCCGAACGTCTGTAAAAGATGAGTGTTAAAGATCAGTTGTGGGTATTTCAGGCCTGATGAAGCTGTAAGAACTGTTTCTCATGTGGTTCTCTGCTGGCTGTTTTTCAAAGGGATTCGTTTGTGCCCAGCCCTGCCCTCTTGGCAAGTACGGCATCAACTGCAGCAAAGACTGTTCCTGTCGTAATGGCGGACTGTGCGACCATGTCACGGGACAGTGCCAGTGTGCAGCTGGCTTCAGTGGACGCAGGTACGCAGCTGACACCCCTGGCAGGCAGACGGGCAGACTTGCATTATTATGCGCAAAAGCTTTTTGTGAAGAACACAAACTTTCATACTCCTACTTTGAAAATAGGTCAGACAATGGCATCATTTATTGATATTAGTATTTAATGCAAAGGATGATTTCATGCCGACAGTTACACATTACACAGTCAGTTATTGACCTATTCTCTTTGTTGACGTCCAAATGAGGCACAAACCTGGCTGTTCTGTAAAAAGAGAAAGGAAATGCCGGGATACTCTGACGCTCAAGAGAAATAAGCATTTATAAATGCCCATTAGTCCATTTGAAGGTGGATTGGAAGCTTTTAATAGGAGTGTTTATGTTTAATTAATCTTAAACTTCATTCTGGCCAGCAAGGTTTCATGTCTTCAGCCTTCATCTGCCTCTCCTCCCAGCCTGCTCATTGATCTCACCATGGGCTACATGCTGTTTGGATTCTGCTCATTAATTATAAGTAATGGGCTTATATTAAGGTCTCATTGAAATCCACAGATCTTTTTAGTTCCCCATGCCTGCCAGAGCAGCCCAGAGCAGACTGGGTTTATTAGTTCAGCTAAAGCAATTGTCTCTTGGATAGAAACACTTCCTCGACAAGACCTTTCCTTTACTTTATTATTTTGCAAAATTGCCCTCATTCATTTTGTCAGTGGCAGGTGAATTAACCTGCCAGGAGTAATCTGAGATTGTGTTAGCCCCCACCCTCTCTTGTCTGGCTTAATAATACCTTTGTCCCCTGACAAAACTAAAGCCGGGGTAATTTAAACATGAAACATAACTCGCCCATTTTGTAATGTAATTGAGCTATTTGTAATAGCTTTGTTAGACTCTTGAGATTGATACTCCACCAGGATTGTATAGTTAAGTCAGTATGTTTAAGTGAAGCTAAAATCCATTTTCTGATCCACCTCAGTTTCTCATGTGGAGAAAGTCTCCTAATTTCTGTGGCTGATGACGATTACTGAAGTCCTGTCCAGCAGAGGTCCTGACTGCTGACGGCAGGGGGTTGCTTGTCATGTACTTGTTAAAATTCGCCCATGTCACTCTCAGATTTATAAAGTGTTCTCATATTAAATATTCATTTAAATTATGAAAAATGAAAAGACTTAACATTACACAAATTCCTTCTTTCTTTTTTTTTTTTTTACAGTGGCAGTTTTAAAGTTTTATTCCAAAGAGCCATTATTTTTAAATATTTACATAATCCTGGCATTGCACAAAAGTGTTTTTTGCTCTAAGTTGCATTAATGTATCATTAATTATCTTATATTAATTATCTTATCATTCAAACATTTTATAGAAGTCAATGGGGTGGAGTTACTCTATTTTATGATGTTATTCACATTTTTAATAATCAACTTCAATAATCATAAAGCAATAACAGTTGTTGGAAACCCTTGCTGAGAATTTCACCTGACACAGTATATCCTAGATAGATATTTAGTATTCTCATTTAAAGTGTTTCAGCTGTAATAATTGTGCAGTAGTCAACTGTGCAGCAGTAACAGCAGTGCTGGTATAATGAAATTGGCAATAGCACCATTGCTTATATTAAATTTCTTAGTCCTCCAGTATGTACTGAGTGAGATAAAATGTGTACCTTTTTTTAAGTCTACAAAATATACCCTTTGTTACTGTTAAATATTCTGTCAGTTATTTTCTTGATTGACTACTAAATGAATAAGATGTCCTATAATAGTGATAAAAGCCCTGCACGGTAATGTCAGACCAAATAAATTACTGTTTTAAACCCAAACAAATTCACTGTATAATAATTTAAAACAGACAAAATGAGCAAAACTTTAAAAAAAAATCAATTAATTTATTATCACAATTGCTGTTATTGTTTTCTGTTCATCCACTGACTGATTAATCATCTTCATTTTCAGCTTTTTAAGCAACTCAAACACAGAGGCCCTTTAGCTTTTTTTTACTTTTATTTCAGGTCATCACTTTTATATATTTTTTTATATAACTGTTTCAAGCACCAATTTAAAAGACAGTGTAATTTCCTCCAGGTGTCAGGATGACTGCCCTGTGGGCACCTTCGGCCCGCAGTGTAACCAGAGGTGTGAGTGTCAGAATGGAGCCAAGTGTCACCACATCAATGGAGCTTGTCTGTGTGAAACAGGGTTTAAAGGCCCTAATTGCCAAGAGAGATTCTGTCCTCCGGGCCTTTACGGCCTCATCTGTGACAAGTACTGCCCCTGTAATACCACCAACACCGTGAGGTAAGTGAGACATCAGCACAAGGCCGCACACATCCCCGCCCTGTCCGCGCCCTGAAGCGCAGCCCCCCGCAGCTCCTTATGAATAAAGACTTCTCCAGCTCAATTTTGCTTCATCTTCGCTGTAAGCCAGCACTCATTCTGAAGTCTGGACACCTCTCAGCCATGTCATCCAGTTAGCTTTTAATCGCGACCTTTGCTTCATTCATAATTTCTCAGCAGCATTCATAGTTAATGCAATGTTAATGCTCTGATTCCGGCTGGAGTTGGGCACCGAACGTAGAAGTCATTACGGAAAGAAGGAGAAAAGGGACACCTCATCTATCTGAAACAAGCACGTAGACACATAGATGGATGGATTGCTGTTGGCGCAGACTTCACACTTTGACCCTGCTCACGAATCAAGTGTTGATACACTCTGAGCTGAAACTTTTCCTCACTCTTCCTGTTGTTGTCCCATCTTTCTGTCTCATTATATTGTAGCTGCCACCCGCTTTCTGGTGAATGCACCTGCTCTGCGGGATGGACAGGGCTTTACTGTAATGAGACCTGCCCTCCTGGATACTATGGAGAGGGATGCATGCTGCCTTGTGGCTGCACCAACGGAGCTGACTGCCATCCTGTCACTGGCACCTGTATATGTGCCCCTGGGTTCATGGTGAGTACCAGACACCCACACTGCTATCTAGCGCTGGGAGTTGTGCTAACTCATTCATAGTGTGTGAAAGTAGGACTTGTCTGGTTGTATTGTTTGTGCTTATAATTTGTAACTATGTTTATGCTGCCCTCTTGGCCAGGTCCCTCTTGAGAAATAGATGTGAATATTAATGACATAACAGGGTAAATAAATATATTTATTTATTTTAAAGTTTTGTCAATCAATTCAAACTAATTAGCTAATGAATAGTTCATTTTGCTGTGATTAGTTGCATTAATCTTTTTCTTTTTTTTTGTGTCTTAAGACCATATCTTGTAACAGATTATTGGTCCTTAAAGAGGAGATTCATTGGTGTATATAATTAGAGATCCCATTTTCATTTATATATAGTGAAATGGACCCCTTAAAAAATAGACATTCCAGTTTTTCCTTGCCAAAATTGAGCCTTACTTTGGAGCGTTTTGTAGACCTTCCCGTCAAGGTGTTGGTATGACAATGACATGCTTTTTTTTCTAATACCTTCCCTGTATCTTTAAAACTTACATCAACGTTTTTAGCATATCAAATATTTCAAAATTGAATATTTGTTTGCACTTATCTTTCTTACTTCATTCCATTTTGAAAAATAGGTGCTGTTGTGTTTATAACCTCAGCTAGTAGAGAGTGCACTTTAGGTGAAGCACTTTTCATTTTAAATCATTAAAATCTCCAGCACAGATGCTCCAAATATGAGCACCCTCTTTGACATTTTAGACGTTATTTTGATCATAAATATCAAGAGTTTGAATGCTATCCCTGTTATTTTTCATTCATGTAGATTCGTTATTGTAAAGCAGTTGCATTACTTGTATGAACGGTGCTGAACAAATAAAGTTTATTAATATAATTGTAAAGTCAGTGGCTGCTCTCCTTGAAATGTTTTATTTATTATTTTGTTGATTTTAATTTGACTTGGTCCTATGGTCTCATGGGATGTAAACTCATGAGATGATGCCAAAATATAAAGAACAGTTATTATACGGAACTAACACAGAGACATATTCACTGATGGAAGAAGAGTTTAGAAAGGAGAAAGAAAAGAACATGATAAAACTGAAAATGTATTAAAACACATTGAAAACAAAAAAGGAGTAAAAACTCATGCACAATAATCATAAAATCCCTTTAACATCACTCCTTTTTATGTCTTAATATGAATTATAAATATGACTGTGTTTAAAGTCACTTAACATGTTGCCCCTTTACTCTCAGCTTTCATTAAATTAATCTTTTGATCAGGGAGTGACACCTTGTAATTATGTTGTTGGTTATATTCTTAATTTTATAAAACTGCCATGGGTTAATTGTCATTTTAACCTTGTCATTTCTGGCTTTGTTATAGCTATGGAAATCTGTGATTTCATTAAATAATAATGATGAAAGGAGGTCCTTGTAAGGGTTTCAGCATTGTGGCTTTAAAATAGCTTTTTATTTGTGAAGGTTGTTGCTCTGATTTATATTTCCTGATATTTGTGGCCGTAGTAAAATATTTGCGTCACTGTGGTCGTAATGTTCTGGAAGTGGTCCCGGTATTACTTTAGAAGCTTTTGTACGCAGGCAAGCAGAAGCAAGGTGAGACATTTTATTATTGCCTTATTATGGATGTGCTCTGCTGCACCACTAGAAATACCATTGCAGACATTAATAATGACTCGTGTGTATTTTACAAATACGGCTGATACTCCTTAACTTGTGGCAGGGAGGCAAGTGGAGAACAACCTGAGATCTATATTCCTAGACCAATTGGGAGAAAATTGAATCTTTGACCTATATACGTTTCTGTTTTAGCAGTTTTTGTGCAGCCATATTGTCCCTTTTGCAACTGTCAAATTAGTTGGCCAACTTCAATCAGTTTTCCCATTGTATTTCTTGTTGTGCAATCTGGAGTTACAGAGCAACAGAGGCAGAGAGGGTACATTTCTGCCAACATTACATTTCAGTGGAAATTGCCTGTGTCTTACAGCGGGCCACTGTGGTGAATTGAGCTACCGAGCGGGGCCGCAGACTGTGTCTTAATTTGCTCCACCTGTTCTCTTTGGCGGCTGCTGGGCAGGGCTGCCAGATCCATTAAACAGACCTAGAGGGCAGGAGCTGGATAGAAAAGGAGGCAGTCAGATGGGAACAGACACACCTCATATGGTGGATTGGTGTGTTTGTGTGTGCGCGCGTGTGTGTGTGTGTTGCAGTGGAAGAGAGAAAGAGAGAGAGGGAGACAGAGGGATAGAGGGAGGCGGAGACGATATGTGATCGCAGCTTTTACCTGCAAGTGTGACTTTTTTTGTGAGACATACATGGTCCGTGATCATTATCAAGCAGCGGGTCTTTTATAATATAACTGATAATGGCATTGAGACTATGATTGCTAGTGAAGTCACTTCCTCGGGGGACGGCTGATAGGCCTAAGCCTCCCTGCTGCATCTTTGTTCTGGAGTCCCATCGGGGGGCAAACCAAGCAAAGTGTTGGAGCAGACTGAGCTCCTGCACGCTTGATTTAGCTCTAGTAATTGGACATGCTCTTTTTGACTGGGACAAAGTGATTACATGTTACCTATTCAGGCATTGTCCCTTGCAATCTGCAGCATGTACCTACCGTAACATTTCTTCCCTACAGTATGTCTACAGTTTCTACAGATCCGGCTTCATTTAAAATATGAATGCATTAGGAATTAGGATTCCAGTCTGCCTTTGTAGGTGGTGAAAACAAATCATTTTCCTATCTCTCAGGGCTTTCTAGCCTCATCAAAAGGTTCAGAGGTTCATTTTCTGTCTTGCTGCATGAATTTTAAACTGCAGTCACTCATCCAGCAGTTAGATGGACTGTTAAGGAGTGAGACTGATTGGTAATTAGTGGTGCCATTTGCATCTAGTCTCAATGGGTACCAGGCTGATCAATGTTGTGTCAGCGAGAGGCTTTCTGGAAAAAGTGCTCTCCAATTACATTAAGATACTAATAGGTATGAATTTAGTGCCTTGGCCAAGGACGACCTGGCTGCCTCTCAGCAGCTCAGGTCTGGTTGAAGCTTCCATTGGCTGTGTAGTTATGTAAGGTCCTGCTGCTCTCGTGCGATGGACTGACAGCCCGTGTATTAATAATGATTCTCCACATACAGACTTCTATCCTTCGCGGCTCAGAAGGAATATGAATCAGTCGACTAATGAGAGAGCTGCCTTTCCCCTCATGAGAGCAGACCAACCACTGGTCTCTGCGCCATGAGGGTGAAACCAAGTGGAATCGGATGCAGCCAAGGATGCAGCAAAATCCATGTGGTCATTTGTGGCTGCATGACGTTTTATCCATGAGTCCAGTCACCAGTAAATTGCCTGTGCTCTGAAGACAGGCTGAACCCCTCCCACCTCTCCAGCCCCCACTGGCTGGTCGAACTTCTCCCCGCACTTAACAACTGTAACTGAACTGCTATTGTTAGCAGTCTTGAAGCTGTCATTTTCAGCAGAACAAAGGTTATTGCAACCGATTGATAAAAATTTCATTCACAGACGGGTGCTTTTATGTGGTGTATGGGGAGGAGAGATGTTTTAAGATGTGTGTTCTGCCCCTGGCGTCCACTGGCACATCTCCTCCTGCCTCCTGTTTAAACTGAGTTCAAAATGATAATGAGAGCAGTGAGCAGCCAGCAGTCCCCCAGTGCTCTGGTGAGCGAAGCAAGAGCCACTCAGGACTCCTCTGGGCCACTAATTGGAACTCTAAATCATTGTGTCACCTGTCACTCAAGGCAGGGTGTGCGAGGGAGGGTGTGAGAATCCATAGACTAGCTGTGATCTCCAGCTTAGGGAGGGACGAAACTAGTGGAGGTGGGCTGTGCTCAGCCTTCAAAGCAGAGAAATTCTAATGACGGTAGGCTGCAGAGGACAGAGAAGGAGTACTTCATGTCCTTTACCAGATAGTTCGGTCTAATGCAATGGTAAGGCCCTTTAAGGCTGTGCCAGCATGACTGCCAATCTCCCATTGGTGTGCTTATTAATAGTAGATTGAGAGTCAGCTGCAGTCTGTCAGGGACGTCTCTGGGGTCCTGCTGTTCCCCTGTCCGTCCGGTTCAGCATGAAGTTTATTTGTTTGGTTTGTGCCTCCCTCCCAGTTTGGTTTCATCATATTGTCATCCTTAGTACTGCTAACTCCCACTGCTGGCCTGAGGCAGGTGTAGACAACCGTGTGCTTCCTCCCATACACATGGTGTGGCCAGCTGCTTTATCAAAGAGCTTCATAGGGAGATTTACAGTAGTCTCCTCAGATCCTAACCCCCATTCCTGCAGGTGCCCTAACGAGCCAATAGGAGTCGCTAATTAGGCAATAAGAATTTAATCCTCAAACACTTTCAGTCTTGTCAGCAGTTAGTAAAAGTTAGCCTTCAGGGCTTTCTGTCAGAATGATTTGGTTTGAAGAGCGACATTGTAAATATAGGGAGGAGGCCTTGGTGGATGAATGGGTCAATTACAGGACCACACTTCACATTGAAATTTGATTGCTCTACAAAATCCCTGCTGGTGTACGGCTTTCTAGATGGATCTTTCAGCAGGCATTTTGCCAAGCCAGGGCCACATGTTAGGTTTATGAAGAAAAATAATGATTTTTACGAACAGACTAAATATAGTTGGACAGAGGTGGCAGACTGAGCAGAGGCTCAGTTTAGAGATCGGAAGAGTCTGGATCCTCTGGCTTTGGAGTCCTGCCAGTGTTTTTCACTGATGAAAGTGGAGACCCTCTTGAGACTTCTCTGGGAAAGAGAGATGGAGATTGAAGTTAAGAGAAGGGGTGGAGTTTGGTTGCAAAAAGCGAAGCGTGGCTGGGAGTAGGTGCTGTCAGAATAATATAGGGTGCTCCATTGGAAACTGGGAGGCGATAGCTTTGGGAGGTCCTTACTGTTGAACTTCAGTTAAGATCATAAATCCATTCAGTTTTACTGTGTCTCTGCTCCTCTGTCCGTATACAGATGCAGCATGAGTGGTCTAAATAAACAGTTTATTCAGCTATGGAGAAGTGCAGGGAACCTTCACTATCTTTCTGTCTGCATCTATTCAGACTATATTATTCCTATTTTTGGTCTGCCAGAGTCAGCATTTATTGCCATGCTGGTTCTTTGCCTCATGACTTTGCATTATTTCTACCTCAGGGTGAGGACTGTGCTGCAGTGTGTCCTCCTGGTCTATATGGACCGAGCTGCATGTCCACCTGCTCCTGCCATAATCACGCATCCTGCTCTCCAGTCGACGGCTCCTGCATCTGCAGGGAAGGTACAGTATAATTGACTCACACTAAAAGGTTCAAAGCAACTGAATGAACTGAACCTGAACTTTATAATGTACTACACTGACTGTACACTATGTTCCATCCTACTTGAATGAACAGTCTTGTCTGCTCTTCCTTTATTCTCTGCTTTCAGTTTTCTTTTAACGAGTACTTCTTATAAGTAACAGATGAAGTGTTTTGCTACCACCCATGTTGTCAGGGAAACATGAATGTTCAGTTTAATTAATTGAATCCATTAAGTGCTTGTTAAGATATTTCATTCTTAGCCAAATTGGTGGACTAACCTGGAGTAAAAATTTAACATTGCATCCCTAAAACCGTGCCATGTTCAATTATATACCTGAAAGGGTATATCTTACAAAACTATGGAAAGGACCATACAGAAAAATAAAATGTTTTGCTTTACCTTTCTCCTGATCTCTTCTGTTTGCTCAATTCTAAATATCACAGAGCTGAAGAGACAAGTGTCAGCGAGAGTTTACTGTGTTGGGGTATGGAAAGCATAGCTTTGTGTTCCACAAAAGATTTTCAATGTCATGACTGAATATTTAACGGGTTTTGATAATGTGAAAAAAAAGCCCCATGGGGTTCCAGAATGAGATTTTCCATGAGCGAGCCTTGGTTAGACACAATAACAAACTTACTGGATCAAGTGAGAAGTAAATAAAACATTTTAATTCTCTGTGGGTCCTTTCCATAATGTTGTCAGACACTAATAACAATGTAAGCCTGTCAGTGGCAAAAACAACAAGCACTTATTTGGAGGGAGATTCAAGGTGGGCAATCTCACAGAAGGATTTCATTACAGATGGTTTCGTGGCTGCAGGTTGCAGCACTCTCGCTCAATATTGGACCACTTTCAAAAATTGTTGCTCCCATTAGTCACTTAGACGCACAACATGGGAACATAGGGTCCAGGTTGATAAATACAGAAGATTCCCTTTAGGCGGACCACTTTAACCTTATTTTGGCTTCTTAATTGAGTAAAATTCTTTTTGTAAGACAGTGTAAATGAAACCACAATACTTTGTTTATATAAATACAAACAGTTCCATGTGTCTCTGTCAGTGGTGGAAGAAGTATTAAGATACCGAACTTAAATAAAAGTGCAAATACCGCACTACAGAATTACTTCACTCTGAGGTACAGTCCTGCATTCAAAACTCTTCTGTTAAAGTACAAAAGTAGCATCAAAATGTACTTAAAGTACCAAAAGTTGCTCGTTAAGCATAATTAACCAACTCTGATTGTTATATATACTTCAAATACATAATTATTTAATGTTGTCTAGGTAGTGCTACTTTTATCTAGACAATATAGTTTAATTTGGTTTTATTTATAACAACAAATAGCAAAATGTACTTGGTTACATTCCACTTCCTTATCTTTATTGAATACATATACCTGGTCTTTGCTTTCTCCAACCCCAGGCTGGCAGGGTGTGGACTGCTCCATCCTCTGCTCCAGTGGTTCATGGGGTCTGGGCTGTAATCAGACGTGTTTATGTGGACATGGAGCAGCATGTGACCCCATAGATGGCACCTGCACATGCTCACCTGGGTGGAGGGGAGAGCACTGCGACGAGTCCTGCCCTGTAAGTCCTTCTTTAAACTGAACAGTCGCCGCTCAGAGTCCCTTAAACCTGTAGAGCAAAATTCATCTTGTTGTGTCTTGTTGTACCCGTGTGTGGAGTTTTAAAGGTATAACACGTTTTTCTCGTTGTCAGGACGGCACCTATGGGTTGGAATGTCGTGAGCGCTGTGACTGTAGCCATGCTGATGGCTGTGATCCAGTGAGTGGCTACTGCCGCTGCTACCCCGGCTGGACAGGTCAGTGCTGCTTTTCTTACAAAAAAAAAAAAAAGTAATAATTAAAATTACCTTTGTGATCCATTTTTTTATTATCCTTATCATCAAATCAAATTCTTAAGATGCTAGAAAGACGTAGCTATTTATCCAACCAGGAAAATATGCTGGGGCACTCATGGATTGTGTCGTACAGTATGTTAACAGAATGTCTGAGGAATATCTTGTTAATTAAATGTTCAATTTGTTTTGCCACGGAGCCGACGGGTTACGTGAATGAGAAATGTTGAGAATTGAGCTCTAAATTAATTTTCTTGGCTAACACACTGCATGCTGGTATGCAATTATGCTTATATTGCATCCAGTATGGGTTATACACAACATCTGAAGTGACTCACCAGATAAATATTTGGAGACAGAATCATATTATTGGCCCAGAATGTTCTCATGAGCTTTAAACGCACCCTCTGATATTTTTATTTTCAGCTCTGTTGTTGTGAAATCTGACTGAACCAATTGCCATATTAATTCATGGGGGGACTGACTGTTTCATAGTCATCACAGAATCTCCGTCTGAACTCTGATCCCCTCTGGACCCAAATACCAAGTTTATATGAACACATGTCTCCTCTTTGTTTCTTCTTGTCTCAAACATTTGCTTACAGGGAAAGAGGTGGAGGTAGGAAAGTGTGAATGTCACAGCAAGGGTGAGGATCATTATGCTCAAAAACGAAGGCTCACATCTGAATGTCAAATACAGGGGGCTAGCAGAGGACCGGGTCTCTGAGCCAGGGTGGAGAGGTGCAGTCAGGGAGGGAATAGATTCAGCGGGAAAGGTCAAGCCTGTGAGCTCTCAGCAGCCCACTCCATTCAGCCTCCTGAGCTTAGGGCATTTATTCTGGGAAACAATGTGGGTTTTATTATCTGCAAGAACGGAGCCGGCAAAACGGGCCTCTCATGCTCTGAATCCTGCACAGGTCGGGACCATCTGTCAGCCTTAATTGAGTCACCGGGGTGCAGAGCTGGGGGCAGCGTGCAGCCCATCAGGCTGGACAAACACACATACATACGTATTTTCTTAGCAGCTTGACAATGGGCTCTCTGAAGGAAGGAGCACCTAGAGAGAGTAAGATGCGGGTTTCGTCACAGGACCGAGTCCAGCATGGAAATAAAATGGCTATTTACAGAAACACTGGAGCTATTTTTTCCCTTACAAACTCTGTCATTTCCTGAGCATGCTAGCTCCAGAGTTGGTATGTCATCCTACTTGGCTGTCAACTTGCTGTTTGTTTTACTGAAACTGTCAAGAAGCTTGAGTCTAGGAGTGTGTGCGTGTAAGTCGCCTGTGACCCACACAGTTGTTGCTGAACTGTCGTAAGCCTGACATCAGCCTACAAAGATGTAAAGAGCGCTGTGACTGGACACTTGATGCAAAGGCTTCAAGCTAGTCCCTGTTAAATAGGACTTCACCTTTTATTTCTGAAGAGATTCCATGTCATTGAGCAGGTAATGCCAGTGTGTGTTTACACGCACTGAGAGAGAGGCTTAAAGAGGGAGAGAGAGGTTTGCTTTTCTCTGCTCACTCTGTACAAATTGGATAGTGGGACCTCTGGCACTTCTCAGCGAAAAGCCCCCTTTGAAGAAGCTTCAGTTCTGGCTTCTCTCACTCTTTCTTCTTCTCCCTCACTAGGCATCCAAAGCCCCTCTGTTTGTCACCATTAGACTGAAAAGTGTGATGCTCTGTCCGCATTCATTTTCTGACAGTAAAGGCAGTCGCAGTCTTTTTCTGCCTGGCCTAGCAGAACCTCAAACACACTTGCACAAGCCTTGCCCTCCTTTTGATGTCCACGGCTGGGCCTCCAACTAAATCACTGCTACCATGCCCCCTCCTCATCAGCACTAACATTTCCTCTCCCTTTACTCCTCCGTTCCAGCCCTAAGGCGCCCTGGTTACTGTATAACATTAGTCCCCAGAGTTTAGCCCAGGTTTAATTCAAAGGTACTGCACTAATGCTGCTTTAATGGCCACACCATTCTCAGATATTCTCACTCAAAGAAAATTTCAAATGAGGCTTCGAACTAAGGGCTGCTGCTTGAAAGGTTGCAGAGTTTGTGCGTGTGTGTGAGAGTGTGACTCTTAGTGTGCATGTGTGAGTGTTTGCAGCCACATATTTTATTTTAGGAGCCTGGATGTATGCACAATACATGTGATTTTTCTTCATAGTCCAAAAAAGTCATGGGTGAGACTAAGAGAAAAGGAGCGGCTTTAATGGATGAGCTTATGCATTCATTTGCACAGTGAGAACACTGTATGGATGCAGTGTTTTGCGTTTGTTGGTTTGGAGCCGCACCAAACACACAGTGACACTTCCAGACTGCGCTCTTGTAGCCTGAGTACTTCCCTTCGGCTCTGTACACTACCCCAGCTCTGCTGAAAGAGAATGGGAGACAAGCTGGGCCTCTCCAGAGACCCAACCCTGTTAATCAACACAGTGCACTGGCAGGGAGCCCCAGTCAGATCAAAAATAAAATACATTTGGAAAGGAGAAACGGAGTCTGAAAGGATGGGGTGAACTAAAAAAAAAAACACACTCCAAACAGCAGCTTCTTAATTCAGCTCAGAAATCAATTGAGTAACCATGCTGGGTGAATAACCCTCCACAGATCCAGTGTGATCAGCCATTGTGAATGCCGTCCTTTGATGATGTGTTTTTACAGATGGCAGGCTATTTAGAATATTTCAGCCTACCAGTTTTTGTCTTCTTAGTGTGCATTCGCTGAATATTCGTGTAATGTTCCTGCAGGAATCCACTGTGATAATGTGTGCCCACAAGGCTTCTGGGGACCCAACTGTTCAGTCAGCTGTTCCTGTCAGAATGGAGGCTCCTGCTCTCCAGAGGACGGGACATGTGTGTGTGCACCTGGCTACAGAGGGACGTCCTGCAAAAGAAGTAAGCCTCCTTCTCTTTTTTTCCCAGGAACCTTTCTTTATTCAAATATTGAATGGGAGAAAATAGTAGAATATAGTTTAAAAAATCATTATCCAAGAAGTATGTGGCGGTGTCTGTATCTGCAGAAACCCTGCTCCTTCTTTTCATTTTGCTTCAGATTGGGACATTTCTAGGTATTAGCCTGTGCACTGTGTGGGCTTCTATAAAAATGCAGTGTCAAGGTTTTAAATTATTTTGTAATAATAAAAAAAAAATAAAAAAAAAAAATATA
>JAOWBC010000049.1:3040537-3055875 GCA_028566105.1 Hypoplectrus providencianus | reverse complement strand
ATAACAAGATTCAACCAAGTGCAATAAAATCGATGTTTCAATGGTGACCTGACCAATTTAATATATTAAATTAAAATAGTTAGAACAAAGTGTACCATATGGATACTAATGTTCATGCATTAATGACGAGGATAAAAATATACACAGATAGTGTATAACATACTGACGAAAAGCCATCAGGGAATCACAATATTATCACACATTACAGACCAGGTGCCAGATCGGAAGCATGCTTCCAAGATCCAGCTATGAAAGTGATGTACATGATGCCCATAGGGAGAAAAAGCATATCTAATGAGGCCAAATTGCCACACGGATAAAGCTCATCCTCAAACAGTTGTGAATCTGGGGATTGCTTTCACTCACCGGTGAGCACGGCGGTCAGGGGACGAGCACGTCTGGTGCCACTGTGCCAAGTTTTGATGTTGTGTTTACAAACCACAGTGGACACATCCTACTCACTGCGGCTTTAAGTAAAAGCGGCACGAGCCTTGGAGCGCCGCCGTAACAAACTCCATCACAGTATTGACCTTGCTTTGATCTTTGCAGAATTGTTGAAGGGTGAGCCTGCTGAGGAGAAGCACTTAGTTGTCGTCGGTCATAACTGCTTGAGTGTAAACCCTTCATCACTGCTATCACTTAATCACAGTGTCTTTACCCCGACAGCAACTCGCACACACTCCTCATCCCCCTGCCCTGTCCTCAGCAACCAACTCTCAGTGGGAGACTCACAGTCCTCGCCCAAGGCTCATCAGAGGGCATGCTCACTGGGAGTGCTAGCATGCTTTTCTGAATGGGGTCTGTCTGGGGCCGCTCTCAAGTGATGAGCTCACTGATTGGGAGTGAAATTCACAGTCACAAACCTGTAAACATCAATTTGAGTGGAATCTTAGACAGAGACTTAAACAAGCTCTCGCTCCCCCTTTGTGTGTGCGTGTGTGTGTATGTGAGGAAGTTATTACTCCTCCAAATTCAATGTTTACACAGATAATGTTCTCATCAGATGAAAACCTCATAACTGCAGTTTCGCTGTTTTTCCTGTTGAAACTTTAATTGGAGGATTACATGCTTCTCCAGAGGGCGATAAAGGTGTATCGCACCTGGCGCTTTAAATGAAATCAAAACCCATGGGGTAATTTTAACATTGCATGGTTGTCAAACAAAAACCAAGGCTGTTTTTGTCAATTCCTAAAAGGTTTCTTATTTTGGAAATACCTAGCTGTCTCCTGAGGATGGTGATTATTGCAGTAGGAATCTAACTAAATCACCGTCTATGAAAATAGAAACATAACATGGCTTCTTAAGGTTCTCACTGTGCTGAGATGGAAATATATTTTTAATATAAACTGCAGTTTCTTCTTATTGTTGCACATTTAATGCTCTTTATATAAAATGATGTGTGTAATTACCTTTTATGCAGCCTTTTGAATATATCTTAATGGTCCACATTCTTCAATAAAATCTGCATTATTAACGCACAGTTGTGCGTTCCCTGACGTTTATAGATCATCAAAACTTGACATAAAACAGACTTCCACAGTTCTCTTAACTATTTTACTACTCTGTGTCTGGCAGCAGATGAAATGGGAGTGATTAAAATAAAGACTGACTTTTCTCCTTTCCTTCTCCCTTTGCTGTCTCTCCTCGTCTTTTCTGCTTTAATTCTTCCGTCCCTGATTTTTCTGTACTCCCCTGATCACTCTTGTCATGGCCTGTTTCCTTATTATATACCTCTTGTTCTGTCCAATGTGGTTGACTGACTCCCTCTCCTCTCCCGCCACACTCTGCCGGCTGCAGTCTGCTCTCCGGGGTTCTACGGACATCGCTGCAGCCAGTCGTGTCCGCAGTGTGTGCACAGCACCGGGCCGTGCCATCATGTCACGGGCCACTGTGAGTGCCTGTCCGGCTTCGCAGGTTCTCTGTGCAACCAAGGCAAGTAGCCCTCTCTGTCCCTTTTGACCTTTTCCTGCTGTTTTACTTACTGTCAGATTCATTCACTGTGAAGTTTTTAGTCTTTGCTGCTGGAAAACGGGAGGTGCAGTTTATATCTGAAAATACCTGACATTTTGTCTTCACAGGAAATGCAGAGATGGTAAGGAAATAACATTGATTATGAAGAAAGCAATTTAATAATGCATAATACATTAGAGTACAAATGATAGTGTTAAGTTATTATATGCCTCTGCCTACAATATCTAATAATATCTTATCTATATGTGAATTAGAGTCCTTGAGCCACAGCATTTTGTGAGGACACCTGTACGTTTTCCTACCGTCCTTGCTGTGCTCAGTGGCTCTAATAAGATCAAACGGATGACCTGCTGCCTCTCCCACTGGCATCTTAGCCTTGAAACTTTAAATAATGGCTATTATCAGTGCACCCCAGACCAAAAAGAGAGAAAAAAAAACAACCTTTACTGGATTCCAAATTCTGCTGAGACCCACTTTTTTTTAGACAAAGAATACGTCAAGTGAATGTTGCTGTCCCTCCGCCCTTTGCTGCAAAGAGAGCTGCATGTAAATTGCTTTTCATGTATACACAAAGTCTGAGATACAACACATGCGGAACAGACGTCATCTTGTTAAATTTAATTTCAAGGCAAGGAGGCAAACTTTTTCTTTGTGAAGTGCTTCGACAATGTTGTTTCACTCTCACAGGAGGATGTTGTTGACAGAAAACATCCTTATTTCTATACAGTTTTCTTATTTTAGCCCTGGATGTGTTTGATTAGGATGTTGCACTTAAATGAGTAATTTTAGCACGTCTCACATGCATTTTAAATGCAGCACATGTCAACAAGTCCGTGTTAGAATATTTGAAATTACCATAATTTGCTGACAATATCATAATGGTGTTACTTAAAAATGTTATATAATGATGTAGCCAGTTGCTTTGTTGTATTGAAGCCACAAAGAGTCAGAGAAGAAACTTCTAGAGAGATTGTAAAAAAGGAAGTTTTTTTGTTTTCTCAATCACTATCTAAGCATTTAGGAATATTACAATACCAAATTGTGTCTATACAATTCACAATAACAATTTTATTATACCTGTAGAATATTTAGTGAGGAAAGAAGCAAATTAAATAATATTTACTTCAAATAAATGCATCTTGAACTTTGTTTTGTCAGTATTTTGGCAATTAAATTGGCTACAAAATATGAGTAGATAAAGGTTATAATATATAAATGTGCAAAAGCAGACAGAAACAGGCGCTGTATCATTTACTATTATTTATTTTCATATACATGTATTATTAACAGTGTATCAATCTGCCGTGTTAAAAATATCACATTCTAGTTATTTTTCCCATATCATAACACCCTATGTTCAATTATGTAACAGTGTATGTGACCAGAGGTAACTGTCTTGTCGGTGGTTTTTATTCTCGGCTCTAAGGTGCAGTTGAGAAAAGAAACATACATAAAAACATACTATAGATTTTAACTACTAATGATTCTAGCCCTTTATTTATTTTTTTTTAGATCTTACAGAAGAGCAGCGGGGAATTTTTTATGTCTCTGTCACGGCCTTGAGTAATGTCTTACAAATAAAAGTTTAATAGCTGAAGGAAAAAGAACTAAAAAAAAAAAAAAAAACAGAGCCCTAATTTGTCTGGGCTGTAATTACTGGTGAGCGGGCGTGAAGCAATGAGGGACAAAGGTGGCCAACAACATACACATTCTCCTCTTGTTGATCCCCGATGGCGTCCTCACTTGTCCTCTGTCCAGCACACAAAGTCCCTGCCTAATGAAGCTCTCCCGGTGTGTTGAGACTCCAATCCCCAGAAGCAGCAGTATGGGGGAGACAACCTCATGGCCTAATGACAACCTGCTTGAAGGAGCTTGAAAGAGCTCTCAAGAAGAGGGGAAAGCCAGTTGAAATGTAATCATTAAAATCACCCCATATGAAACTGAGTCAGACCCATTTCTCTCACAGCCAGCCACCTTATCTGATATTTCTAACGCTGGGCTATTCTCTTTATATGAGACCTTTGATGTATCTGCTGGTGCTGCAGCTCCCTGATCCTGATGGTTAGATACACCTTGGTTCAATTTGTCTCCCGGGCAAACAAGAAAACACAATGGAAGTTTCATTGGAAATGAGATCTTTTATTGAAGAGTGCCGGAGAGCATTGAAATATTAATTTCATAAAAAATGTATACAGTGGTCTGTGTACATGGTCTATTTTAATTCTGTGGCACATCACTCATTCCACTCTAGTGAATGGAAATGGGGCAGTTGTGCCACTGGAGGCAGTGATTGACTCCTCCTTTTGTTTAAACAGATCACTTCACTTCATGTCCACTTAAATAGAACAATATCGTCCATTAGAGAAATATGTTTACACAACCTTTCACAGAATGACTTTGTTTGTATAAATCACAATAATGTGTCCAAGTTTGATGTCATAATGTTAATGGATTGTACTCGTCTTTGCATGAAAGTGATAATATGCAGATCAGGGTTGTTCTGTGAAGTAATTTAGTGTTTTGTGTGTGTGTATGTGCGCGCGTGTGTGTTCTGCAGTTTGTCCAAGTGGCAGGTATGGGAGGGTCTGTGCTGAGATCTGCCTCTGTACCAACAACGGCACCTGCAACCCCATTGATGGCTCCTGCCAATGCTTCCCTGGTTGGATAGGAGAGGATTGCTCTCAGGGTATGGCTCCTCTCCTTCAGCCTGTGTTTGATTGGTTGAGTCTCCCCTCTCATTGTCTTTTGCACTCCTAATTTCTCCCTCACATTTACCTTCATCCACATTAATCATTTTCATGACCCTACACATTCCAAGAACTACCCTCAGCCCCAGCTGATGTAAAACTGATAGCTTGCTTAAATGATTGTTGTAATACATTATGCTCTTTGATTTACCGTGCTGTAGGCCAAAGATCATTAGCAGAGCTTTGAGCCGTCATGCCATGGGAAATTGATGTGGGATTTTTTATTGCATTGACTACTTCGAGTAAAAAAAAAACAAAAAACCCTATGATCAGATGGATGCTACATTACACATTCTTTGCTGAGGGTCATTGATCTTGACACATACTGAACATGCTTATTATCACACATGGGATGTTCTGCAAGGACCTGTGTTAAGATAATGAGAGATATTTCTATTTGTGGAGGCATTTCCCTAAACATTTGTTATGTGCTTCATGTATGCATGCACAGTAGTTAGATTATGTGTTGGAGGGTGTATGACCATGAGCTTGACTGTGTCTCTGGCGTCTGCAGCCTGTCCCTCTGGGCACTGGGGCCCTGATTGTCTCAACTCGTGTAACTGTCACAACGGAGCCCAGTGCAGTGCCTACGATGGGGAGTGCAGGTGCAGCCCCGGCTGGACCGGACTCTACTGCACACAGCGTGAGTCTCTGCCATCCAGTTAGTAGACACACAGTGTCATCTACTGGCAGTCAAACAAAACTGCAGCAGATGACAAGCGAACATCTTTGAGAGATGAACTGGGCTGCTATGTGATAATAGGTTTGAATTTTTTTTTTTGAAGGAAAAACATCAAAATACCACTAATGGTCACTTCATTAATTAGATAATTATACATTCCAGTCATTCACCCAGAGATAGTGCACATCATCAACATCAGTCAGCTAATTTGAATTCCATTATCTTTCACCCCAAGGGTCTTTTGTGGTGTCATGCTCCTGCTCTTGTGCATGGAAATGCCTTTAGTTTGAATTGTTTTCCTTTTTTCTCACATATAGTCCTGCTATTTCCAGTTGTCCCCTTCTTTAGTTCTACCGCTATGTCATGTTAACAGCATAACCAGACTTTCTGCTGAAGCAGGAAATATTTCATTTCCCTTCACTCACATTGTCCTTTATTGAATATGCTGCAGAGACATGAATAGTATTGATTTCTGTGTTTCTCTTCAATATGACCTTGACTCTTTACATTGTCTTCCCCTCTCTTTGTTTTCTCCACCCCTCCCACCACAACATTTTATACATCTCTGTCCCAGGCTGTCCTTCAGGGTTCTATGGCAGGGACTGCTCTGATGTCTGCCGCTGCCAAAACGGTGCGGACTGCGACCACATCACTGGCCAGTGTGCTTGCCGAACAGGTTTCATTGGGACGAGCTGCGAGCAGAGTTGAGTAGGCCCAACACATTTTAGCACTGAGCAAAATTACCCTGTAGATGAGTGTGGTTGTGTGTGTGTGTGTGTGTGTGTTTTATAAACACTTTGGCTCCCACCCTCTCTAAGTGCTTTAATTTTGATGGATGTAGTAATGCACCTCTCTCCCATGCAGAGTGTCCTGCTGGTACATTTGGATATGGTTGCCAACAGCTGTGTGAGTGCCTGAACAATGCTACCTGTGACTATGTGACTGGAACGTGCTACTGCAGCCCCGGATATAAAGGCATCCGTTGTGATCAAGGTGAGAGGTGATCCAGATGATCGACGCTCTCTGCTATATTATCACTCAAACACAGATGTGTACACAGTGTTTAAATAATCCAATTTCTGTGTTTTCTCTGTAGCAGCTCTGATGATGGAGGAGCTTAACCCGTACACCAAGATCAGTCCAGCACGGGGTTCGGAGCGCCAGTCTGCTGGTGCCGTCATGGGTATCATCTTCCTGCTCCTCATCATTATGGCCATGCTCAGTCTGTTTGTATGGTACAGACAGAGGCAGAGGGACAAGGGCCATGAGATCCAGCCCAGTGTGTCCTACACACAGGCTATGCACATCACCAGCACAGACTACTCCCTGTCTGGTAAGATGTTTGAGAGACTACTTAAAATATTTGCTTACCTAGAGCAAATGCTGCATACTATGCACAAATGTAGAGCAAACAGTGATTAGAGAAATAATTGATTAGGCAGGCAAAAAAAATAATTTCTTTTCCCAGTTTTTGCCTCTCAAATTAGAGGATCTGCTGATTCATCTTGTGAAGATCTCTTTGCATGAGCGGAATATAGTCTCAAAAGAAATAAAAATGCAAGTCTCTGTTGAAAACAATATATGGCACATTGTGTGGTTTATGCAGAATTGAAATTCCTTTATTTTAGATGGCAAAAATGTATTTAAAATGACCAACACATTGCACATAAGATTTGGTTTTCTTTGTCTTGTTTGAAACTAAACTGAATATATTAAGGTTTGGGGGATTGGTTATTCAAAACAAGCATTTAAAATATTTCACTTTTTGTTTCTACGAAATGGGAGATTATATACCAAAGAACCAATACTGAAAACTACTTATACTGTGCATCTGTCGATCAATTAGACCTCTTTTTTCATTAATATTAGTCACTATTTGCTCAAAAGAGTCGAACATGTTAAAAAGCATCAAGCATTATAAATAGAATAAATATCAAACCTCCCCATTTGATGTTTCCACAGAGTGTGGCAGTACTGTAGCGATGAGGACCAGCGCTGCTGAGGTCAATCAGAGCCAGGGCAGCAGCAGCAGCGGCCAGTGCTTCTCCAACCCCAGTTACCACACCGTGGCCCAGTGCAATGTCGTCTCATCCATCTCCAGCAACCTGGATGGCACGCTGACCCTCAAAGTATGGCCACTCTCCATGTTCACAGAGAACTTAACATACCATATCATATACTACAGTATTAAAGCAATGCCAAACTGTGCTCTTTCTTTCAGTCAAGCACCCTGAAAAGCCGAAACGGCTCAGAATGGCGAGCCTACTGCAACCTCAATGACCTCGGTCAGTTTACCCCTCCTTCCTCCCATGATACTTCACATACCGCCTGAATTTTTGCACTTTATAGAATCATCACTTCAAGGGTAAAGGCATATGTGTCATTAGCACAGCCTTCATGAGAGCACCAGCCTGGACACAGCTACCCTGCTGTGAATGAAGATGAACCAGGGGTTTCTTGTTAGACATAACCTTTGCTCTGATTTTGATAAGATATGCAGGCGGGACAGAAGAAGCTGCGGTGAGGAGGTGAATAGGGGTCACTGTGAGCTCATTAGTCCTCTTTTACTTCCCCCAGTGGCACATTTCTCTGTGATGGCTCACTCTGGGTCAGATACTGCACTTCTGGGCTGTGAATTATAGAAATTTCAGTGTGACGAAAAAATTACTTCGTAATAGCTTAAACCCGTGATTTGAAATACCCATCTTTAAACGTATATGAAGAGTACATAAGCATTGAAGAAACTACTCATTACACATTACAATGTAGTTGAAAGCAGTTGGAGAATTAACTTAAGGCATCGTTCTGATTTTCTGAAGCCCAGTTGTTTGCGGTAATAACTTATAGCCAGGGTACGGTCTGGAGTAGATGTCAGCTGGTAAACCCTCAGTTTGGAGAAGCTGGCATGAGTCGGCAGGGAAGCAAAGCAATGTACTGCTGTGGACAGGGGCAGTTTAAGTGTACGCTATAATTAGAATTAAGTCCACGCATGGAGGGGTAAAGTACTTATCTTCGCTCTCCTCTAAGCCACCAGACTCCATTGAAAAAAAAAAAAGTAATTTTTTTATTAACATGAGATATGCTGCCTTGATTGGCTAGTTTGTTTTTCTTTCAGTGTGACTTTAGGGGATTTAAACTGACCCTTTGAAACACCTGAATCACACAATTACAGAAAGAACCACATTGATGCAGGCAGCAGAAGACCAGTAACTCCCATACTTGCAAGCTGAAATTACTTTGTTTTTTAAATGGAGTCTGGTGGCTTTGAAGAAAGCATTGATAACTGCTTCAGTTTTGCAGATGAGAAATGATAATTTTAGAAATACTACACATTAATAATTGTTAAGATGTCCGTAGCTTTGTAAAATTACACTAGAGTGTGTTAAAAAACAATTCATTAAATGTTAATGCAGAATTTAAAAATGCAAAACAGGCGAGGTTAAAATGTTGCTGAGATTATTTATTCATCATAGATCATGGCTTGTGTTGATACGATTACTGCTGATTATTCCAAAGCCACATGAAAAAATATTTTATTCCTGGTATATATTCCAGGTCATAGTGGACTGGAAGTAAGCTATCCTGATCTGCACATTTTCATTTTGTGCTAAAGCACACAGCAAATCAATCATAATGACGAATCCTTCTCAAAAAGGTCTTGGATGTTCATTCTGCTGTATCCAAGAAAAGACTGATGTAGCCTTGGGGAGGCTTGTCCGCTCTTCATGATGTGTTGTTGTTTGGCAAATATCCCCTTATGACCAGTGTTGATTAAATAACCTTGTAAGCCTTGGGGGAATGTGATAGCAAGCAAGTGAAGCATCCAGTAATTCCTCACATTCACATTTCTCATATTCTTCTAAACAAAGACATAGTGCATTGTACCTTTAATGAGACATTTCCTGTCAACCCTCACACAATGAGGGAATTCATATGGGATGTTTGACTTTCTTGTTTGACATTTGTTACAGATGTTCAACAGGGGGAGACAACGACACAGAGGGGCTCCAAAAAAGGTAAATCATTAATTGTGTGTGGGCAGGCATACCCTATGTGGAATCCTGTTTAGCTTCACCAGCACCAATATAACAAAATCCTCTAATGCTCAACATCCCAGTTATCAATTTCCCCATTTGGTTTCTATTCCTCTGTGAGATTTTCTGACCCCAAATCCCATACCCCTATATTCTCTGTGATTTATGTGAAAATTCTCTGCACTTTGGACAAGATCATGGTGGGCTGAGGTTTTGTTCCAGCGGTAATTGCTCTCTATGGCTCCGTGCCCGATACGTCATTTTGTCTCCCACACTGTGCAGTCAGTGGTGAATGTGAGGGACCCAGGGGTGTGGAGAGTGGTCTGAAGGAGCTTTGCTGCGGTCTCTAATGAGGCCTCTTATCAGACTGATGAGACTGTTATGGATGAGATGAGCCTTCCATTCGCTCCCCTTTGTACTCTGATTACTATATACCACCATTAGTCACCTGTCGCAGACAAAAGAAGTACAACTTCCGCTGAATGGCGTAGATTTTCATTGCCATTCTCCAGGCAGCAATCAGATATCTATTTAAATTTTAGTGGTAATGTGCTAGTCTAGCGTTAATACCACCGCAATAAGTCAGTGGCGATCATTTGTTGATGCTGAATATGTCCTTGTCTTGCGGCTGCTGCAGATTACATCAAGGGCTCCATGTGCAGCAACAGCTCCTGCTCCCTGAATAGTGAGAATCCATACGCCACCATTAGAGACCCACCAGGGCTGGCTTGCAAGCACACAGAGAGCAGCTATGTGGAGATGAAGTCCCCCTCCCACCGTGAAGTGCCCTTTGGAGGCACTGCCACCCTCCTGGGCAGTGCGAGCAGGAATGTCTATGATGTTGGTGAGTGCGTTGTTGCTCTGGTGTGTGGAGCTCAGCAGGGTCCTGCAGCTTATAGCCTCTCTGGTCATGCCCCCTACTGTGAGCCTGTACAGACTTTGTAAGCCTTGATAAGAGGAAATGTGAGCTGCCTCTCTTATTGCATGCACCTCTACTTTATCCTTTTTTCCTCAGCCTGTGCCTGCCACTCTTCAGCCTCTGTGTTTCTCACGTACCTCTCCTTCCTTTTTCCCCTCCCTTCTTTCCTGAACCGCCACAGAGCCTACAGTGAGTGTCCTGCAAGGACCCAATGGAATGGCCACTGGCTTCTCCCAGAGCCCCTATGACCTCCCCCGCAGCAGCCATATCCCCAGCCACTATGACATACTGCCTATGCGTCACAGCCCCACACACACAACCCCCCCGCCGCCCCCAGAAAGCCCCAGCTCCCTGCTCTAGAAGGCACACCACCCACCCGGCTCCGACAGGGCGCTGGCATCAAGGCAACGTTCCAGCCAACTTTCAACAAGCGGCCCTCCCTCTGTCTCCGAGCGTGTTCAATTAGATACTGAGATGTCGAGATGGAGGGACAGCCACAGCTCTTCTGGACCCTGCTCTCTTGCACTCTTTCTATGGCCCTGAAGGAAGGAGGGGAGGAAAGAGTGTCCCACACACCAGCGACCATTCACCCATTTTATTTTCTTATAGGACTGATCACTCAAACTGCTGCCCAGCCTCTTTATGGACCTCCTGAAGTGGAACATTATGGTTCCAAACAGCGCTAAGGGCAGCATACATGGATTGGGTGGACAGATTATTTACAGGGCCAGAGCTATCCTCACGCTCATTTATAGCCCATGATATAGGTTTACTATTCAAGGGCAGCCAAGTGTTTATAACGCCCCCTAAACAGAAGTGATTATCTCCACAGGAATGAAGGTATAGCAACCTTGACCATTTCGAAGCAGGTGAGGATTTATTACGTACAGACATCAGAGTTTATGAATTGGCTCAGTGTGCAGCTGCAGATCACAGCGCAGCTGACATGAAGAGATTATGATCTTATGCCCTGAGGTGAAGAAAAGTCAAATAGCAAAGCAGTCTGTCTTTTAAAACGTTTAACCCAGAAACCCGGCTGAAAGTGAAACAAGCATGGATAAATAGTAAGATACTTTAACGGTCCTTTATTCACTGTTATCCAGCAACGTTCACACAGTTAACACCAAGGTGATCCCTGTCTGTCACTCAAGAGCTTCTTTACGTTGCAGTGTTAATAAGGCCCAGTGGATCTGGGGATGTGTTCAGGTCACCAGTGTTTGAGCATTATGGCATCATTAAGAGAAACACACACATTAGGTCTCAAGTTTGGATTTTCTCCCCCTACACTGATGAAGTGATCAGATATTGTGTTGTTTTCTATGTGAAAGCATTTTTCTTGCAAATGTCTTAGTTTACATTTTTTGAAATATTGGGTGTTAAGAAGGGATTGCGTTGACCTCCTTTTATGTTTTGTATTTATAAAGCTAATTGCTTTATTTATTAATTTATATTAGTGTTGGTGAATTTTTATCAATGTGACACTAGAATTAAAAAAAAAAGATGAGCATGATAAGATAATGGATACCCACTGATGTAGATAACACACAATTTATCTTCTTGTGAGATGATCAGTGTCATTTTGTGTGTGTTTTTGAAGTTACTTAAAATGTTCTTTCTCTCTCTCTGTCAGATTGTAAATTGAAAAATAAGGTTTTAACTGACAAATTCAACACTCACAGATACCCTGTTCAGTATTTACAAAGGGAACCACCACACTGTATGTAAAAAGTCCATTTATAAAATAATTTATGTTTGTATCAGGTAAAATTAACTTATTTATTAATTGAATTTATTCATTCACTATGTGAATTCCATTTCACCCTCTGTAGAAGCAATAACATGTTGACAATCGATGCCCGGACAGCGTTTCATTCGTGCTGGACATTATGACATCTTTGACCAGTGTGGTGACAGTGGATCATATTTTATGTGACTGTTTTTCCTCCGAGGAAGTTTTTGCTGTCATATCAATGCTTCTTGTTGTTTTGGTACATAAGTTTAAAATTAAAAGCATATTCTGCCATCAGAAACATGTTTCAGTCAGGTTAATACCATGGGTGGGCAGAAAATGGACTCACCATTCAGTGTTGGACAGGATGCGTCTCTCTTCGTCTGAATAGTGAGATATTGTGACAATGAATGATGGCGAGACGCATAAATGAAGGATTCCACTCTAACAAATTAGACATGTTATTAAGTTTTGTTACTTGGTGCCAAATATTGTCCAGAGTTGACAGGAGTGACGTAGTCATGGCCAGGCATTATTCTTGCTAAACATCTCCCACATTCATGGATGGGAACATTTTGTCAAAGTACTTTCATGTTTAAAAAAAAAAAAAAAAAAAGCTTTTCAGAGGAGTGTCAGGATTTATACGTTGCTTGTGATTTGAGCATTTTCTTGTTTTAAAGGTCCGTGATGATGTTTTAAAAATGTCATTTTATTTCTCTCTCAACATTTTTATATACAAATGATATAATATTGAGTATAAATATGATGTATAGCTTTATATACAACTACCAAACAGTGTATAAAGTCATTACAATGATCTCAACACTCTACAATAAAAAGCTGCTTACATGTTATTGCATCAATCCAATTATATAACACATAAAAGTTTAACAGCGGTCATTCATCCTCAAATCTATATCTTTATACTGAGTACATTCAGCATTGCTACTTTATTCCCATCGCTGCACGGCCAACACTATAAATGTTGTCCTCATCACTTAAAAATAAAACATATATACATAGCTTGTTATATAGCTTGCACTATTGATTGAATGCTTTCAGGAAGGGTTCATTTGCACAATAAAACATGCAATGTAATGAAAACCTGAAGAAAACGAAGATGCATTGTCCCCAAACAAACCCCCCACTGATTCTACAGTGACACCGAAACATGCAAATCTATCAGTCGCAGCTGTTTGGTGCATTTCTGACTGTCACTTGTGTATTTGTGGTGGAGTATTTTCATATTTAACATTACGTATCCAACACATTGCCCTTTTGATATGCCATTTATTATTTTCCAACCTGCTGCAATTATCTGTTCAGACCTCTTGCTGATCCCCCATTACGTTACATTACATTGCCTATAATCACATACGTTGAAGATTGCTTTAAAATGTTTTATTCATCTGAGCCCTTTTGCCCCTACCACTTTTCAAAACAAAGTGGCGCCCTTGGCCAGTGCCACCAATGTTGCATTTCTAATAAAGTGAGTGCTGACAGTGTGAGGGATTCCAGGACTGTCTTTTACAACTAACTCTGCAGCAGCCTCTGCTTGACAGTTTCAGGCCTGTTTTCCCCCCAACATCAGTGTTAGGTGTGCTCAGAAGCGGAGTTGTGATGAATGCGTTTTTTGTTATTTTTTATACTGAAATTTGACGAGTGTCATACAATGGTAAATGGGGGAAGCTGCAGCAGTTGCAGTAGGTTCTGCTGGTTCCTCAGTAGTGTGAAGCCTGTTTCCTAAGCATCACAGATGATGGAAACGCTGCTCAGCTGACAGCCAACGAGCCCTGAGTGATGCCCCACCGGAAGGAAACGCAGCCAGTAAGTCAAGAAGCTAATGGACCAAATACAACCGAGTACTTCAGCGAGAGAAGCATGAAAAGACGAGGTCACACTGCAGTGGGGTGAGCACTCGAGAGAGATTTCGATTTTGCAGCTTGTTGAATATCCTCACAACAATTAATGTGATTTTTCACAGCTCAGAGGGGGCAGGGAGTTAAAGACGGTAACGGAGCTGAGATTTGATTTAACTTAATAGACGTCAGATTGAGATCTGGGCAGATACTGAAGTATTGAAAAGCTCAAACTGTGTGAGAATCAAATGTCTCGCAGCACGACTTCCCTCTAAAGAGGTGTTGAAACTACTGCTTATGTTCAAATGCAGGTTCTGATGGGGAGCTGGTGCTGCTGTTCAAATGAGTTACTGTGACAGAAAAATGAAAATTTTTTGACATATTGAGTCCTTGTTCAGTCACTCTGAACCAATCTGGATTAGTATTCAATGCAGAGTGCTTTTCCCGTTAACTGTGTGATTGTAAAGTTGTATTTCCTTCCTCTGCAGCAAGAATTACCAGATTCTCACTAACATATCCACACCTGTACACAACCATCATTTTAATTCAGCGGCATCAGCTGTTTCAGGGGATTTGTTTCCTCTTCTTACACATTTACATTTTAGGTATAAAATTAATCCTGACAGTTGCTCACATTTTCATTTCAGTGCGATGCATTGAATAATTAATTATATTATACAAGGCTTGTTGCGTATTCACTTAATTACATCACTATTTGTATGCATATAGCTAATTTTATCCAACTGGCATGTTATATGGTGTCAAATTTGATTTAATTTCATTTGGTAAACTTAATGTACTTTTACACAGAAATGCATAAAGCAATGAATAACATGTACAAAAGAAAACAATAAAAAAAATATTGGAAAATTTATCCAAAATCAAGAATAAATTTCATGAATCACACGTCCACTACACATAAACTAACTAAACAGCTATATAATACTGTGTGCCATGCAGCAGATAAATCAATGAAAAATAAAGAATCGCACTAACATTCATGGAGTCTAATTACGTTGTGAGGGCCCAACCTCATAAAAATGATTGCACCACAGCTAGTTTTACATTTCGGACATAATGGAAAACACATGGGGTCGTGTTGACAGTATAGAGCTGGGGTAACATGTAGTCTGTGAATAATCTAGTTTTGAGTCTCACAGGATGTCTAAACATATGATTTTCTTTGTATTCATTAAAATGTTGCCACACTTCTTCATCTAGGTAGGACCCAATTTTTTCTCTCCCAAGATTGATGCTAGATTAACAAACAATTACTCATTAATTTAACACTGAACTTTCTTTCTTAAAAAAAAAAGAAAGAAAGAAAGAAAGAAAGAAAGAAAAAGAATAAAAGATCTAGATAAGCGTTATATTCCCAGACAAATGTTTTATGAATA
>JAOWBC010000049.1:3020575-3034234 GCA_028566105.1 Hypoplectrus providencianus | reverse complement strand
CTACATTTACAATCATTATATAACAACAAAAATAATTTGAATAATAAATAAATAAATAAATAAATAAATAAATAAATCCTACAATCATAATATAATAACAATAATAAGAATAACAACAATAAAATCGACAACAACAACAACAACAACAGGTGTGTGAATAGGTGATGATATAGGTCTCCATGCTTCCTGTAGTCCTTCTGTATTGACTACATGTTTCTTCACAGCTTCAGACGTTGTTCTTCTGTCACAGCTGCCAGCAGTGTCATCAGTGACGTCAGCGAGGGTTGTAATCAGTCACGTGAGCCGCGCAGGTCTGGATAAAGCGCTGCTCGGGACTACACGGGCTATTCGGATTCGTCCATCCACTGTGAATTATTTTTTTATGATAACAAATTAGACAGGGATAAGAGAGAAAAAAATCACGAAGCGAACTCGGAGGAGGAATAATATTTCCCATCAACAAAAATCTGGGTTTTATTTCGACTCATATTCGACACATCATCTTTCAATCGAGATGTAAGTAGATTCTTCTTTAATAGAGAATAAAAACAAACGACGCCCACACACCCAGTTTCTATAATTACCGTATTTAACATGTTTAATTTGGAGCATTTTGTGATCTTATTTTTAATTATGTGTGTTGAACCTTTGATTTATTATTTTGATGTTGCATGGTTGAAACGGACAATTGACCGACACGGTAAAAATATGATAGGCTATTACTGGCATCTAACTGTATGCACTGCATTAACAATTTAATGCTTTAGATTGAACATTGCAGCCTGTGTGTTAATCACTATATTTACAGTGCGCTCATTGGATACAAAGAAGTCATATAGAGGCTGATTTTTATTGCATCCCGTGTAGATGCTCCATAAGATGGCTCCTTGTGATGTGGGCATGGGAGAAACCCCCTCTGTAGTATTGTGGTCGCTGTGATCAGTTGTGTTTTTCCATTTTGAAGTCAAACAAAGAATTCCAATGACCAAAATACAAGCATTGCAAGCATGTCACACAGTGTTCTTTAGTGTTTCCAGCACCACCTGAGGGTATTTCTCCTTCATCTTCATGCTCTGTTTATCTTGGGCGTGTGTGGTTTCCTCATCAGGCAGCCAGGGTCCCCCCTGTCAAACATAAGGAATGCAAATGGCTGATGAGGGTGAGGGTTGTCTTCATGGCTAAGAGGGAACAGATGCTGAGTGAAATGTTGTGGTGGTTCCCTCCCCAGATCAGACTGCCCATCCCCTCTGCCCTCCTGCTGTTATCACAGCCCTCTAATCCCTGCACAGCCTGAGACTGACTGTCCAGCAGCCGCTGCCTCGGTCTCTTGGGCCATCATTACAACTACACTGTGATGCTCAAAGCAAATCTGAGGCTTTTATTTCACATGCAGTGTAGGGAGAGGGTCAATTATTTCTGAAGGTTTGATGTCAATCTTGCACAACTTATTGGCAAAAATGTAGAAAAGTACATGCTCCTTGCATTATAAAGCGTGGAGTGCAAAGCTCATATTTTAATAACTTCCGTATTTTGTGTATTGTCATTCCAGTCAGCATTTTGGAAATATTTTTTCACTCTGCAAGCTTGAAACAAATAACATGTCGCTGTTTTTTGTTGCTTGTCAAAACTGAGCCTGTTTTACCTGACAAATCCTTGCATCTTTACAAAGTGGTCCTGTGTGGACAAGCACTGATTAAAGTTAATAAATTTATCATATTTAGAATGATGTTTCACAGTTGGCCAACACTCTTCAGTAAATCTTCTCAGAGCATTTTCTAGTTAAGTATCTAATTATCATTATGAATTTTGCATGTTTGGAAGCACTCTGTTGATACCGCGATAGTTATTACAATAACAAAGCAAGTAAAAACAAAAACAATAATAATAAACTATGATGGGCGAACTAGGCATGAGAACATAAAAAACATTAAATAGTCCCCCTCCTTCCCAAGTTATTAATATTTGTTGATTATAATTAATGGTGCAACCACGAAAAGCCACATTGCAATATCACTAAATGAATCAGTGTGGTAAGCAGACACAGAATATGAAGTGTGATGCTCAGACATTGTGGGTAAAATACAAGTTTGTTGCTTCTGGAGGGTGAAATTAAACTGTTTGAACCATCATGGCTCAAGTGGTAAACAAATGACTGACAATCTGTCACTTCTCCAAAGCTGACAGTTGGATGTGACTCATAAAAACAATAGTGAATGCGAATAGGGAAGTTGGCTTGTGTGCTGGCGAGAAGAGGAAATCCGCTCTGTCCTTTTTTGTGCTGCTTTTATGAAGAAAACTGTGGTGAATGAAAAGATTGCAGTTTCTGGGGAGACCGTGGTGACTCACTTCCACTCGTGGGCTAACACAGGACTGCCTATATTAAGCAAGATGCAGGAAGAGAGATGAAAATTGATGGAAAATTGTGGAAAATGAAAAGATCAGATCTGTTGGAGTCTGGTTAATTTTTGGCACTTAAGTGGGTCTCAAATGATTTTAGAAGCTTGATGATGGACTGAGCAGTTAATGACATGCAGTACAGTACACAAACAACACACAGTACAACACACAACACATGGCAGAAGAGGCCTCTCACTGTTTAAACAATGCCACTCACTGACATGAAAGGAAAACAACTCACAGAAAGACATAGTTTGGAAACAAGGTAAAACCTGTTATAACTTCCGTACAAGAACAAGAAAAAGGCCGCTATCATCAAAAAATATTAGATAAACTGATGAAAAACTATCTGCTCATTTTATTGTCTCAGAGACTTTCTGAACAGAAAACTTCCATGGTAGCGAGTCGACCCAGCCCATTAGTTATCATGTATTTATCCAGAACAATATTCCCGGCTGGTTTCAGCATCAGAGGGAGAAATGTTCAGTCTCTCAGTTCAGCGTTCAGCTTTAATGTTGTTGCTATGGCGAGGATTAGATATAATTTTAGGCCTGCACGTCCTGTTGAGGGGGCGGAATAGACGCAGTCAGTGGATGTGCAGGAGTCGTAGTTGGAACTGGAGATTACATCTATATTTAATCCTAAACCTTTCAAGTATTATGCGACACATCTGCCATGCCATCGGCTGTATGTTTAGCAGCAGGTATTTCCCGATTGGCATAAGTGTTGTGTCATATTAAGGAAGAGGTGAAGAGGGAAAAGGTTGACCTTTTCCTTTAATTAAAATATTCTCTCTCTTTCATCCTTCATCATACGCAGAGGGTGTCAGAGTTTTTTGTTTTTTTTTAGTATATTTGCAGACATTATCTGCTGTCAAAAAGGCTCTATGATAATTCAATCTATCTCCTGAAGAAACAATAGCATGTCTTCTTTTGTAGGCTACAAAAATTTAGAATTTTCCCCTTTAGTCTGCTCAGTAAACCTGCTTTAACAGCACTTGTCAAAGTGATAGAAAAGTGGAACCAGTGCAGCAATATGTTGGAGAGACCAGGTATAAGCAGCAATTGAAATGAGCATCAATCATGAAAATGATGACACTTTGAAAACATGTCAATTCCTGGGCCTTTATGTTTTGCAGAAGTCTATTGATGAGCTCATAAACACTCAATCAAATAAAAACTCAATCAGCTTTGAGGCAAATCTGATAAATATTGAGCAGAGTGTGAATATATGACTAAGTGGATTAAGGTAATTAATGGAGCATCTACAACAGATTGGTGAGTTTAGGAAATTATAGCATTTTACTATAATCCAGCCTTAAAAACCAGAAAAGGCAACGCTTCTGCCTCATTAACAGGATGCAGTCGATATATTGCCTGGCCCTAATGTATACAAACATTTGCTGCCATTTAATAAAATCCATCAGAAAAAGCTGAAAACTTTCTGCACTCTTGCATGCTGAATTATTGCATATACCCACAAGGTTCAACACTGCAGAACACAAATAACTCACATCAAAACAGCCGTCGGCTAATCAGTGAAAACACTCATCAACACTTGTCGGACGAAGCACTGCAACACCATAGTTAACCTTGTGAGGATGAGTCATAATTTTAAAAGACAACCCTCACTGAAGCACAAAGTCAACAAGCTTATGAAACAGGGAATATATATGCCTGCTGGAAAAAATATTTTATGTTTTTCTTCATGTGGTTTCTAGTCGGCTCAGAAATATGCTTGCTCTTATAGATTATCTTTCCTTTTCCATGTTTTCGTGTTAGTTGGTGAGTTTCATGCCCTAAGCCTGTAAGCAGTGCTTAGCTTTCAGTCCCTTCACTCGGCACACAGATCCATTAGCTTTAAAGCCAGTGGAAGCCAAAGTCCTAAGTGGGTGTGATATGGTCACAGCTTCTTGTGTGCCCATGCTTCCTAGCAGTGACACATTCAGTGCAGAGGGGAATAACTTTATGCAAACTCCTTCACATCCCAGTGAGGGAAATAATAGGCAGCTGTTTATCAGTTTGCTGGTGAGTGTGGAGGAACTGCTGAGAGAGATAAAACAGGCTCTTCAGCTGAAGCACAATAAGCTGGCCCAGCTCTGAGAGGGCTTCTAGGGCTTCCAGGGCTTCCAGGGCTCAATGCAACGTGATAAAGCTGACTCACAGGCTCGCTCTATTCCTTTCTCTTTCACGACACTGTTGAGCACAGAATATATGTTGTCTGAATATTACCTCGCTAAGCGCTCCAAAAAAGCTTTTTGCTGCACTTCAGTGCTCCCTCTCGTCGTTCCCCAATGCTCCGTTATAGTTCTGGTACTTTTCCTTTCTGTATATTTTTCTTTCTTTTCTTTTTTTTTTCTACAAAGGCATGTGTTTTATTTTACATAATCGGTCATGGCATATAGCAAGGTCATTGGTCTTAAGCTCTCCCATATTTCTTGTTGAAATACGGTATTTTTGCAGACAGGAATGCACACTAAATGCTTCCAGATGCTCTCATTATATTCTGTTGTTTCTTCAGTATGGTATGCATTTGTAATGTAGGATATGTCCATTTTACATGCAGCCTGCAATCTCTTTTCTTGTTTTAATGCAACAATTGGAGCAGTGAGAGAATTAATAGTGTTCTCAGAGAGTAATTTCAAAGGTGAGGCTGTTTTACCCAGTCCACTTTGCACAGCCAGTTCCTCATTACAAAGCCCATTTTCTCTCTCTCTCTTTTTTTTTTTAAAAAGATAAACTACAGCTAGCGTTATGATTAAAATGCATAATGGAAACACTCCTCCTCTCTCCACTTCTCTTTTCAGCCCACAGTGTGGGAATGGGAAATGATGGAGGATAAAGGGCCTCGTGTAGCCGACTACTTTGTGGTTGCCGGCCTCACCGACTCATCCAAGCCTCTGGAGGAGGAGCTCCACTTTGATGATGCCGGCCCCAAGTGTGTGAAACCAAAAGCCCCCATCACAGACGTCGCTGTTGTAATACGCTCCCTGGGTGAGGAGGTACCCCCGGGGTTCACCTGCGTTGAAAGCACCCCCTCAGGCCTCTCTGCAGAGCTCAACGGAGCCAGCCTCCGGGGCCCGCAGATATTCTTGTGTTTCAAGCGAGGCAGAGATAAGCCTCCACTGACAGATCTTGGGTAAGCAGTAATCCTCCGTCACTGACCCTTTACTCACCCAGCACCACTAATCACTTCTCTTCCTTGGGTCACAATAATCTGCTTTTAAACACATCCTCTGGTTTCACATCTTCAATGAATATCAAAGCACTCCAGTAATGTTTCCTTAAGGATGTTTCGGCAGGATCATAAAAGTCTGACCCCTCATTTGGTTTCAGGGTTCTGTATGAGTGGAAAGAGAAACTGAAAGCTGGATGTCACATCGTCCAGACCACGCCCTCAGGTCGCCCTGCCAACATCAGCAGCTCATCATCCCAACGCATCTACATCACCTACCGCCGCGCACCCAAGAGCCAGCCTCACACTTCACTGGCTGTCACTGATGTCTGCATCATCATCCCCGGGAAGGGGGAGACGCCCCCTCACACCTTCTGCAAGGTGGACAAGAACCTCAACAGCAGCATGGTGGGTCAGAGCTCTGAGAACACGTTTCTGTCTCGACTGTGTGGGTACAAGTAACGCAGGTTTTGATTGATCCTTCGTGTCTTTTCTCATATTCCAGTGGGGATCCTCAGTCTACCTTTGTTATAAGAAGTCTCTGGCTAAAGCAAACACAATCGCATACAAAGCAGGTAAAGTGTCGAGCAGAATGTGTAATAAGATTTCAATTCAGAAAGCTCAAGTAATGTGATTTAGGAAATGTCAGTTTTGTTTATGTTCCTTTTAATGAAAACGTAATGCAGTTTTGATGACTGTGTTGTGTGTATTTGTGTCCAGGTCTGCTGTGTAGGTACCCTGAAGAGGACTATGAGTCCTTCCCACTGCCTGAGTCTGTGCCTATGTTCTGCCTGCCCATGGGGGCAACAGTGGAGTGCTGGCCGGCGCACACCAAACACTCCCTGCCAGTTTTTTCCACATTTGTACTGACGGGTGCCTCTGGAGAAAAGGTAAAACGACATAGTGTACTTAAAGTGTGCATTAGTGTTATAAATTGTCATCATCTTTCATCATAGCTTATCTCTAACCTACAGACTTGCATACTGATTTGGCCAAAGAAACCCCCACTCTGTTCACAGTCCTACTGAGTTTAATTTACATCATCATTAATAAGGCAATTTCCCCAAAGTTGGCATCAGTTTTCTTCTCTTAAATACATAAATATTCCCCTAATTGCTTCATTTCAGCCAGCCTCTCCATCTTTATCTCTCCCTTCTGTCTCTCTCTGTGCATTTGTTTCCCTTATGGATTAGTTTGTTGATGAACTGCAGTAGTTTTTCTAAGAATACCAGACAATCTTAATCAACTTCTAAAGTCTGACTGGAATCAAAATGGTCTTCAGGCTGTGTTCAGAATACTAAAGGGCCACAAGTCTTTGAAAGCAATGCAGCATAAAAGATCTTTTTTTTGCAGCTCATCTTTTGAATAATGGATAGCTCATGCACCACTCGGGCTGGTGCATAAGTTTTAAATGCTGAATGCCTCAGTGCTCACTCCTTCCCTGCAACCTCTAGTCTGCAGACTAGTCTCCTGGCATTTCATGCCTTGGATGATTTGTTTATTTATTTGGGAGGAACAACTTCAAAGGACTAAGTGTGATTTAGCTGATTTATTATCATAAAAATTCTCTGGTGGACGCGCCACAACGGCTTACCTGAATAACTTCTTTCAAAGGCAACTGACGACTGTGGTTTGAGTCTTTGCAAGGTTTGCACCAGGATGTTAACAAGACTTTTTGTGAGTGTGCTTGTGCATGTTCTGGATACTCATTATGTGGATCATCACACATATTGTGATCCTTCTGCTTGCAGGTGTACGGAGCAGCCATCCAGTTCTATGAGCCTTACTCAGAGGAGAACCTGTCGGAGCGTCAGCGCTCACAGCTCGGCCTGCCAAGCTCTGATCTTGTACCTGATGGGACCAGGAGTGTTTACAACAACAAGAGCATCTGTCTGCTCTCCCACTGGCCCTTCTTCCAGTCCTTTAGGAGCTTTCTTACTTTCCTCTACCGATACTCCATCTCTGGTCCGCATGCCCTGCCTATTGAAAAGTGAGCCAACTTTTATCCCTCCATTCTCTTTGTTGACATGTATCGGCCATTCCAGTTCAAAGACTCAGGTCTGCTCTTATTTCTTCCCTCACAGGCACATCTCTCACTTCATGCAAAACGTGCCGTTCCCCTCCACTCAGAGACCACGCATCCTAGTGCAGGTGAGCTTAAATGTGAAATTTGACGAGTTAAGTAATGACATCAGTTTTATATGCTTGCTTTATTTGCTCTGACATAAATGTCTCTGAACATGTTTTAGTCACAAGCTAAATCCTCCACCCACCGATGCTCTAATGCTCTCTAACACTCTCCTGTGTGTCTTCACAGCTGTCTCCACATGACAGCCTGATACTGAGCCAACCTGTGTCATCTCCACTGCCTCTCAGGTAGCGAAACATCAATAAAAATGTCAAATTATGAGACAGAGGCAAGCTGTTTTTGCTTCAGCCTTAATCTAAAACAATTTTATTTATGCATGTAGTGGTGGAAGCCTCTCCACATTGCTGCTGAATCTGGGCCCGAAGAACGCAGCCACTCTGCTGGTGCTGGCTGTCACAGAGCACAAGATCCTGGTTCATTCCCTGCGTCCAGCTGTGCTCACCAGCGTTACAGAGGCCCTTGTGTCTGTAAGTCTTTCTTTTCTTTTCTTTCCAATTTTCCTGATAATACCAATAAAGAGGGTGGTCTTTAATGTGATTATAGCTACAATGGTGGATGAAGTAAGAGGCAGCATTGCAGAGCCAATGAGCTACCCATAATCACATCAAAGAAGGCCCTGTGGTATTACGGAGGAACAGCAATTACCTCAGAAAAACAGCCTTCAAAGAAATATACACATGAAGTTCTCAAAAAAATGAGGAGGAAAATAAAATATTTCTGACTAGCTCCCTGTTGAATTCTCTCCTATAGTGCAGTGCATATATTGATCATATAATGATATATTGATCCTCCCTTCAGATGATCTTCCCCTTCCACTGGCCGTGCCCGTACATCCCTCTTTGCCCGCTGGCGCTGGCAGGTGTCCTCAGCGCTCCGTGCCCTTTCATCGTTGGTGTTGACTCCCGATACTTTGATCTTTACGTTCCCCCCGCTGACATCAGCTGTGTGGATCTGGACACCAACACCATCTCCCAGTAAGTGACCTCTAACCGCAGCCGCTCAGTGATAGATGGCCACCTTCATCTTTAAGACACCAGGCCAAGAATAATCTTCTCTGGGTTTAGGTTTTTATAGGTCTGAAGGTAAAAGTTCTTCCCCAGGTTATCAGTTTCTGTCAGTGAGAGCCTCTTATATAATATTACAGGCTGGAATGTGTACTGTGCTGCACACAAAAGTACAGCGGGATATCCAATGGTCTCCAACATGAGCTCTAAACCTGTTTTGCAAGAGATTAAATTGTCATAGCTCATGTCAGTGAATCTGTCTCCCACCCTATATCTTTTAGCAATGTTTCTTGGCTGTCTTGACTCCCATGAAATGTAAACCATATGGTGTGCTTTCAGAAAAGACGACAAGAAGGCTCTAACGTGGAAAATCCTGCCCAGGAGAGCCTGTAAACATCTTCTGAATACCCTGAATAAGCTCCATCAGCAGCTCACTGAGGGTGAGTCCAGTCTGATGCTGTGTCATTTTATATGTGGTTTCATGAATAATTTAGGTCGACGACTTCAGTCTGTTGAGTCAGCCCGTATGGTCAGTTTTACGGGAATTCACTGGATGCTTACGCTGTTATATAAAACCAACTCATGATGTTCAGTGCATCCCGGGAGATATGAAGTGTAATTTGGTCTTTATCGACTCCAACCTGCCTCATCTACATGTACATAGATTAGTCATTTGCTGTGATTCCCAGAATTGCAGAATTGCTTTTTCCCTTTTCTCAAATTTCAGCAAATCATTTTTCTAAATATCTTACATTCTATTACTGTCTGTCTGCAGTATGAACAGAAATATCTGCCTCTCCTACATTGTTTTTTTTATTTCTTTGTGACGACAAAACATCAATGCAAAATGAATCCCAGCCTGTGCAGAGGCTCATTTACCTTTGATGTTCTCTGCTGTCACTTCCCATTTTGGCTGAACTCAAAATCTATTGATGTAATGTCAGGTGGTCTATATTTGGCCACTGACACTGGAACATACAAAAATATTACCCAGAAATGAATTTCTAAGACAGTGTTAGTAGGTCCTTACATAAATGTTTTGTACTGTTTGGTTTCTGTTTACTAAGATTTCTTTAGTTGATTAGTCATGTGTTTCTTGCCAAATTACTTACTTCCAAGAAACTTATGAGGACATCTATAAAAAACATTTTGCATAATTTATTTTTCAAGGAATCCAGTTTTATTGATTTGTCAGTTCAGTTAACAAATCTATGAGTTGACAAAATCAACAAAAAAAATTCATCAAGGACATGTCAAGGCTTGTTTTTTGTTGTCATTTTCTTTTTTATTCTAAAGAATCTACTGCTGTGTGCTCACAGGTGGTCAGCTGAACCGTGAAGATGTGCAGATGGAGCACACGGTAACTGACAGCGAGCTAAACGGTGGTAAGAGCCTCCAGACTCTGGAGCTGGAGATCCAGGAGGCCTTCCTGCGCTTCATGGCCGCCATCCTGCGAGGCTACCGCTCCTACCTGCTGCCCATCACCCAAGCCCCCTCTGAGAAGACTACCGACGCCAGTTCCCTGTTTGACATCCAAGGTACACTTTAATCTGTAATGTTATACTGCCTGCAATCACAAAAACATGCTGACAAGCCATTGTTGCTGTGTCTATACGTGATTGAGTGCAGTAGAAGGTAATGAGGTTAAGGCCTCGGTGCTGCTGCATCAAGGTCTGTGCTAAATCAGAGCCGTAATGACTCTGGTGATTTAGCTTAAGCCACAGTGGAAATTAGGCTTAGATGACAATTCAGAGAAACCGCCATGATTAATAGCACAATGCCCCCCCACACACACATGCACATCTGTGTGCTCTTATGCAAGCAGAGCAGCGGAGAACAAATTGTATCGTTCCGCAGTATTCATTTCCTGTAAATTGCGGCTAAGTCTCTGTGTTGACCCCGCAAACGTTCTGAAACCGCTCCATAAGTGTACGTCCAGTTTTTTAATCCAATATTAAAACCCACTTGTCATGTTTGTCGTTACATAATTTTGTTTTCACAGGCTTCCTGAAGAGCAGAGACCGCTCGCACCAGAGGTTTTACTCCCTCATGACCAAGACTCAAATGTTCAGCCGTTTCATTGAGGAGTGCTCCTTTGTCAGTGATAAAGACGCCAGTCTGGCTTTCTTTGATGAGTGTGTTGATAAGGTGAGGTTTGCAGCTAATCTTTATTATGGATTTTCAGTGTCAGAAACAATCCATCACAAACGCTGTATCATTCTGCTGCGTAAGAACGAATGCGCCAATAACAATATTTAATCTGGCCTCCACCCGCCTGTTGTAGAAACAAAGCAGAGTTATTTAGAGGGAAGATTAATCACATACCGTCCTCTCAATTAAGATGTCTTATTAAGGTCTTGGCTTAATTTGAAGGAGCTAATAAGCAAATAAGAGGAACTAATAGCAATAAACAAAGAGTAATTAAATCTCCGACATCTCTCTTGAGCCTCTTGCTAAGCTTTTCTCATCTGTAATATCCCATGTTCTTTTAGTCTTTTGTTTTTTTTCTGTCTTTCTATTGCAATGCTCCTCTTCTTCTCTGATTTCCTGCCTTTTGTCTTTCCTGCTGCTCTGTTTATCATCATGGCCGCTGCCTTGTAGCTCTACACAACTGGAGGCAAGGTAAGCTGACAGAGCATGTGTTGTAGTTTACACCCTTTGTGTTTTTGTGAAGGTAATTTTTTCCTGTTTCAGCTGTAGTAGAATTGGGTATGAATGCAAGAAAAGTGTTTTCCATTGTTCTCATTGCATGACTCAGCTCAGATTGTTTTGTGTGCGTGCGTACACTGAATAAATCAAAGGAAAAGAAAAGGGAGGGTAGCTAAAAGTGCAGGAGAGTTCTTGCATGTGAGGATGTGCATTAGCTGTCAGTGTGTGTCAGCAATCTGCATTATTGAACCAGGCTATTAGAATGAGCCACACAGAGAGATTATGCAGGACTGGTGGAGTCTCTGTGGTGATGCTGAGACAGTGAGATTAATTATTTGTGCTTGCTTTTTTCGCTGACATGACTGTGCTGTCTGTCATGACTCCAAAAATCTCTCTGAAATATAACACAGAGGAGCGACAGGAAGATAAAGATGGAGGCGATATACCTTATTAGTGGAGAGTGTTGTTGAAATCCCACAGGTTACGGACTATCCTCGTTATTGTCAGCGTGAGGCTTAGTCATTTCGAGATATGACAGCTTTTATTAACACATCCTGCCTACACATGTTTTGTAACACACGCACACACAAAAAAAAAAGAAAAACATCGCCCTCTCCTCCACAAACACTCTGTGCTTGCAACATTTTGCAATCAGGAAGTCGCATTGACATCCTGGGAGCTCCTGTATGAGTGGTCATTGTGGTTATTATTGAGAAGTGGAAGCATTGATTCATTCAGCGTCAATGTTGCTGAGGTTGACAAAGAGTGTGCGATTGAGGAAGACCTATTGGGTGTAAGAGGAAGGGCAACAAGCAGAGAAACACTGAGCAGAATCGAAGCGAGGGCAAATAGGTCAGTGAGAGTTAGTTGACTGAATCATCCACTTGACTGAGTGGAACAAACCCTGTAACACAGCGGCACTGGGGAGCTATTCAGCCACTGCAATAATATTAATGTTTTTGTGAAGCTCATGTCCGAGATAAGCTGGAAATCGATTCGGATAAGCCAAGTGAATGCACATCAGCATACCAGGCTTTTTATGATCTCCCAGAAAGAAATTCTGGAGTGATCTTCCTACCTTCCCTGGCCATGCAACACAAAGGAGTGCTGCTGCTGTTCCCCGGCAGGCAGAGGTGATTTCAACTACAGCAGATCAGCCAGAACTGAAGGAAATATTGCAGTTTAGTATCAAGCACTGCTGCCAAAGTGGTACAGTTAAATGGTTTCATGTCCCTAGAGCAATAAGGCATCCATTTAGTCCAGGTCACTGCAGCCTGGATTCATTGAGTCTTGGGGGAGTCATGGAGATCAAGCTCCTGCCTTGGCAGTGCTCTTTAGATAAATGGAGTGAGAACACGGGCCATGTTTCTGATGCATTCTGACTCATTACTGACATCTGTTTGTCCTCACTGACCCTCATGTATGATCTGGTCTGCAGGCTCATGCAGTATCAGATGCCCATGAGCCCCAGGCCGCCTTAGCATTGTGTGCAGCTAAGAGGAAACAACAGAAGGAAGAATAATGACGAATATGTCTTTCTCTTTAAAAAAAAAACAAACAAAAAAAAAAACAGATGGACAGTGAGCGGCCAGAGGAAACCAGACTGATCGAACTGGATGAGTCGTACCGCAGTGAGCACACTGTCTACATCAACCCTCCAGAGCTACCTCCACTACCACAGGGAGAGGAGCATCCTCTGTGCTATAGGTAACACACTGCAGATCAATCGTAACAATAGATACAAGGCCAGGCGGGCCGTTTCTTTCTCTTATTCACACACTTCAAGAGCACTTCTCCCCGACACTGGGTGAACACAATACAGCTCCCGAAGGAGAGACATATTGTAAATTTCCTCTGTTGTTGAAGGATTTTGTCACTGCTTTAGGGCTTTGTGGTTATTTTGAGCCACGAACACGTCGCTTTTTGGATTTTTATGTCAGTGCTCAAGCTTCCAGGATGTCAGAGCCAAACTATTGTGCACAGCATTTGGCTTGCCAGTGTTTATGTGGGATGAATGTTTATTTCTGTTTATGGGTATATGAGTGAATATATGCCTTTCTGCAGCTACTCTGCATTCCCTGTGCTGAAGGCTGAACTCTTGGAACCGCTGGAGGGACCAAATCCTCCATCAGCCGGCATGGCTTCACGCCACAGCAGCCCAGCCAGCCCTACAGCCATCTTTAGGCGCTCTAAACAGGTCAGCTGCATGAGTAGTAAGATTTTTTTTGAAAATAAAGATTCAATCCTTAAATGATTTATATATCCAGAAATAGTATGTGCATATAT
>JAOWBC010000049.1:2996463-3020480 GCA_028566105.1 Hypoplectrus providencianus | reverse complement strand
GAATATATTTGATTTTATAGTCCGCTTTGATCCTTATTGGAGCCTATTTTTGCCATTATAAATAGTTAAGCTTATTTTACTGCATCATTCATTCTACGTATAGTTGGATGTGGGTACAAATTAGAATGCAAATGCAAATCTGGTTGAGAGGATGATAAATTATCTCTGCATGTGATCTTCTTTTTTATCTCAGGAGATCAAATCAGCTCAAAGGATGGCCAAAACCTATTCATCTATGCCTCAGATGTGGTCCAAGTGTCTGCTGCGCCACTGCTATGGCCTTTGGTTCATCTGCCTGCCAGGGTTCGTTGGAACCTGCCACTCAAAGGTGCGGGCTCTGCGTACAGCTTATGATGTGCTGAGGAAGATGCAGGACAAGAAGCTGCAGGCTCCAGACGAGGTGGGAAACTTTATCAAATATGCAAGACAATCAAACAACTACATGCATATTAAGTAGTGTAGATTCATTATGAAGTCCTGGTGTTTTCTGTCCCAGGTGTGCTACCGTGTGTTGCTGCAGCTGTGCGGACAGTACAGCCAGCCGGTCCTCGCTGTCAGGGTGCTGTTTGAGATGAAAAAAGCTGGAGTTCAACCCAACGCCATCACATATGGCTACTACAACAAGGTACGTCCTTGCAGTAAACAAGCTAATCTGACTCTCAGTTTAGTTTACGTCTGACCACATGTACTGTCCATGTTCATCGCTGCAGGCCGTGTTGGAGAGCACATGGCCCTCCACCACCAGAGGAGGCTACTTCTTGTGGGGGAAGCTAAGGAATGTGGTCCTTGGGGTGCTCCAGTTCAAGCAAGCAGGCAGAAAACAGCGGACGCCACACAGAGACCCTCAGCTGTCAGGTAGGACTAAGAATGTCCAGACACAGGGATTCATTTACTTCTATCTGATACCCACTATGTCTTAATTCCTATGCTAATTTCGACTAAGATCCACACTGATAATTGATTCCCTTCATTTTATAGAAATGTTATCTTCTTTTCTAGAAATAAAAAAAAATGTATTGGGTTGTTTACTGTGCGGTGCCTTGTTAAAGGTGGAGGCTGGGTGTAGCTTTGACAGTTCTAGAATCCAATGGAGTTACAAGACTTAGCTGCAAGCTCTTTGTAGAACTTTCTTAAATTAAATATTTGTAATATTTGTGGTCAGACCTAAAGGAAGACCCATGGCATTCATTTATGAAATAATAATGATAAATATGGAGACATGAGGTTCCTTCCAGACAACAACATCAACTTATTTTTCTGCATTTTATATTGGCTAGTCATATATCACAGAGATTACAGCCAGAAATGAAAACAAACACTAACATATTCATCTTAAAATCACTGCAACCCTTCAGCAGCAACATATGTTTAAGCATATTAGGCAATGACCATATCATAACTGATAAGTATATTATCTACTCCCACAGTGACTGTCTGCAAATACTAAAACACATGTCAGCAGTCATTGTTTCATAACCAAGAAAAATCTGAGCTGAAGCTATGAGATTGCATTAAGTGCAGATGTAATTGCCTTTCAGTTCACACAATTTATTCTTACTTCCTGTAGTTCTTAATGACCAGACATGTTAATGAGGGTGATCCTGTGGGAGCACTTGTTTCTTCCAGACTTCTTTCCTGGTCTCATAAGAAGGTTTAACCCAACTCCAGCCTCCTCCAGCACATATCTTTCCCAACCCGCATCTCTGTAATGACACTAATTAAACAGTGTGAAGAGGTTTTCCTCCCCAGCAGTCACAGTACACAGGTTGATTCCCGTCCCTAATTCCCACAACGACCCAGTAACACTCTCATTAGCATAATGACATGCTGTGTGAGGGGCTCTAATGAAAACATCATGCTTTACACCATATACTGTTACCTGTTTCTTTTGTCCTGTTTTAAGTTCATCTTGATTTCATTCACTTCATAATTCACTGGCAAATGGTAATGAGGTTATGTTGAGAGGTTTGATCCTTTAGTTGTTTAAATTAATATTTCTTTAGTTTCTACAATTAGTGAACTAAAACATCTTCAATTTAATGTGAATCTTTCAACCCTGATTTTTCTCTCCTTTGAGTTTAAAGTAAGGGAAAAGCCTTGAATCATCCTTTTATTGTTGTTCAATCATCATGTGGCATTCAAAGCATTCCTGTGGATGATAATGATTACAGCAATGTGCAGACATAGTTCATGCAGGGCTCTGATAGCAGCCAGGCTCTGGTCTTATAATCCTGCTCCTGCTCTGTCATTTGTTTTAATCATCCTCTCCCTTTTCTGTTATCTCCCTTCAGACGGCAGTGATCTCGACACAGTCAGTCATGGCAGCTTGGACAGCACTAATGACTCTGCCGAGCGCACTTCCATCGACACTGACTTCACTAAAATGGACTCCAGTGATGATGGATTTAGTACAGGTAGGAAATCACGGTTCTGCTTCTCTTTTCATTGAACTATTTCACTTTCATGGTTTTACTGCGTCACCACTGATACTGGTGTCTCAGCTTCAATCTGAAAAAAAAAAAAAAAAAAAAAAAATCAAATTTAATTTGATTTAATTTAGCCAAAGTACATGTTGCATAGTAATAGTTTTGAATTTCTGAACTCTGATATCTGACATAAGATGGAAATACTCAAGTAAAGGACCTCAAACATTAAATGTTCTTGTTTCATTCCATTACTGGTGACCTGTCACTTAAAACTAAAAGTTACAGCAGCTCTTTGAGACAATTCAATTCATTGAAAAAGTGAGTGGGATGTTCACACAACACTGGGAAAAATTGGTGCAATATATCAAACTTGTTGATCTGAAGACATTGACTTCCAGAAATATTCATTATTTCGATGGATTAATTTTCTTAATGTTTTCTTCTTGACTGAATGGATTTTCAGCAGGGACATGCACGTCCATAAAATCCTTGTAGGTGATGGGGGACAATAAAGCACACAAAAGGATAGAAAAAAAACGTTTTCCCAGTAAAAGAAAATACAAATAATAACAAGTTATTTGCCCCCCCAAAAAATGCAAACTAGACTTTGACAACAATGGGATTATTACCTTGGTGACTCCTCTTTAGTTTCTCCTTTGCTTCTGCCTCACATCATGACTAATGCACTATACTACAGATAAAGGACAGTAGAGACATCATTATTATAGCAGACTATCAGAAGCATACGGCTCTTGCACCAACAATATCATGGACTTGAATCTGGCTCACAGCTTGTCTCATGTTTTTATCCCTCGGAGGCAAACAACAGAATAAAGCAGAAATTCTGAGGATGAAATAAATCACAGTAAAGGGTTGCAGTTTTTCCTGCAGTTTGACCTTGTGAAAATGATGCAAGTTTTCAAAGGCTCTATTCCTCTCTTGCTGCTCCTGCTTTTCTATTCTGGGAGTGTAGTGTGCTGTAAGCTGTAGGGAATGTCACTGTGCTCTGCTGAAGAAAAACTCTCAGATCAGTTGTCACTTATAAAGCAATCCGTGGAAACTAAATAGCCGCTTCATTCACTCAGCCCTTTCTGAAAGGAAAAACTAAGCAAGGGAGAGAAATACAACAAAATTGCTGTTTTTCTGTAAAGCCTCTTATCTTTTTTCAGGTGGACAGTCAGACCAAGGCTACGATTCACTCTCTAAGGAGGAAGAGAGGATGTGCAGCAGAGACAGTGACAACACACCACCGGTGGAAGACAAAGGGCCGAGGCAGTCCAGTGAGTTATGGATTAGCTTCTATCTCTAATCTTTGACACTTAACTACAGTTTCTCCTGGAGTGAATCACTGCTTACTGGCAGCAAAACGAATTCTCTCTCTCTAAAAGCTGGGGTATCATATAGCAGTGTGGGTGTACGGTGTTCTCAACCCGACCATTTGCGGTTATATTTAGATGTTTTTTGTGAAACAGATTCTGTTGATGGGTTAATGCGTTATATAAGCAGGTGATTGTTAGCATGACAGGATTTGACTTGAATTTGGATGCAGCACGCTCTGTTTGATGTAATCTCTGTTCTCGCTTACGTGATCAACAGCCCTCTCTGATTGGTGTGGGAGTTTCATCAGGGGCTTAATTGCTTTCTTAATTTTATGGGATAAAATCCAGGACAGTCATATTTTAATATTAGTAGCTGTCCCTCCAGGTCTATGCAGCTGAAGGTTTTACCCTTCATCACGCCTTTGTAATAGCTGTATGCTGACTAAAGCATCAGCACTCCAGCAAATTATGACTTTCTAGGTTTTGCATGAATGCAATTAGAGCTGCAACAATTAGTCAACTTATTGATTAGATGTTTGACAGAAAAATAATTGCATACTAGATCATCAATTCATTCTTAAAGCATGTAGATTTTTTTTTTTAATCCATGAAATGTATTATGTTTGGAGCTTTGGATGACAAAAGGACATTTAAAACCATCTTCTGGACTTTTTTCACCTGAATTCTAACAGGTTATAGAGAAAACGAATTATTTGAAATTTACAAAATAATTGGGAAATAAATTGATAATATTTTACAAATTTTGATGGGTTTAATAATTGCACAGAAACATGTTTTTGTGATCTCCTCAACAACTTGCTCTAATTTAAATCTTCAGCACCTGATATGGAGATTCCAGTCAGCAGCCTCTCTCCTTCTACAAGAAACTGCAAATCAACAGACGTCAGTGCAGGTAAGTTTAGTTATAAAAAAAATATCAGGAAGAAGCTTTATTATCTTTGTACAGACACAGTACAGTATAAAATTTAATTGGCCACAACTGAAGGTGCATAAGGGATAAACAAGAATAAAGTGATCAAAACAAGAATAATGAAGCTATAATGGGTATTATGTATGGAAGCTGAATGTGTTTACACATCTGTTTTGTCACAGGAGAAGAAGGCAACAGGCTGGTTTCAAGTCCATCGAGTGACTCCAGTCTGTGTGGAGTTCTACCAAAGACAGAGAGGCCAAAGTCTCTGGACTTGACCGGTGGACAAGGAAGTCTAAGAATTACTGTCCCTCACCTGGGCTTAACAAAGCAGCATCAGCTGGCTGCTGACAGACTGCACGGGGTCGAAGAAGAGGAGACAGAGATTGATAATCAGAAACCTCTGGTGGAGAGGAGTGTCAGCTGCAGTGCTGGGACTGTGAGGAGGACTGATATTGAGAGGGGGTTTGACCCCCTGTCCATGATGGCGACTGATGCGTCACAGGACTGTGATCAGGAGAACAGCACGCCCACTGCCCGCCGCGACCTCGCTGAGGAGATTGAGATGTACATGAACAATGGCAACAGCCCTCTGAGCAGCCGCACCCCCAGTATGGACCTCCAGAACCCCTCCAGCCCTTTGTTTCACGCTGCCTCGTCTCCTCACACCTCCCCACGACCTTCCACATTGCTCCGCTCCAATACACACCACCCTCTGCCTGTGAAATCCAAGGACAGGCTCAGGCCGTCGCCATCTCTTCCTCTGGGTGTCTGTGCCAAAGACAGGGAGAGGCCTTCCTCCTTGATCTCCCCCTCCTCACCTACTCCCTCCTCCTCATCGTTCTCCATGGACTCGCTGTTCACCCCGACTCTGGACATCTTCAAAAGCAGCGTCATATCAGCAGGGAAGGGCGTGGCTGAGAAGGCCAGCCGCCTCTACTCCCGCCTGTCTTCCCAGACTTCATTAACACAGGTTGGTGGTGCAGCCTTTAACCCTATCTCATATTCCCAGTATAACTGCAGCTGATAAAACTACCTTTTCCTTCCTCCTCTCCTGCAGGATTCAAACTGTGACCGGATTAGTGTATCCTCACTGACCTCAGGAGAGGCAGACTGCTCCTCACTGCTTGATAATGACTCCTGTCTGGACCCAGATGGCTTTACCTCCCCCCAGCACGGCAACGTTTCACGACTCAGGAGGAGCCCGGTTGTGGGTCATGCCACTCTGGGCAGCCCCAGCACCCCCAGCAAAGTGTTCAGACACAACTCCTTCTCTGGTGCGTATCCTTTCATAACTATGCTAAACAACTATTGTTGGAATAATGCTGCTACTTTTGGCGTGGAGATAAACAACACAATTCACATGTATTTAAAGAAGGCAGCCTTTGTGAAAGTGAAAAAGTCATGGTTTAAAGCAATGCTTGTTAAATTTCTGTTTTAAATGAAGTGTTGTATTGGTTTCCAGCAAAACACTTCTTGACAGTCTAAATTTAGCATACGAGTGCGGCTCAGTAATGGAGAGCGTCGGGTTGTGTTCTGTTTGAAACTAGGCCAGCAGGCGTGAGGGCTGATTCACTGTGTAGGCTGTTCTGCACCCAGCCACGGGCCCTATGCTAAACATAAACACATGAACACGTGCATGCACACTCACGTGCGCACATCCAGACCCACTTATGTGTGAAACAGGGATTCACTTATCTTGACCAGATAAAGTATAAAAACATTAATTCCATTTCTCCACTTTTGCATTAATTAATCTAGATATGAAGCTTTGATAGTCTCTCATTGTTGGCTTTGTCTCATGTGCCTAATTGTATAATCCTCTATCGTATCCAGGTGGTTTGGCACTTCCGCCTAAAACCCCACACACTCCAGATTCATCCCCCGACACCAGCCGCTTCCAGCCCACTCCTAATTACACCATAGAGGTAAGTTAAGCTGTTATGAAAATCCCTTATCAGTCACTCCTCTGCAGACTGGCTCAGACTGTGTCTCCTCTCTGTGTTGTAGGTGCTGATGTCCAGCTGCTCGCTCTGTAAGACGTGTGACTGTCTAGTGTATGACGAGGAGATCATGGCCGGTTGGACGGCAAATGACTCCAACCTCAACAGCACGTGTCCCTTCTGTGGCACAGCCTTCCTGCCTTTCCTCAATGTGGCTATCAAAGACCTGCGACCACAGAGCAGGTAAATGCCCCCTTTACACAGACCACAATGTTCACAGCATGTGTTCACATAAAAGTACGGAAAACGCTTTGAATAGTAAATCAGATGCTTCAATTATTTCCCACTGGATTTACTCATGATATGAGCTTTGATGTGTCTTGTTACCTAGAACTTTTTCTCAGAAGCACTGACACAACCGCGTGCACGTACGCACTCAGACACAAAATCTTTTATCCCTGCGGCCTCTTTAAACAGATCCACTCTGTGTCTCCCCTCAGGTCTTCTAAGGAAGGTAATCCTGTTACAGAGGAGGTCACAGCGGCGACTCTCAATCCTGAGGCCAAAATGTCTGCAGCAGACTGTGCATCTGAGTCATCTGCAGCTCCCCCGGAGGAGCAGGAGAGCAGCGGGAGTACGGGGGCAGCTCCGGTGACGGTGCCCTACTTGAGCCCTCTGGTGCTGTGGAAGGAGCTGGAGAGCCTGCTTGTTAATGAGGGTGACCAAGCCATCTCCTCCCCGAGTGTTGTGGACCAACACCCCATCGTTTTCTGGAACCTCGTGTGGTACTTCAGAAGGCTGGAGCTGCCCAGTAACCTGCCCGCTCTAATCCTGGGCTCCCAGCACTGTAGCAGTGGAGACCAGGTAAACATGCAGGTGTCTGTCAAGCTTACCCACACAGGCCAAGGCCTTACTTCATCAACGCAAAGTTTTCCATTTAAGGAAATGTGCCTTTTCACTTTGTTATGAATGTAATATGGCTATCCTAAAATATCTACTTATTATACCATAAGGTGACTTAGCAAGTAGTTTCAGCTCCACTGCCTTCTTCAGACAAATCCACCTGACGTCAGTTGTAGTATTAGAGAAATTATTCCTCATGTGTCACAAGTGAGAAATCCACAGAATCCTCTAGCTGGATATAATAAGCTAAACAGGACAGGACACAGTATGAAAGCCACGAGGCTTCACAGCTAGTCTATGCTTTCAAAGCAAAATGCACAAATGTGCACTCTCCTAAAGTGACCGTTTAAGAAAAATAGCCTGTTCCAGATACAAAACTTATTCTTAACATCTTTTAAGTACTCAAAATAACTCAAAAATGTAGAAAGGAGAGAATATAATCTCAATACTATAACAAAACACAATCTTTATCACAAACATTATGCCTGTTAATAGGCTAGATTGATGATCAATGAACTCACTGGCTAACTAGGTGTCGTTAAGCCAGAGAGAAGGGGCCAACTTCATTTTTCAATGTTTACTAACCCCAATGGACATATCCTACTTATTAAGCCTTTAAATGCAAATATTGATACCAATATCACATTTATATTAAGCCAGTAAAGATAATGATCTCCTGATCTAATTCTTAGAAATATTTTCCCAAAACTATTCCTTCAGACCTTCTTTGTGTATCGTGAAAAAGATTCTAACTCTGGTGACACCTAGTGGTAATTTTGAAAAAAAAAAAAGACAGAACGTGTCAGATCGTAGCACGAAGACCATACCAGTTTCAGTGGGGACACCTATTTCTGTTTGAAAAATTAAAATTAAATATATATTTTTTAAATACTATATAAAATAAAATGCTGCCTCTATGAGCTGCAACATCAAGAGTAAAGAATTAATCTTCCATGTTTCATCCCTTGCAGACTTCCCAGAACGTGTCATCTGAGGACAGTAAGCAGGTGCTTGTGAGGATTATGTGGGACAACCTGAAGTTGCACAAAGACAAAGTTCAGCCCTGTTATGTCTTGTGGAACACACACTGTAAGTCACTTTTGCAGGCAGAGATTTAATGTGTTTTAAAAGGTGAAATTATTTTCAGGAATTGTTTCTGCTGGCAAGATTAATCAAGGTCAGACATGTACATGTACATTAAATAATGCATATGAAGTAACTAGAACATGATGCATAGTTCAGATCAGGACTCCTATTAGTCATGCTGCCCTTACCAGTGCTGTGCTTTCAGAATGGATTTTGAGTGATGGGGATAAATGAGCCTCTGATCAGGGTGACTGTTATCTCCTTTTATTTGCAGGTGCAAACTCCCTGGTTCGCTCTGGGCTGTGTGAAGAAGGCCAGCTCTTCACTGTGGAGCTGCTGCAGGGTTTTGTGAGGAGCATAAAGAAGAGTGATGTCTATCAGCCCATGAGCCAGATTATCCAGCTGCTGGGGCCAGAGCTGGGCTTTAAAAGACAGAGGTGAGGACAGAAAGAGTTCAGAGTCAGGCCATGTGTGGAAGATAAAAAAAAAAATAATGGAGAGTCTAATTATCTTCCTCTTCTTTTTTTGTCTTAAAAAGGAGCCTCTACCGAGATTTACTGTTCCTCGCTCTGGTAGCTCTCGGAAAGAACAACATCAATATCAGTAAGTCTAAATCATGATATCCTGTTTCTAGCCATCACTCAGTCCGCTGATTTGGTTCATACTAAAATATTTCCACAAATGTAATATGTATTGCCTAACATTTGGCAAATTTCCATTGTCTGTTACATAGTACACTTTGGGGAATGCTTTTCTTGTTCCAGATTAATATTCTTTTGAGGCACTTGAACCCTCCTATTATATTTGAGTCTCTGATTTAAGTTAAAAACAAATTCAATATTGTCCAGATAACTGCTTAACCTTAGTCCAGAATGTATCTCATCTTAGCCTGACCTTTGACCTCTTTTACAACATTAACCTGTTCAACTACAGCAGTTAAACATGGCTCCAGGCCTCTTTTCTTACTTTATGTTTTTCCAATTAATTAACTTTTCTAAAAGTTTTGTTTAGTTGTTCTAGTTATTTCTTTTGTTTACGCTGCAATTATTTCAGGGAAATGTTCTAACTCTCTGCTCTAGTTAAGACCACACAATTGTATCACTCTTACATACATCATTTTAGTCCCCCACCATTAACCTAGAGAACTTTTTTAAAGTTCCTATTATGTGCCAGAGAGCTGCATGCCTGTAGATTATTTTCTTTCGCTTATACAAACGCTACAATTGTGGCTGTTGAGCTTTGTCAGATGCATGCTATCCCTGCCTGATGGATGAATAGATTTCAGCAGCATATTACGTCCACACTGATAGTTTACCATTCCCTGTTTGCAGATGCTTTTGACCGGGAGTACAAGTTGGCCTACGATCGCCTCACCCCCAACCAGGTTAAACTGACACACAACTGCGACCGCTCCCCCGGAGCAGGGGTGATGGAGTGCAGGAGGACTTTTGGGGAGCCCAGCCTGTAAACTACTTCTCTTCTTTTGTCCCATTATATTTTATCTTCCGAGTCACTGCTGCTGTTTTCATTTTTTTCTGGACTGCTCCTCAGACTCAGGACCAGCTCACCTGACTGGAGCAAAAAGCTCTTAAGCACAATGTGAAAAAGACACTTAATGTAAAGCAACTGCCATGAATTTCTTGTATACTGTTAGAGCTGAGAGGCATGGAGGGACGGCCTTGTGTTTGTAAATATTTAAAAATCCACTGTATTTTCAGTATATCTATAGTAAAATGTTTGTACAGTTATTATACAGTCTATTTTATGACTTTGTTTCTGTTGAAGCTGTGAGAAAGTATGTAAAAGTAAGTCTATGATCACATTGTCGAAATTCAGAAGTGGTCCTGGTGACCTTGTTCAGACTGTTGTTAAGTGTGTGTATAATAAGTACTCACTTATAGACATTTGTGTTTTTACAAAGCACTTTGGCGAGATGAACTCTCACCATTCATTCTAATTTACGTAACGCTGTGTCCCAGCAGCCTTCACTTAAGTGACTTTTATTTGGCAGCTGCAGGACTTATCGCGCTGGCTAATAATTCCATTACATGCAGTTAACAAGAGCAAAGAAACTCCTCATCTGCACGCTATAACGCAGCAGCAGCTCATATGCCTCAATACACTTAACTTAAGGTGACATTAAAAAAAATATAAACTTATTATTTTTAAACAAGAAGGGAGTACTTAATGAATGATATGCACACTGTTTTTTCATTTGTCTCTCATGTACAATGTACCAAAATATCCCAGAAGGGAATAGTACAGTTTTTTAAGCAATACATTTTTAATGTGGGGTTTGTGTGTTATATGGGACCACCAAGGATAGATTTCCTAAAGAAAAGTACAATCAAATCAATAGTAGTTAAATACTATAAAAAAAAATGTTCTCCGTTGTTTGAACCAACACAATTTGTTTTGATAAAGTAATTAATTCCTGCACACAGTAATGGATCTATAAAAATGTACAGAGTATTTGATTTTGCTCTTTTGTATTTTTCTTTTTGGTCTTTGCTGTGTGGTGTAGATGTCAGTTCAAGACATTTGGACAACAGTGCACTGTTTTAATGTGACGTACGGAGAGAAAAAAAAAAAAAAGACATTTTAAATCTGTCTGAGCAGATGATGGTGCATGTTTCTTTGCACTGAGTATATAAAAAGATGGTAATGTCAAATGTTTTAAGGACAACAGCTCTGACCTGCCCTAACTCAAAATCACTTCATAAATAAGTGTGATGATTCACTGTGTTAATATTGTCTTTCACCTTTAACTGACAACTCTGCCTAGATTGTGTTGGTAGTCGTGCTCTGCAGCTCTGCAGCTCTGCAGCTTATTACTGGACTTCACCACAATAACTTATGACGATACAATGCTGGATTAGACGAGGCTGTGTGCTTGGAACAAACACCAATATCACAGCATGTACATTAGCATTTTATTCACCTTGTAAGTTGTGACAAAAAAAACAACAAAAAAAAACAAAGAAAAAACAAAAACAAAACAACAACACTGATGACCAAAACACCATTTGATGTGTACATGTTGTTTACACAATTTGTCAATATAAACACTGTTTATGAAGTAATATTTATCATTTGTAACACAGATACTAATTTGTATGATTTTTATATATAAAAAAAAAAGAAATCAAATTTCTTCCCTGGCTGGATCTATAGTTTGCTTTCATTTAAGAATAAACACGTTTATTCTACTGATGTCAAGTTGTTATATTATTCAAACGTTCTCTGACAAACTCTCTATACCTGAGCTTGTAAAAAAAAAAAAAAAAAAAACTGAAAAAAAGATTGAAAGATCAGTTAGGTCAAGCAAGCTCAGATTCTCTATGATGACATTTATAAAACAGGTTTTGAAGTGGATGCTTACATAATATACAAAAATCACATTTAGAAACCTCGTGCATTTTCCAAAATGAGGACTTATTCTTGACTTCTAATTATTATTATTAAATGCTGTTTTGTAAACAATGAAACATTTAAATATCCCTGTCGGTGTTCATTATTATAGACTTACCACTTACCTAAACTAGATCAGTCAGGAAATCTGCAACTCTTTGTGTGAAAATGTGTGTAAAAGCTGCCATTGTTTCTAAAAGTGATTAAGTAACAAGTTCTAGAAAGTGTTTTGTTGTGTGTATAGTTGCGGACACACTGGATAAATTTCACTGGCAGCAATGCAGAGAAAATACAGCAGCTTCTTGCACAGTTTCTACAAATATCCAGACCTGTACCTGCGTGGGTTAACAGTTATACTTCAGGTGAAAAGTGAAAACAAAGCTGGCTGTAGAGCTGACTCCTGCTCACACGTTCAGATGGAAACAGGGCACACAATGATGCGATCCTCCAGCATCACACTGAGCACCAAGAAGATAAAGTAGAGCAGGAACATGGTGAAACCCAGCAGCTTGTTCATCTTCCACTTACAGTATGCAATGGAGATGATGACGAAGAGGAGCATGATGAAGAGCAGCACGATGGCACAAAAGAGCCCGTTGCTGCTGACAGCCACTGGACCAAAACCGTGGAAGGATGAGTACAGGAGCCATGGCACTGGAAGGCTTTTGGAGCAAAGTGTGAAACAGAAAATAGAAAAGATAAGAAAAATATCTTCAGTGTATTCAGCAGCATTTCTTTCTTAAACATCAGACTATCAGAGCTCACCCCACTGTGATGTCAAAGATGTTACTGCCCACAGAGCTGGACACAGCCATGTCGCCCAGGCCTTTACGAGCCACGATCACACTGGTAATGAGGTCAGGGATGGAGGTTCCAGCAGCCAGGATAGTCAGGCCCATAATTTCCTCGGAGATGCCGATGGTCTCACCCACCTAAAAGGGCAAACTACAGTTCAGAGTGGACGGAAGCTAGAGAAATGGAGAATGACTTACATGTTTCTGTCAGCGTGACTGAGTGTGAACAGATGCAGCTTTAAAGGAACAGATTGGATTATATCTATTTTTTTACTACCTCATACAACCCCATTTTATTCAATCCACTTATCACTTTAAACAACACATTTGAAAAACATTCCTGAACATCACTGCTGTCACTGACCTGATGGGCCCACCACACCATGAGGTACGAGAAAATAGCAATCCACATAATAGAGCCCAGGAAGGTGACCGCAAAGAATTTTCTGGAATTCTGTTGGACAAGGTTTACAGTGATGTGATAATAAAACAGTGTGTTGTGGGATTTAAAAAACACGGCTGATCATGGAGGTGCGTCTGGGTATTTACCGGGTTGCGAACATCTGGAACTGTGAGCCACAAAGGGAAGATAATAGGCAGCAAGAAGACATAGGTGGCTTGTTTACGTGGTGTGTCAGGCCACTCTAAAGAAAGAGGTTCTTCTTTTTCTTCCTCTTCTTCGTCTTCATCCTCATCATCTTCCTCTTCGCTCGACTCATCGCTTTCCTCATCACTGTCATCTTCATCGCTGTCGTCCTCGTCACTGCCAGAACCTCCTGCCCCGTCGTCTCCTGCTGGCACATCCTCCTGAAGCATGGGGAGTTAAAATCATGATGGACAGCAGAAAAGAAACAAAAGCAAAAACCAAAAAAGTCTAAAGCGGCCGTGAGCTGAACCTCAGTACATTGACTCTTACATAGAGTGGTATCAAAGACTGACTTCTGGGCTTTTTGAAAACCAGCAGGACATGGTTGGAGAGTACCTTCTTGTCTTCTGGTTGCTCCTTCTTCTTCTCTGTCTCCGGGGCTGGAGCGGCCTCTGGCTCTTTGGTTGGCTCAGTTTTTCCTCCAGCAACTGAAAAAAGGAAACCCAAAAATCTTGTGCATTTTCCTAATGCCTCTTTCAGCTTGCTAAAAGATCATCTGTTACATTTAATTAGCCTTAAGTACTGGTCATGAAGAAAAATATGATGTTGTTGGAACTTACATGGTGTCATCCTCTGGGTGCCTTTACTGAATTCCTCTCTACATACATGTATCTCTTTGGCTTCCTTTGTTGTTGCACATTGAATGCAATTTCATGTCTTGTATTTTATTTACAAAACCTATATGCACCTTATATATCACTATTGGACACACATCTACAGTAAGCAGCATAAAATGATGCTAAGCACAGTATTTTTGTCCATTACTTACAACACAGTTATCCTATTATAATGGAGGAAATGTATCACAGACATACAATCTTTATGTTTTCACAAAAACCTGCTTGACTCACTTGGATCACATGCTGAAGGAGTTTGGCTGAGAATATACAGATTTACAACTCTGTTCATGAGCAGACTCTGAATGCTTAAAGGTAAAATTTGCCCCCTTTTATGAGGATGTCCAGTCTGTGTTGACGGTACATGTACTCAATTAAAGCAATAAATTCCTCAGTGTGTGTTTGTAGCTGCAGCATTTGTTCTTCCTGCTACACCCTGGGCAGTCATTTGATGTGATAGTGACGTTATTGCGGGCAAAGAACAACTACAAGCTACGTCAAATGGGATAAGCCAGGAGATAGGGCAGAAAAAAATGCAGAAATGTACCGGCCACATCCTACCAGCTCAGGGACTGATGGAGCCCTTGCCCAATGGCCCTCTGATGCCAAAAGAATATTTCTGCTGCAATAAATTTGAGCGTGGGCAGTTTTTGTTGGATGCTAATGCTGACACCAACCCTAAGAGAGCCGGTGTTAAAGCACTATTCTTTTTTGGTACAGGAGAACTCAGATGCACTGAGAAATGTCTTGCTATAACTGACTACATTTACTCTTAACATCAATCAAACATCCATATGAAAGGTGGAGAATTTTCCCTGAATGAAAGGAGCCTGATCGGTGGATGACCATCACATCCTTCCATGTTACCTTCACTTTTGTCTTGAGTTTTGCTCTCTGCCGTCCGTCTAGCCACATTATTCAGAGTCTCAGCCTTATCCTTAAATTTCCCTACGAACAATCAAAAACACACTTAGAATTCCGTGATGAATCACTCAGGCATGTGATTATAAATACAGAAACTTCAGTTTGACAGTTGCATGGAGGACATTGCTCTATGCCTAAAATGAGTTAAGCATAGAGTAACATACCAGCAGTAGGCTATAACATGAAAAACAAAAACCACAATGGCATCATAATCCTTGCTGCAGCACAGAGCAATACCATGAGGCTGCTTCTGACAGGACCTGCACAGCACACACTCAGTTAAAAACACTTCTGCTCCTGCTGCTTTGTCTTTTTTAGAAATGTGTGTGCAATGGACAAATAAAGCCTACACATTTTTTTAAAGAATGTGAGAATTTGCTGTTTCTTTTGACCCAATGTCTCAGACTGAATACACCCACTTCAAGAAAGCATAAATTACGCCTGAGGTTGATCTGGCTATCCATGCAGTGTACAGTTCATATCAAATCATCCATATAACATTCACAGTGTTTCTAACTTTCTTTTAATTGAACTCATATTCTCAAATATCATAAATATTCTCTATTTGACAAACAGATCATCATCTTGTGTCTGTCTTTTGTGCCTCCATTTTGGTAGCACATCATTATCCAGCTTTGTTTAGTCAGCCCCAAATATTCATAATGTTTCTTTGGAGTGGGCTGATACAGGGGCTGCTGGCAGAGATCCAGATTTTATAGGCTCATGCAAAAGCTGATTATTGCACTGGAGTGAAGTGTTGGCTGTATGGAGGCCAGGACCACAGGTACACAAACTGGGACAAACTGTACCGGGGCCTTGGCTCAGGCAACCAGAGAATGAAAAAATATAAACTATGCTGTGAGATGAGCACCATAGCATTATGCACTATAAAACAACAGTAGCCTTAGTAATATACCAGGGAAAACCTATACGAAGCTAGTCTGCTCCACCTAAAAGATCAGATCACATTCTTGTGATCTAAGTGATTAACAGAAATTATGAGTTTCAAAACACAAATCTCTCTTTAAAAAGATGCGTGAAACAATCTCTCTGTTGACTCACACGTAGTCTTGTGTATCCTAGAAATCTTCTTTATATTTCATTGTGGGCCTGCATGTGCATCCCTCCCTAGACTGAGGCGGGTATTTATCTGCTTAGTATCAATCTGGACTTAGTGCTGTCTTCATTTGGGACACTTTGCTAATCCATTTCTCTATGAGAAGGACGTAGTACCCAAGCACTCATGCAAGAGCCTATTTAAATGCAGACAATGATCAATCATTAGGACAATCAGTGCCTGGATTAGATACTCACCCTCTCCTAAAGGGTCTAACGTGTGTATCATGAGCTGGAAGATGGTGTTTCTCATGGTGCTGTTGTGTAAGGAAGCTGAGCTGCCCCCTCGCTGAAGGGATGGCTTCAACTGGGGAAAGAGAGATAGATGAGGTCACGATAGCTACTCACAGTAACAAACAGTGACACATCAGTGTTACGTAATCATGGAGTAGTAGAGGTCAGACTTTTTTTCTCTTAAGAAGTGCATTTACACGTGCCAGTACTTTGTCATGGAAGCAGAAATAAAGACGTTCATAAAAGAAGATCTAATTGTTAAATTAAAAACATGTGTTATAACATAAACTTACAAATCCACACATTAATCATGGGGAAATAGATGCAATTCCAAAGGTATTCAATATTTTACATTTTTACGGGCCAACACATGGCACAGAGGGTCACTTAAGATTAAATGTAAATATAAAAGTTCAAAAGTAGACAAATGAACACTGTGTGTGTCAATGACAATGTTGCCTTTTGGTGTATATTTTTTGTATTTGCTTGTTTGGTTGTTTGATTCTTACCTTTAATCGATTCTTGTCCTCCTGAGAAGAGGGGACAATACCCTCAGCGTCCCCATTTGTCTGTGTGCAATCATTTAATGTTAGAGATAGATCAACATTACTTTGGTTTGGTAGTGCTTTAATATCAGCCTGTACTGTATACTATCAATTTCCACATTGCTTTTCCATACATTACACTCTCTGGGGGTCTTGTTAATGTTGAATGTAAGTAACAGAGATGGAACTGCTTGTCATGTGTATTATAATTTGAAAAATTATCCTTTACCATTTTTTTTTAAAGGAAAAAGAGTTGTTAAATATGATCATAAAAAGCATTTTAAACACATGAGAAAATCACATTTGCTCCAGCAGTATATGCAGCTAAACAAATCCCCAGGGTGTGCACAAGCACGGTAGCTTTACCTTGTGTAAATTAAGCCTCAATCACACTTACCAGGGTTAAACAGAGTATATGTTGATGCTACAGTTTGCACAGAGCCATAGCTCCTCAAAGGATTAGTTTGCTGTGGCTAAACAGCTTTGGTTGAAACAAGGCCTTTGCTAGTGTCATTTCACTTTTCTGACAAGATTTGCATAAAACCCCACAGGTGGGCGTAGAGATGTCGAGAGTGATCAATGATGTGACTTTCTGTTTCAGTAATAACCCACACTGCTTACGATGAGTATAACAGAATATGAAACAAAATTAAGTATGAGTGAAAGGACTAGTTTCATTTCGGAAAATATTAATGTTTTTTATGGACTAAAAGCATAACAAAATCTGCATATTGTTTTTTGCTTGTTCAAATCCACAGATTTATCTTCAATAGCTGTATAAAGCGCTTAATAAATCTGTTAATGCTCCATAACTTCTGAATTACATACAACTGCCATAAATGAGAAATCTTAGGGCCAATGCAAATTGTTGGTAAGTTAGTTAGTTCAGAGTTTCTTCCACGCTGTGATGTAAAAACAACAAACTAATAAGTTGACCTTAACAACCAGACTCATGTTGCTTACCTTTTCAGGTTCGTCCACGGTGATAATTCTGACAATGTTCTTGTTTTTGAGGATAAGGGCCTTGAATGTCCGCTCTATCTGCACATTAAACTTCATGAAAGTCACATAGCAAGTGTAGCAGGCCACCAGCATCATGCTCTCCCACCACATTATGACATTATCCAAGAAGAAGATGATGAGGAAGATGAGGCCAAGTATGTAGAAGGACACGTCTCTGAAAAGTGGCCACCAGGTTATATGAAGCACCTCTCGTGAAAACAGAGCACACATTCCAATCACAAACAAAATGTTGAAAACAGCTGATCCAACAATTGTGCCGATCCCGACATTGCTGTGGGCAATGAAGACTCCTATCAGGGAGGTGAAAAGCTCAGGAGCTGAACCTCCAGCAGCCATGAAGGTGGCTCCTGCTACATCATCAGAGATGGCTAGCTTGTCTGTGATTACCCCTAATGCAGGAACAAAGAACTCATCACACACTATTGCAAGAGCAATGAACATGTACATCATCCCAAAAATGTGGAGGATCACCCAGCCTCGTCTACGGTCTTCAATGGAAAAGATATCTTCAGGATATTCCCCCTTAATGTGTGGAGCTTCACCAGGAGAAGCTGGAGTGACGGTGGTCACAGGAGGAGCTGGAGCTGGCGTGGGTGTCTCCTGTGGAGGCTCAGGGGCCACATAGATGCAGTGAACAATAGTCCGATTTGTTGTCGGTAATGATGGAGATTCAGTGGGGATGCTTGTGGTAGATGCTTTAAAATCTGTTGTTATTTCCAAATGGTGCACCACATGTATTTCTGTAGTTGTTTGATCTGTGGGCTCTAATTCATGTGCTGCAGTGAGCGGCTCTTCCAGCCCCAGAGTCTCTGCTGTTGTCTCCTCAAGACCCTCTGTTGAACCTTCTCCAAATTCCTCTCCAATCTGAGGCATTGGCAAAGGCTCGTACAGTCTGGCACTGATGGTCAGCTGGTAGAGGGTACAGAGAAAAACCCCAGAGAGGAGAAACAGTACCCGGCTCAGCTGCAGACGCTTTCTTCTTGTACAATGCATTTTCCTCCAAGGCGGTGATGCTAATGGCTATGGAAATTTAAGCTGCACAAATGGGCTTTGGTCTTGGATGAGTCCAGCTCTCTTCCCAGTAGACCCTGGGGTGACACAGTCTAAAACTTCAGCGGCGTGATTCATGTCATCCTCAGCTCCTTGGAACACCCAGTCGGTTGAGAATGGAAGGAGCCTTAGAGAGGAAATGACCTTGAGACATCAGGTGGCACATAAAAGCATGCAAACAGACAGACAATACATCTTATTGTTGAATAAATGAAAGGCTCTGTTATAAAGCATTAGTGGTATGCCCGTTTAGAAGCTATTATGACTTCTTTTGCATGTTAGTGACTCATCAAAACAAAATTTGCAAAATGACCAATAATGACAAAAGACATGACGAAGAAATAAATGCAAGTGCAAAGTAATAAATTAACAATTATATAAATATGTTGGAATCTGATTCATGAATTTCCACGTCAATGACATAAAAAAGAAAGAACATAATGCATTTAAGAACAGATGCAGGCTTACCACAGAACCAGGGTATTGTAATGTCAGGGGTGCATAAATCTCTTTTTTCCACAGCTGGTTGTTGTGGAACAAACAAAAGTCCGAGCGGTTGCCTATAGCCACCAGGTTATGTAGGACACAGGACAAGTCTTCACAATGGATCAGCATAATACCTGAAGTCTTCTAAGAGGATTATGTGCATTGTCTCACTCTCACTTTATCATGAGCCATACCTTATTATTAATGTGTATTATTGCTCAATAAAGGCATTGCTTTAGTCTCATATTATTGTGTTACACTAATTACGCATAAAATCATGTTAATAAGTCTGGGACTGGGACTGGCACTTAGACAACAATTTTAGGTGGAGCTGATATTAAACCTAAAAGAATGTTCAAAAGCCAATAAATTTATTGATAATATATTAGCGTTCCTTATCTTTTAGACACAGTAATATGAAATTCCCCGTTTAAATTTGTATCACATGGGACATATTTATTCAACAGTACGTTGCTTTCACCCGGACGGAATTAGTGGTGCACAACACAATTAACATTTACGCAGTCTTCAGTCGTCGGTCTTTGGATGAATGTATCCCCAGTGTAACCCTTAAACACTGATAATTAAAAGGCACATTTCTGTTATCGTGACCAGAAGTGATTTTTGGACCGACCCGAAGTATTAACGTTGACTTAGCAAATCAACAGTTAGCTAATAATTGTCCTGCAAACATTGCAATGCTGCTGTCAGGAGAAACATATTCTTCATCCGAGAGGGTCGAAACTGGCCAATTGTACTCTTAACTTTAGTCTAAAAGTTAATAATAATGTTTAAGCTAGATTGTACAATAAATTTGTTCCAGCTGCGCTTGTCCAGTTAGATGGTTATGTAGATGTACTTCTCTTTTTTGTCCTGTAGGTGGTGCTGGTAGCTCATAAGTCTTTTTTTCCCAGTTGTTTTGCAAAATAATGTGTCACGGACAGGACATCCTCCATTAGGCATCCAGTGTATAATTACCTTAATATGAAACAACGCAAAATGCAAAATACTCTATTTCAAACATTACATGAAGAAAGGCCCTGCAGGGTTATATGTAAAAGTTAATTACAAATAGTGAGATAAAATTCAAAATTACATGTGAAAAAAGAGATTTGATAAAGTTTGTTAAAAGATAAAAACGTGAAAATGTATACTATACATATGCAGATTAAAAAAAAAACAACTTGAAGAAATACAAGAGGGTATGAATATACAACTATTTTAAGTCATGCTCACACACTAACAGGGCAAACAATTATGCGATAATGCAGCGTCAGACTAAGCACCAGGAAGATGAAGTAGAGCAGACAAATGGTGACACCCAGTGGCCTATTCAACTTTTGCTTACAGGATACAATGGAGATGATGAAAAAGAAAAGCATGATTAAGAGCAGCACAGTGGAACAGACGAGCCCGTTGCTGCTGACGGCCATTGGACCCAAACCGTGGAAGGATGAGTACAGGAGCCATGGCACTGGAAGACTTAAAAAGAGAAACACAGGGATTAACTCACCTGTAGAATGCACGGTAGTCCGATTATTTTTAAACCGAGACACAGTCAGAGCTCACCACACTGTAATGTCGAAGATGTTACTGCCCACAGAGCTGGACACAGCCATGTCGCCCAGGCCTTTACGAGCCACAATCACACTGGTAATGAGGTCAGGGGAAGATATTCCTGCAGCCAGAATGGCCAAAATTTGATGTGGGATGTTGATGGTCTCACTAACCTGCAAGTGTAAACCAGCAGTCAGTGTGAAAAGAGGATACAGAATTTTGGTCACATCCCAGGATACAATCTTAATCTTAGTAAAACACACAAAACGAGAATGAAAATAAAATACAAAATTTAAGGTTAAAATGTTTTTTTTTTTTTAAGAAAACACTATAGTAACTGACCACATGAGCCCACCACACAATGAAGAAGGAGAAAACAGTGATCCACAGAATAGAGCCCAGGAAGGTGATCACAAAGAACTTTCTGGATTTCTGTTGGACCAAGAACAAAAACACACTTGAGGCATTTAAAGGGAGCAAGTAATGTAAATCAAGTGTTTTCAGTGCTTGTCTACTTGCGTTTTGTATGTGGCGTACCAAAGACCACAAACAAAGTGTGACACAAGACAACCAGTCATTTTTGTAAGCTGTCAGAAAACAGTTAAAAAACTTTAAAAAAAAAAAAAAAAAAAAAAAACTTTATGACCCTGAAAATGTGAACAATATTCCCTTTTTTAGATATCAGCTAATCAGTGGTACATTTAAGTCTTTACCGGGTTGCGGACATCTGGGAGGGTGAGCCACAGAGGGAAGATTATGGGCAGCAGGAGGACATAGGTGGCTTGTTTACATGGTGTGTTTGGCCACTGTAAAGATAGAGGTTCATCCTCATTGCTGTCTTCATCACTTCCAGCATCTACAGAAATTCCAGACTCCTCCTCTCCTGCAGCCTTGTTTTCCTAGGAACATGTAGTTGGTGTGTTATCATTCAGCACAATAGTTAAAGAAAAACTAAAACCTAAAGAGGCCTTTTTACTTAGCTGTAGCTCTGTGCATTGATTCTTGCCAGGCAACAAAGTTGCATTTCTGATTTCTGATTTATGTTGACTGAAATGGCTCCATAGATTTGTTCCCCCAAGATAATCAAATGCAAACTTACTTATACTATGTCAAGATTAGAACAATGACTGAACTGAAAAACTGTTAAAAAAAAATGCTCCTAAGGTTTTCTCCCACTCTTGAAAAAAACAACAACAACAACACATTTATGGCATTTGTCAGGTAAGGAGTAATGGGATAGGAAAAATTAATAAATCCATTTGATCAATAGTCAAGAAATGTCAAAGTAGGGCTTACCTTCTCAGGTTTCTCCTCAGCAATTACTCTGATTATGTTCTCTTTTTTGAGTATTATGGTCTTGAATGCCCGCTCTATCTGCACATTAAACTTCATGAAAATCATATAACAACTGTAGCAGGCCACCAGCATCATGCTCTCCCACCACATTATGGCATTATCCAAGAAGAAGATGATGAGGAAGATGAGACCAAAAATGTAGAAGGACACGTCTCTGAAAAGTGGCCACCAGGTTATATGAAGCACCTCTCGTGAAAACAGAGCACACATTCCAATCACAAACAAAATGTTGAAAACAGCTGATCCAACAATTGTGCCGATCCCAACATTGCTGTGGGAAATGAAGATTCCTATCAAGGCGGCGATAAGTTTTGGAGCAGATCTTCCAGCAGCCATGAAGGTGGCTCCTGCTACATCATCAGAGATGGCTAGCTTGTCTGTAATTGCACCTACTGCTGGAACAAAGAACTCATTGCACACAGTTACAAGTGCAATAAACATGTACAGCATCCCGAGAATGTGGAGGATCACCCAGCCTCGTCTACGGTCTTTCATGGAAAAGAAATCCTCAGGGAATCCCCACTTTTGGTGTGGAGCTCCATCAGGAGGAGTTGGTGTTGATGTCTCCTGTGGAGGCTCAGGAGCCTCCACAGGAGACTGGTTTGTGGATTCTTTAAAATCTGAAATAACATTGGACTTATGTGGCGCCTGCATCCCTGGCGTTTGGTCTGTTGAATTCTTAACCCTCTCTGTAAAACCTGTTTCAAAATCGTCTCCGGTTTGAGGCTCAGACACTCTGGCACTGACGGTCAGCTGGTAGAGTGTACAGAGGAAAAACCCAGAAAGCAGGAACAGAACCCGTCTTAGGTGCAGTTGCTTACTTTCTGCAGAATTCATTTTGCCCAAGAGAAGCTGTGGTATAGGCTACAGCAGTAGGCAAATCCAACTTTATCACAAGCAAACCCTGGAGGTACAGATCCAGAACCTCAGTGGTGTACTTTAAGTTGTGTCCTTGGCTCTTTGAGAAAGGAAACCTATGGCAATAACAGATAAAATGTCAGTTCAGCTGCAGGTGGAGTACCACTTGTATTTGCAAGCATTCATCTCTATACAGACAAAGGTTCCCTGCCAATATTAAATGCCTAGACGTACAATATGTCTATACCTTAATGGTTGAACAAAACAGGTTTCCCAAAGATTGTTATTTTTTTTTACTATTAGGAGAGCAGGGTGGCTGATATAAAATATGATATATAATACATATTTAAAAATACACCAATTTAATAATAATGAAAATGAGATACAAAATTGATTCCTTCATAAACATTAAACACTGTCATTGTCATCATTGCCTCTGTTTGTAGATCTGCGCTGCATTCTGTCTACCATGCATAGAATTGACAGTTTTTTTTTTTTTTTAAATGAATCAACTAGGTAAATGCCGACAGGTAATGCAAAGAACAACTAAGATTCTATTGCACTTAACATCATTTATCAGCAGATAGCACCATCATCTTATCTCTGGGAATGTATCAACTCATTTGGTGGTATTGGCCCAGTCAGTGAAATAACTTTAATTCGCTCTCTCAAAAGTAAGTAAGTAAGTAAGTAAGTAAGTAAGTAAGTAAGTAAGTAAATAAATAAATAAATACAGATTTTAATTAAAAATACATTAATTTCCTATATATTGTATATTTAACTATGCATCTT
>JAOWBC010000049.1:2929173-2971007 GCA_028566105.1 Hypoplectrus providencianus | reverse complement strand
TCTCTCTTTCTCTCTCTCAACCCCTGATAACATCTTCAAAGCGCCTCATCAACTATAAAAAAAAAAAAAAAAAAAAAAAAAGGTGTGAAGAAAGCTTAAGTTCCGTATTTTTGTCTGGACGCGAGACATTTCATTGGTTATTGAGGTTTAACTACTTTGCCGGGGAGGAACTTTTTTTTTTTTTTTTTTTTAAATGTCACGTGAATTTGCTGCTGACATCTTTACTCGTCTCGATCTGACAGACTCAAGGATGTATCATCTAATAAACAAATTTAAAAAAAAAACAAAAAAAAAACACATTGATGTGGCTTTCTTTTCCCCACGTGCTCCGAGGCTCAGTTTGACAGTTTGGACGGTTTGTTTTCGGAAGTCACACTCTCATCACCCTTACCCTACAGATCAGAGAGTGAGGACACACACACACACACACAGACGCACACACTCTTCAGAGAGCGCGGCTTAAAGTCAGTTGAAAAAAAAAAACAAAAGCCCTGATCAGTTTCCTCCAAGCACATCAACCCAATTTCTCCTCGCCATATCAGATGAACCATAGCTCTGTACTTTTCTGAGGTGTCAACAGGATGAGCTGATAACGTCTGTTAGCACTGTGCTGCTGTGGGCTGTATCTGAGCCTGGATTTAATGAGGCCTGTGTGGGGTTAGTGTTAAAACTTTGTGTTAATTTCCCTCCACCCTCACCACACATATGATAGATAAAACATTTTAATACAGTGTGGTATCTGTTTAGCTGGACATTTGCTTTCTGCCCAGACATGTTGACCCTTAGGTTCACTTGACCTAGGGGGCATCAGCACGTTTATGGTTTTACTGTGCTTTTACCAGAGGAATGTACCCCTTCACCTTAATTACCCCTATATCCCTTTTAGTTACAACAAACTTGAAACAAAGCAAGATGTTTAGCATTAGGTTCTATGTGGGCAAACCCTTATATTAGACTTGGACACAGAAGGGTCGTCAGGAGATTCTATTTGGGTTCGGGTCTGCTCACAGGCAATCCATGGTGCTTGTTTGATGATGCATTTGTTGTAATAAACCTTTTAAAAGCCAGTCAGTGTCAGCAGAGCTTCCTTCAACATCTTCCTATCATCACCATCAAATATACAACAACAGTTTGCTCGATTAATATATATTCATTAGGTGTGATACAGCTGTTTCAACACTGACAGATGTTGCACTCAGAATTTGGCTGCTTGTCAAAAGACATCAGGGGTGTTTTGCACTATGATCTGTTAGTTTAAGGGGGTAAATTGGAAATTATTGTCCACTGATGCCAAAAGAAAGTAAGATTTAATTAAAATAATTATGTCTCTTCTTGTAGCAATCTTTCCGGTTCCTGCAGATGTTTGTGTGGCAGAGTTAGGAGTTGATCACATGATTTGCTCACTGTGCCAGACTGAAGGTGTCAGACAAGTTGCACGAGTCATTTTGCTGCATTCAAGTTCCTATTACTCACCCTTCTAATTTGAACTATGTTGATAAGTGATTTCTTGTTTTCATGTATTCATTGCTTGCAGCTCTCAGTTGTGAAGGTTTTCTGCTTTTCTTCCTGTAATATAAGAAACACAATATCTCAACTAATAGTCAGACACATAATGATACCTAAAGATGTCACAGTGAAGTTGAGACACTTTTGTTTTTTTGATATTTATGAAAATGTGCTGAGTAAAAGTTCAATTATTTTTATTGATGGAATAAATATTGTTTGTTTACCTTAATGTATTGCAGGCACTGAGTAATAGTAATTGCTGGGGACATATTCTGTTATATGGTTAATGTTAAGGTGATTTTTTTTATGCATGTGGTAGAGAAGAGAGGAGCCGCGATGATCTGGTTCAATTGGCAGTCTTTACTGTTGACAACGATGATGCATCAGGTCAATTCTCTCATGCTGGAGAAGGACTTGAACCTTCACACAACAGAGCTTTTATACTTCTGGAGTCACAGCAGTTATTTTAGTAGATTCCAACAAGTCCTTATACAGAGAATATGCTTTCATCATGCAAGTTTAAATTACACTAACTCTGCAGTAAAAACATTTTCAACCAATAGTGGTGCACTATAGATCAATGTCCTTGACAGGACAGACAGAAGTCTGTCCACAAATAACTTTACTCAAGGATTAGTTTACTGCTACATGTCATAAGCATGCTGTGAACCTGTCAGCACAGTTAGAAAACGTAATTACAATTGAATAATCCTCAATTTCCTGCGGGAGTCATCCCAAAGGATTAATCAAGTTAAATCTAATAACGTTGAGCATAGAAATGATTAGTTCAGGTGCAGTGGATCCAGCTACTCAAATGTGAGGATTTGTTGTTGTTTTTGTCTTTACACGGCATTTATTTTAATATTTCAGGGCCTTGGATAATTGGTTGGACAAAACAAGACATTCAAAGAACCGGCTGGCTAACCCATAAAAAACAATAGCCGTTTTCTACTATTTTCTTACACTAGGCAGTCAACGAATACCCCTAAGATTAACTGAAAATGAAAATGACAGTTATATGTAGCCCTGTATGGGAGAAGTATATGCAAAAGGAACCGTGGTGTGACTTGAGGTTTGTGGTTACAAAATGCAGAAAAGAAACATAGTGTTAGGCCTTGGCTCATGATGAACATGCCAGAGCAGGTGATAAACTCTGGTTTAATAAAAGGGATACTGAAGGTATTTAATGAGACATTCTGACATCTGAAATGAGCCATAGTGAGACCATAAAACATATATATTAGTCAAATATGGAATTGCAGTAATACATACCTGTTGTTTTAATATTTGCAGACATGTTTTTGAAGTGAAGACTGTTTTCAATCACAAATTAATTTCACAATCATAACTGGTTATGCCTGAGGCTCCATGAGAGCCGGTTTGTTTACTGTGACTTGTGGCAACTGTCACGCTGACTCCCTGTGGGAAACATATTCACTAATATTCATTACATAAGCATTAAGTTATGAGCCCTTTTCACATGTGTCTTCTTCTTTCCACCTATGTCAATCAGCTGAAAAGTGTTTATGTGACATGTGATGAACCACGAGAGTTGCTTAAATTGATAAAATGCCTCATGCTAACTGTTATCTAATGATGACTTCCCCATTTTTGCAAAGTGTTTTCTGCTCTCCTATCTGATATTTAAGGTGGGAGTTTATTCAAGCTAATTAAAAAGATTGGATCCCTTGAACCATTTTGCATATATTGGTATTAAATAATTCATGTCTAATTGTTGATTTTATATTTTCAGGTCTGGAGTTTTAACATTGCGCCATCATAGCAAAGTTACTACATGATGAGCAGCCACTCGATGCCCACCCTCATCGACCCCGTGTTTCGAAGCAAGATGCCATTATTTGAAGGGAGTATAGCATCCACAGGACTGTCAAAACCACAAAACATGTCTGGCTTCCTGGGTAAGCAGATGCTGCAGTGCAGCGGGGGCTACTTCACTTGTGATCCCAGAGGAAAGGATGGGGCAGGATTCACTCCTCCTTGGAGCAACTCAAAGACCTCCCTGCTAGATGGCAGAAGTCCTGTGAGTCACCTCTCTGGCATGGAGGGACAGAACCACATCATTTACAGGCAAGACAGCAGTTCTTCAGAGGAAGGCCATTCCTCTTCACTGCATCATGCCCCAGTAAAACAGGGTTTCACATTATACACTAAAAGCCCTGGGATCAGCAGTCCCACAACCGCTGCATCAATGAGAAAACAAAAGACTGGAATTGAGAATTTATCTCCCCCTTCTGAAAACCCTGTTTACTTAGCTATTCCTAAACCACTATATGTGCACAACCCCTGCTGTAATGACCTCGGTTGCATGATAGGACAACGATACAGTGTGGAACATGGCTCTCCCAGGATACCAAACACTGTATATGAGCATGATTGGATGCAAACAGACGCTCACTACTCTGACAGACCGCTCATGCAGAGGAAAGCACAAGACACACTGCTGCAACAGAGAGCTTTGCAGTTTGACCCCAGTGCAGAGTCACTAAAGAGGGTGACTGTGGAAGCATACAGCCCAGGCAGAGCAAGGACTTTTCCTGCTATGCTTGACCCAAACTACAGCAGTTATCCCTGCACTCCCACTCGCACACTGTTTGGTTCTCTGAGTGAGCAGAGCCAGCGCTTGCAGACTTCCCCCAGAGGCTACCCTAGCTTACACCCCTCCCATCCCACATATGAGCATATGACCTCAGAGGAACATTCTCCCATGTCCAAATATGGCCAGCTAACACAGCACCCGATGTTTTACTACTCCCAGGCCAATGTGGAGGTCGACAACAGGACACGGTGTAAGCAGAGAGAAGATGTGCCTGTTATTGTCAAACACACGATCTCAAACCCCCGGGAGCATTACATGGTGCCTCAGTTGCTTCATGATGAAATTCCTTTGCCTTTGCCTAGCTCTGACACGCTGCCAAATCATGCCTTGATGCGGGGTTATGACTATCCATGTTATGCAGTTCCCAGATTTCATTTAAGTGCAAGCCAAGTCAGAGCCCCCCTAAAAAGGCAACATGCATCGCCTAGCTTGCACTCCAGTCGCATTAATACTTCCCCATCCAGACAATACATGGAGCACCCATTATCCTCTGCATCCAGCCTGCACAAGGACAGATCCAGTGCCAGCCTGCATGCTAGCCAGTCACACACCAACTCACCATTCCTACATGTAGACCAAACCAGTCCCACCAGACGTGTGAGCCAACCTGGCATCTCACCATCTAGCATACAAATTAACAGATTTTTTTCCCCACTTTCAAGCTTGCACTTAGACCGACCCGTCTTCTCTCCAGCTGGCTTGAACATGGACAGAATCCTGGACTATTCATCCTGTGAAGCCCAGGTTACGTGTCCGAAACAGCCAAAAAGCCTTCCTGTTTCCCCAGCAGCATGGCTGTCACACTCACCAAACCACAGCTCAGATCGAGTCCATGCAGCTGTACCTCATAGTCCAAATGTGAGAAAAATTATTTATTCCCCTGCTTTTTCAGCAGTTAACGGAAACACTGGGCACGTGTCCAGTTCAGGTGCTAAAGGGTGTCTGAAGAGAAGTATTTCCCACTCATCTTCACCCATCAAAATAAAAGAGGAGGATAGGGATTTATGTGACATGGAACTCAGCGAGAAACGAAAAAAGATAGAAATGGAGAATGCAGAAGTAGGAAATAAAACGGGCTCTCCTCCTATGCCAGTTATTGACAATGTCTTCAGTCTGGCACCGTACCAGGCATACCTGCAGGCCTCTGGAGTGTTATTTCCAGGCAGAGCACCTCAGAGAAATGTCCGATCTTCTGAGCACCTTGAAACACAAACCAAGCAGGACATCAAACAGAAAAGCCCAGATCAAGATAAACAGCAGCCTCTTTCCAAAAAGATCAGTGCAGATACTCCACTGGAAAATCCTGTTGTAGAAGTCTTTGAACCCAAGAATATTAAAGTGGAAAAAGTAGATCCATCTGACACAGGAGACTCCGTAGAGACTCCTGTTAGCGAGAGGAGCTGTAGCAAAGTATCAATCAAAAAGGAGCCAGAAGAGAATGTTTCATCCAACACGTTGGTGATAAAGAAATGTGAACCTGAGGAACTTGAAAGTAAACCCTCATTAGCGGATAAAACTGAGACTTCACATGAGTCAAAGCCTGTTGAGGTCATTGCAAGGATGAAGTCATTTTCTCGGTGTGATAAATGCACGCTGCAAGATCAGATGGCCAGCCCGCAACCCAAATCCATCACTCCACCTCAACCACCTGAGAGTAAAAGAGATTTCAAAAACATCCCTCCCCAATGCCTGAAACTTTCCAACTACAATATAATTCTCCATGATACAAAGCTTTCTCGCCCTGCTCCACCTCCCGAAACACCACCTGCACAGCCCATTACTAAATTTAAACCAAAACGAGAAGTCCAAATGCCAGTCCGCAAGCACTTTTTTGAGCTACACCAATCCTTCTGCCAGCTAATATCCAACTATGTGACGGCCTCCTCTGAACAGAAGCTCAGAAGCTGGTTGTCTCAGTTGGATCTGACTGAACTAGCATCTCCTTCAGCCAAAGTCCAGAAAGTGTCCTGCCTGCTGGGGGGAAGAGCCAGAGAGTTGTGGCTCAATGAGGAGATGAAGTCAGCGCTCCATAAGATCCTGGAGAGGTTGAGAGAGTACACAGCCCAGGAGCGCTGTCCCTTTCCACACGTCATGCGGACGGGGGCAGTGTTCCTCCCCATGCTGGTGGTGAAGGAGCTGCTGTTTCCGACGGTGCAGGGCAGCTTCATAGACCAGGTCCTGCACGAGCACCGAGTGGAGCTGCGACCCACAACACTCTCTGAAGAAAAAATCCTCATCCAGCTTCATAAGCGAGCCTGTTCCTCCAGACTCAGGAGGCTGATGTCCCTCAAACACCTGCCCGACATCTACGCAGATGTGGTCAACCTTTTGTATCACACCTGTGTCTGCAAACATCTCGGTGAGTAATTGTTTACCTTCAAAGTTTCCGAGGTGTTTTTTTTTTCCGTTTTTCAGGATGACTTTCCTATACAAGTGTGTATGCGTTAAATTCAACTTTTTCATTGTTTTCTTACAGGTGAGTTTACAGCCAGAGATAACAATAATGCTTTAGATCAGAACAAGATGCACTTCAGCCTCTTGTGGCCATAAAGGGAATTACAACAACAAACACCAAAAAAATTGATCTTGACATAATCAGATTTTGTTTTTCTCACATGCCTCTCTGGGCTACTTTTTCAGCACTGAGATTAGTTAGTCCACTGAGAACAGTTAATTGGTCAGCTTTAAAAAAAACAACCTTAATCATGAGTAAAAAGTATGAAGCTGCTTGTAAAAACTCATGAATAGGAGTCATTTTGTCCTCACTGTAACTTAGGACAGACCGAGACTAAAATAATTAACATGATCCTGTGTTAAATAGGAGGTCAGCAAAAGTTTGGTTTCATGTACAAATACTTAAAAAGATTAAACTTCCTGTTTCATAATTTGATTATGTGATATGCACAATATGACTGCCAAAGAAACATTACTTCCTGCCTTTGCTCTCATATTTCTGGAAATCCCCATTGGATAGTGTGACTTACTGATTCCTCTCGATTTCACTATAAAGCCTCATGTTTTGACTGTTAACTTTATCATGGTTTTTCCATAAATAGTCTTTTTAGTGATAGCATTTTCTGCATTTTTGGCCCTTATGTTAAGAACAAATCACATAAACATAAATATTCAAAATAAAATCCATTTATTTTTTACAGAATCAACCTCACCTGATGTCCAAAAGAGAGTCCAGGTATATTTATTTTTTATGTTGTCCCTCAATCTCACTACTCTTTTCTATTTCTGATTAGACACTTTCAGTAACTAATCACACGAAATGCATGATTGCCTTACACTTGTTAGAGTTAAAAAGTGAAACTCTGCTTAATGATTGTGTTAAGGTAGTATTTGTGGCCTTTAAAGACCGTGGGGCAGGCTGTTTGATCACATAACCGGAGGAAGGAAGTGACAGCCTGCTACACACACGGGAATTATCTGCGGCACATTCTGAGCAGATGAAAGGATTGTGATCATCGTTTTTTAACAAATCAGTTCCCTCAAAAACCTGCGTCTGTGCTGTTTAGTTTTAGGGAATTGAGATTAAATGACTGGTGAGAAAAAAAGGGTTTTAAAGGATAATGCTGAACAAATTCTGTAGTTTTGTGTTATGTCAACAAATCCTAAGAAAATACCAAAACCAACCCATTCTCTTTCTCATCGGGTTTGGATTTCCCAAGTCTCCTTGTGTCTCTCAGCCAATGTTCATCACAATGAAAGAGCATGTCATCCGGTGTAAGGGTGTGTGGGTCAGTTGTGTGTTTTAAACAACAAAGGAGGCCTATGGCAGAGAGGAATAAGCTTCATCAGGATCAGTCAGCACACACTAACTCGTGCTCGTCTTTTCATGGGATTTGTTGATTAAAAAATAAAAAACGATACTTGTCCTTTAGATCACCTTTTTACTCTTTGTCCTTCACAATCTATTATTTTATTAAGCACAACCATTTGCTCACTGAATTGGGCTTAATCGAGTTTCCGTTCACTGCTGACATTATTAACAGTCCACATGGTTTGAGAGCACTTGACTTTGGTATATGAGCATTCCCTTGTCTTACTGTTGCATCACTGCTGTTTTATCCCTGACTGATAGCACCCTTTGTAGCAGCTGACTCTTTTCCCAGCCTTCATGTTTACTCCCACAGCCTTCTATTCTGTCTCTGCTGAAAGGGTGTTTCATGGTGGAGGATCATGCTGTCCAATCACCAGGTCTGCTGATATTAATAGAATAGTTTCTCATTGTTCTTGTGTGCTGAATAAGCGCTATAGGAGCATTTGTAGACCTGTGTTGGACTTTGTGGTTGCTAGCTTGAGTTTTAGGAAGCATAAGTTGGTGGCGATTGAGTTTATTTATGTATTTGTTTGTATTTTTTTTCTGGGTAACAAATCCTGAACATCCACTTGAACTAATGTTCCCCTGATTACTAAACAACTCTTACTTCTTAACCTCCAATTTGATCCACAACCTTATTTTTTTGTATTCATTTTGGCCTCTCCTAATTGCCATATTCCCTGTGTTGCAGGATTAGACAGTGATGATTCTGCTGACAGAGAAAAAGATGAAAGCTGCAGGACTCCTGAATTTTCAGACATCATTGCTTCAGACTCACACCCTCAGAGTCATCCGAAGGAACAGGAGACAAACTCAGATTTGAACAGGAGTAGAGCAAAAAGCAGGGTGAAGAGCAGTTCAAGACGTTTGTTTCTTGACAGCACTTTGTCAGATGAGGAAGAAGCAGATGAGACTGTAAGTGGAGACGTGCTGAATGCATTTAGTGAGAGAAACTGGAGTGGCCATCAGTCTGAAGAGACCGAGGACAGAGGAAGTGACCTTGTGGTTGCAGAACTGGATTCTTCACTCATTCCACTAAGCACAACTGAGAATTCATGGATGTGTCCTCTGTCCTCAGACAAACTTTCTCCTTCTCAAAGTGACACAGAGACAGAAGAATGTTCCAGTCTGCAGCCTGTAAGAGCTAAATCTCCAGCGCAATCCAAGAATTGTTCAGGCATGATCCTCAAACTGAGGCGGATGTTTACCGAAGGTCTAAACAGAAAAAAGGCCCGCTACCAAGCAGTCTCCGACTCGGGGACACTTGCTGTTCCTTCTCTCTCTCAGAATGATGAAGGGGAGGGAGAAGAGAGCAGCGAGAAAGACCTTCACAGGAGGACGCCCAAAATAACCCAGAGGTGGCAGAGAACAGGAAGCTTCTCTCATGCCTTAAGACCCCAGAGCAGCTCTTCTCAAAGAAAACACAGATCACTCAAGATCAAATACTGTCCCTATTTGTCTGCGTGCCACAGCGCCGAACACAGGAGGCGGTGGGTCCTGCGTTCGGCTGTGCAGCGAGCTCAGAGGGCCATGAGGATCTACTACCCCGACCTGGTGGGAAAGAAGATTTGCCATCTGTATGAAGAAGATGACAAATCAGAAGTGTGGTACAGAGGGGAAGTCCTGCGTATTCATGAGGCCCACACCAACCCTCTGAAAACTATATTTGAGGTCCGGTATGACAGCGAACCAGAGTGGAAGTACTACCTAGAGCTGCTGATAGACTATAAAAAAGGCTGGCTCAAAATTGAAGACTAGTTTTCCCACACAAATGTCCAGGTGGCATTTTACTTTGTGACATTGAGTGCAATCGGTTTTCAGTCTTTTTTTATTTGCCAACAACAGGCTGATAAGCCCCACATATCTGCATGGCCTCCTCAGGAATGAAGTTTGACTGTTTTTTTGTAATGAGGTCAGCTAAACATTCTTTGTTATTTGAGGGCAGAATGACATGGTGCAATTTTTGGTTCTGACTTTAGCCAATGTGCAACATCCTGTAGATGTTTTTACATGCTTATCATCTTTGACACATCTATCAGTAACTTTTCTGGTTGCGACACAAGGTAGATAATGGTCTTGTAAAAAGGAAAAAAAACCAGCCACAACCTTGCTTGATTTAAAACACATATAAAAGAAAACAGTTTCCTGTGGGTTATTTAACTTAAATGTAAATTACTATGAAGTTGGGTATTTGTCAGCATTCTCGATTTTTGACTAGCAGATAGTATTTTTTGTCCAGAACCAGCAATTTCCAGCTTTAGGAAATGTGTAAAAGGGCTTTTACTAGCAAACAGTTCCAGCTGCATGTATATAGGTTTACAGTTATAGTGCCAGTTGTGTACATTATTATAGCTGAATGAATTTTACCTGATGATTGTGGTTTTGTTGTGTGTAGCTGAAGCTGGACAGGCATTAATGTAGTTCTGTACTGAGCTGCAAAAGAGGCTGAGATGTCCCTATTGCATAGCGCTTGAATCACTGTGAACCTTAAGACTTTCACCTCAAATCATATATTATTTACATTTGTTTTATATCGTTTTCTTGCACTTCTGTTCAAAGCATTATTCATACTGTCATCTTAAATAAATGTTTGGTTTTTGTTGTGCTGTTGAAAGTTGCTTTTTCCCCTTTACAAAAATACATTTTTTTTTTTTTACCTGGAGTCTTTATTTCTTTTTTTACTCTTTTTAGCATCATTGGATTTATTGGATAATATTAGATTTAACAATGCTAAATCCTAATGCTGATAATTACCACCAGCTTTTCAACTCACAATGAAGCGGATTAAGTACATTTTTACAATGGTCTAGTGAGTCCAATGCAGAATCACAGCTATTTTAACCTGTCTCCCAAATTTGATGAAATGCGGTACTTTGTCAGAAATTATCTACTGAATGTGTTTAGAAATGAGCTGTATCTTTATCAACATTTGGAATATAACTCTAAAATGTCTTTGTCCCCATCCTGTGGCAGAACGTCTACTTGCAGAATTTTTAATTGTCCTAATTGCTGTTTTGCCAGAAACTTTAATTCCAGTGATTGGTTAAGTTGAACAAGTGTCCACTACAGTTCGTACTATAAGTCTTGTTAAGGACATGGTTTACAGTTGGGTTTTTTTTTTCCTTCAATGAAAATAGCTTCTGCCACCACAAAACATTGTGTCCATTATCAAACAAGCACCCATGCCAGAACGATGTTTGCAACATTTTGCACTTTAATATTTTCTCCAAAACAGACAACTAATTTTTCCCACATTTTTACACTAATAGGAAATAAAACACCTTTTGATAGCATAAAGAAAAGATATGTAGAAAAGTATTAAAAGTTTTTGGATGTCCCAATTTAATGTTAAGTAGCTGCTTCTGTTACTTCAAATGTTATGTGGAAATGTTCATGAACTACTAGCAGACACAATGAAAACAGAGTGAGCCCAGGAGAGTATATTAGCCTAATGACCATAGCTAGACCTCGAGTTACCGCAAGACAGCGTAGAAAAAAATAACCCATCTTTTGTTATTATCCATTCATTTAGTGTCATCATTGGTTTGTGATTTTAGAGACAGAAATGAATTCCAAAGTGACATCATACAAACAACCACCTGCTCTTTACCATACAATCTGCAAGTAAAAGTGGTGCAAAAAAATCTTACATTTTAGACTAAAATCAAAATGATTCAAAGAAAGTTACCAAATGAATCTCACTCAATTCTGGAAGACACAGCTCTGCCAAGGTCTGTTGTACACTACATTGCAAAATACATAGCGCAGAAATGCATCATGGATGTTTGGGTAATTAATGATTTTGACCAAACCTACTCTAATGACTCACACAGTACTCCCAAAAATGAGATTTCTCATGACATTTATTCAAATAAACAATACAGTTTATAATTTGCTAGGATAAAATAATAAGTTTGAACACATAAGAAGCATTTGGGAGAGAGTTCCCCAAAGATCTGAAACTGGGTTAAAGGATGTGTTTTAATGAAAGCTGACACTTTGGTGTCATCTTCTGACTTGCATCAGTGCCTGTATATTCATGTCCCCTCCAGTCAATCTTGTTAAGACCGCCATATTGCAGAGACATGAATGAGCATTTACAAGCAGAGAGCTTGACAACCAGAGCAACCACCACATAGAACAATGCAAAACCTGGAGGGGCACTGACATTTCAATGTCGATTCCTCAACCCATGTGCGAAAAATACAGTCTTTAATGCAAAAGCATAACGGCGTTATAAAACAGTCCTACAACCTTTAGAAGTTTGCCCTATATTCCTCATCTGTCAAAGGATCACCCAAGTCCATCAATGTAGCTTGATTTAAAGCTATGTTCACTCTAAGTGCAAGGCAAGAGATCTCAAGGAGGCACGGCCACTATCAGGCCCATGCCATCCAACTATTCCCTGCAAGAGTGATACAAATGCCTGACCCTGTTTGACAGTGATCCAGCCCAATTAGCAGCACGACAAAGCTGTGCTGTCAGTACATTCTATTACCCTCATTCAATCCCCAAGGTGCAAGCTGAGCTTTAAGAGGGCTACCTCAAGCCACGTCGGGAAAGAGAGGAAAAAAAGAGAAGAGTGAATGTCACTCAGTTTGGCTCTTGCAAATAATTAGTAATGTTCTTAAATGTTAAACACCTCTAAAAACAACTAAGAGGGTACGGCGAAAGGTTAGAATAGAGGGACACAGGGCCGGTGCATTCTACCTTACCTTTGAACTGTAAAACTTTTTCTGCTCTTGGTTTCTAACTCAGCTGTGCACTTTAACTGAGTCCTATATCTGATTACTTGGCAACTAAGAGAAATTCTTTCTATCAGTCCCCATTTACAATTATTGACAAGGTGTAACTTGTGCTCAGCTCTGAAGAGGCGTCCAAGCTCCCACACAGTTTGGAGGAACAGGACAGACTCAACATAGTGCAAAAGTACACCTTCCTCAATATTGGTAAAGAATAAATATTTCAAAATTTCAAAATTATGCAAACACGTGCCACTCTTGCTCTTTAACTTCCATGCATATGGACTATTTACAAATTGAAAAATACAGACTTGCTATTTTGTTCTTTTGATGTTTTTTTTCTTCTTTTCCCCCCTGAAATGTCTTTGCCCCTTTGCAATCAACCTATCAACATTCAGCCACTCAGACAAGGATCTCACCACATATTGCAGACATGGCCAGGACAATTAAAGCTGTGTTGAAAACATTTTCACACTAATGGGAAAACAAAAGTCAAATCAAAAACAGAAAAGATTCACAAGCAAAAAAAAAAAAAATAACAAAAACAAAACAAAAACAAAAAAAAAACCCAAAGGAAAATAAGATAGTTCAGGGGAGGTGTTACAATACAAGCCAAAAGGATGTATTTGTTTAAGATGGATTTTCTGCTTTCTCAAAACTCCACTCTGTTGCTAACAATACTGTAGTACACTTTCTTTTTATTACTCTACCTTTCATTTAAATATAATTTACTTTGAAGATTTTGTTAAACAAATCCAGGAAAAAATGATGCAAAAGTGGTTGGTTTGCCAAAGGAGAGGCGGCAGAAGGCCCGTGCTGCCCTGTTAAATTGCATCAGCGCTCTAGTTTGTCAAGATACTCAAGAGTCCGTTGCATTGGGACGTGTCCTCAATCCTCAATGTACTCCCACAGGTCCTTCTCATAGCCTTCATGCACGTGCTGTAGCAGAACTCTTCGCCTGCTCTCACAGTATCTGTAGAGAAACAAAACTTTTGTTGGCTTCCAAGAACACACACATGGTTATTTCGCGTTATGATTCCTTTACTGACCTGTACTTATCTTGTACTTTCTGCTTGATGTCCTGCAAGGAATCCTGGGAGATATCCCGCTCTAGGTAGCCAGACAGCACCTCGGTGGCATTTTCCAGGTCTGCCTGGTTGTTCTGATTAACAAAGAAATGAATAAACAACATTATTCTGGCAGAAACTACAGTTATATAATCATATTTTCTATCCAAAGGCTCAGCTCAGACTACAGGATGTTTTAGATGATTTCCTCCCAGCCACCCCTCCCAATAGTCAGGTGACTACTTTGGTCTTTGTCAATGGACTACTTCTTCTGCCAGAAAGAGGAACACTAAATGGAAAAGTTGCCTGATTCTCCTGGGGTTTGTTTGTATTCTAGCAAGGAATCAAAACAACGGTAAAAGTGTTTTGTTACATATATATAATTTATCTTTTACATAATTGTAATGTTACCTTCAAGTGGTACAACACGGTTACTAAAAATAATTCTATAGCAATGGTTAATGCTCATTTAATGGCAGTGATTACTGTCAAGATCAACACTCAAGTTGTTTTAAAAATGGTATCTGTCAATATAATATTAAAAACTTCTGAAGATATTTATGTCATACACCATCTTCTCAGAGTTAGGCCAACAATTTCCCTTCAATCATACCTCAAAAATAATGGACTGGTTGTTCTTCTTGAGGTAGAAGGCAAAGACGTAAGTGAACATGAGTGTGGAGCGGCACTGGCACAGCACATCCACAGCCTTCTTCAGAAACTGCACCTCAATCCAGGACATGTTGTGCTGCTGCATTTCCTCCATCTTCTGCTTGACCTGAGCATAGAGCTTGTGCTCAAAGCGCAGACTCTGCATGTGGTTCATGTAGCGGTTGCAGTAGAACAGGTACCTCTGCAAGGCTGCCCTGGAGCGCTGCAAACACACACCATGAAAATGCCTTTAACTTTAGTATATCTTTATACTTTAGTGAATCTTGACTTGTAATAGACATCTCACTGGGTGCTGGATCATCAGCAACATATAAGGTATAAATTGTATTTTGTAGACATTTCATCCCTCAGTATGCAACAATCATTCATGTTTGTCAGAGGTGAGACAGACCTTCATTAACAGCCTGCATTGTTTCCACTGCGTTTGGTTCTAGTGTACAGAAGGGTTACATGAGGAATTGACACTTGTGTGATAAATTGGGAGTGTATTACATTTTTATACAATTTAATAAGCATTGCTTTTGCCGGTTATAATACTGCTGTGGAATTTATCAAGTTATTGTTCAAAACAATACTACCTTAGACATAAGGGGTTGGGTAAGCCATATATGCATGTGAAATTGCAATAAACATAGCATGAATGGAACAAAACGGATATGTGAATGTGTGTTTAACCCACTATGGAAAGCATCTGCGCTTGCAGATGTCTGATTACTTCCCCTCAGATCCAATTAGCTCTTTTACTGACCCTGTTTATGACTGAATGACCCTATTGTTTAGGCCACATGATCGAGTTGGGCATTTAAAAAAAAAAAAAAAAAAAGAGCTCTAAAAAAGGTTCCACACATTTCAACACATTCAGACTTATTTGATTTGGAATGTCCCGAGATGGCTGGTGACAAAATATGCTGCTGGGTCTTTGTGATTATAAATGCCAGTTATACCTGCCAGTAATGTGACCTACTCACAAAAAAATAAAAGCACATGCTAAGGTTTTTTTTTATGTTAATACATTAAAATGTATGACATCAATTACCTCTTGAGCATCTCTGGCTGCCTTCGCATCGTCTTCATTGTAGCGATTGCAGTTATACCTGAAATGTCCACACAAAAGGTTAAAAATTTTATTGATATTACAAAAAATAAAAGAATAAAAACAGACCTATCTGAAGAACAGTTGACGTTCATCAAGTTTTTAAAATGACACAATCATTATTTATTATATTAGCTCTTACCAGGCAGAACCGTGGGGTTCCCATGGACCAAGGCAGACCCAACAGAACTCAGCTTTGCAGTTCTGGTTCCGACAAACCATGTGATTGCAGCCACCATCTTTCTCGATGGTCACATGGCATTTTGGACACTCCTATCACGAAAACAGGGTAATGGCATTTCTGCTTAAGGAAAGTGTTGCACAACAACTAACTGCACACACAATTTTTTCTGCATAAAGATATTTGATGAAATTGTGATAAAACATTCCTCAGTGATAATACAGTCCTTCAATTTTCACCATCTAATAAAAATCTTATTGTTCACTATTTAGCAAATTATACAAGAAGATAAAACTATCAGGCCACTTTGATTCCATACCTTCGTATTTGCTGCAATCCAGTTCGAAGTTTCACTGTCATCATCACATTTCTTAATCCATTTTCTCAACCACTACAAAAGAAATTATGTGAAGAAAAAAAGTAAAATGAATTCTGATGTTAAGAAAACTTGAAAAGCTGGAGGAAAACTCCTGCAAGGTGTATAAATATACTACATCAGCTTACCTTACACTTGACAGGATCGTGCCAGTTCTCTCCACAGTTGAAGCTGCAGCAACAAGAGGCATCACAAGTTACAATGACATAATTCTTACTTTTAATAAACATACAGACTCAGTAATCGCATACAGTCTCTGCCACTGTACAGTTATTTAATATACTATTTCTTGAACAAACTCTTACCAGAACTGACGGCCACACTTGCACCTCACTGGCTTGGCATCTGGGTACTGGACTTTGACAACATGATGGCAGTCTGGTGCAGGGCACCACTTTAACAGTCGATTGCACTTTAAGGAGTGATAACAATAAGAAAATCAAGTCATGGTTCCCTGGATGCTTAAATATAAAGACAGTGCCTGCTTTTCCAAGTAGCCGGTACAGGCAACCTAACAGTTCAAAATCATAAATTAATACTAAAACTTATATTACTACATATTGTTGAGGGAAAAAAAATCTCAAATCTTACCTCTACAAAACTATTCGTGATTAAATGCTGGTACTTCAACTTCACTTTTGAATCTGTTATGAGGCGCCTAAAGGAGAGGTCAAACAATTTATGAGCTTCATTACATACAATGGGTGACTTTATTAAAAGCTTCCCTTTCTCAACCAGTTCACAACTTCCAAGAGCCATCCAGAAAACAAAAGGATGTCATAATGTCTCTTTTACCTGCAAAGCTAATTTAAAACAACAGTAAGATGGCATGGCAGTGAGAATATTACATTTCCTAGTTCTGACAATAACTTTTTACCTTAAAAAGAATGTAAACATACAAAATTCAGAGCTTATGTGCAGGCTTCAAAAAAGGTGTACAAATTAATATCATGAAACTAATTGTTGACTCCAAACTGGTCAGTAAAAACACTTAGGTCTCTTGCTCACTGGATAGATCAGAATGTAGGTTAAGACAATTACTGCCAGCTTAAGAGCTGGTAGAAGAGCTTAGTGTCAATGCCTTCAGTGTGGACGTATATTTCATTGCACTACAGGCTAAACGTTTGAAAGTAGTTTAGTAGAGGTTTAACTACAGGGCTGCACTAAGAACTTAGCAACTTATTAGGTAAAAATTATTATAATTTACAGTTTCTAGTCCTATTTGGAAACAAAGGATTTTAAAGCAACAACATTCATTTTCATATTGCTTTAATACTCAACTCAGTATTTATAGTAGATTGTATAGACCAAATTGTAAAGTTAAAAGAGCTTTTTAGTGACAAAATTCTGAATCATTTTAACACTCCAGATGTAACATTGCTTCTTGTTGTATGTCTCTAAAACTGTTTAGTTAAAAAAGATAAGAAAAAAAAAGAGGTAGCATTTTTGTTTAATTCCCAAAATGTCTCAGTCACATCTACATATTCTGATCACTGACCAATAAGCAACAAAAAATTAAAACAAATTTAAGCACAAACAGATACTCACATGACTGTGTTGTCATCAACCAAAATGTCACAACTATGAGCAGGACAAGAAATGGTCTGAGAAAGCAGGAGAAAACCATTAGTGAAGCAGCTATTAAAAGATTAATGTAATCATTTAGTTGTACCCTAAAAATCAGAGTGCATACCTGTCCCATTCCTTCTTCTATGATTTTGGTGGTCAGGTAATCTCCCCAACACTGCATGCAGAACTTGTGGCCACATTCCAGGCCCGTAAAATACTGTAAGAGAGAATCATCTTGTAAATAAGACCTTCCTGATTGAAAGGGCGTTCACTACTGGTAACCAGGCAAGCAAAAGCCTTCAGAAAAAAGGACATTTAAAGACAACCATGTTTGACAAAAACAATTTGGTTTTACTTCACTGTTAAAAATGATCAATGGACAATGTTGCAAGAGTGTGGTATAGAAAAATAAATACAAAAGACGTTTTTAAAAGATAAATATTATCATATTATAATACCCTGCCTTCTACAATTTTAAGGAATATTCTGACTTCATGATATAGACATGCAGGAATAATTGGAAATGGGATTTCCCAGAATGTAATAAGAAAAATATTTCATTAAACTTAGATAGTGATTTTCAGGACCCTTAAAGACACTTAACAAAGAGAAAAGAGGCAAAACAAATCAAAAACAGAGCAAAAAAAAATGGAGCAAGAACAGTTGGTGGTTGAAGGCCATGTTGATTAGGTGAGTCTTAGCGATATTTTGAATATGAAGAGAGAGGAGAAGTCTCAGATGGGTTTGGGAGTGAGTTCCAGAGTGTGGGAGCAGCGATGGCAAAGGCTCTGTCCCTCAAGGATTTGTGTTTGGTCCGGGATGGGGGGGACAGAATATTAGCATCAGCAGAGCGAAGGGTATGGGTGGGAATGTGTCGATGGAGAAGTTCAGACAGATAGGGTGGGGCCAGGTTATTTAGAGCTGTATAGGTTGTCATGAGAATTTTGAAATAAATTCTCTAGGGGATGGGGAGCCAGTGGAGTTTACAGAGGACAGGGGTGATGTGGTCACAGGTTCCTAAAACAAACACTTACAATTCTTCCACCTGTCTTTACATAGAACACAGTAATGTGGGTAACCATGCATGACCAGGTCCAATCCACATATATCAGCCGCTTAATATAAATTTTGATTAAACCTCAAGTGCAAGTTGAAAAAAAATGTAGCAGGGTGGCACATGGTAGAGAAGAGCTGGGTCAATAAGGGATACAAATTATCATCTTTCATACAATACTGAAATGCAACAGCATTGCTATCAAACAGCTATTGTAGTAAATTACTTCAGATGTTTACAGTAAGGAGGACATACACAAATTCAGAATGCTTTTTGGCTCAGTTATTTGTATTAATAATACAATAATAATAAATGAGTTTAAACACACGTTAAGCTCACGTAACAATGTTGGTGTAATTATGGGACTCACAGAATTGGGAAAGTTCAGATAGCAGATCTGACATGGCATGTCCTGTGCTGATGATCTAGTGTTGATTGGAGGACGGATCCGAGGCTTCTTACTGGGGTTAATAACATGACATTCCGAGAAAAGCTTGTCCAGATTACCATCAAAATACCTGCATAAATTAAGAAAAATCATAGTGTTAAAAAATATCATTAGGAAGAATGCCAGACAAGGAACTTCCAAAAATGTACTCTTGAGATTCCTACCTTTCCATAAGCTTTTCTTTATCCCAGTTGAAGTGACTGAGAAGGATGCGTGTTATTGTTGCAGGATTCTGGAAAAAAAAAAGAAATAGTTGATCAGAAATTGACCTGATGTTTATATTAAACTCAGTGTTTCCCATACATAGACCATTGTGTGGTGCTGCACCACAGATTGAAGACCAAGCGTCACAAATTGTCCGGAAGTCCCAAGTCAAGTTAACTTCTCCCTGAGACAAATAACAGTGTGTATTGCAGGGCTCTTCTCCCAGACTGTTTGGCATTAAAAGGAGTTTATACTTTTTTTGTTCATAGTCGTATCTTGTAGTGAGCAACTACAGCTGGCAGTACATTCCAGATGAAATACAACCTTTTAATTATTGCTGTCTGTAAACTTCTTCCATTGCCAAAATGGCAACTGTTATTGAGCAAAAACCAGGACACTGAAAACAAAGTTTAAGAAATTACATTCAGGTCCACCATTATCTGTGACTGGATAGTTAGTGTATTAGATACAAGAGAAGGCTGAATGAAGTGTTAACTAGCCAGTTTCCAGTAACTGAAACTAAAATATGGTATATTGTATCGTACAAAAAGATAAACTTTTAACCAAATTATCCAAAATCGGAATGAAAGTGCGATAAAAATCAAATTAAATCATATTTCTAGCCTAATCTGAGCTCTGTCTGTTACATTTAACTTTTATTTTTGGACATTCTGATGTAAATATGGCAGGTTAACTGCACTCAAGTGCATCATACAATACAGCACTGGAATGATCTATGCAGTGTGGGATATCTAGCCATGTTGTCCCATTTTGTGCTCTAGGAGTTACACAAATATTGCATTCTAGATGTTTAAGATGTTTCATCTTAAACAAAACATTTACCCAATCTCAACTATACGGATCCAATATCTTACCAGACAGAAATAATACATGAATGAATCAGAGACGAAATAAAAACATCAAAAGCACCAAAAAAGGCTGTTGATTTAAAGGCTGATTCAGAAAACGTTTTTACACCTCTTGCTGTTTGAAAAATTAATTGTGATTTATTCATTTTATTGTGCTACTGAAGTCACCACACAAAAGAGTTACTATGATCTATGGGTATGATGATGTATGTAAACTTCGAAGAAGTGAAGTAAAAAAAGTGAGATCAGAATGATGGTGAAATGCAGTTATGTTACAGTTCCATGGTTCAACTATAGCAAAGCTATGGGGTATGTTCTCCACAACCACAAGATTAGATAAGAGAACTGTCTCAAGGTGTTTGTTAAAACACACAATGCCTATTTCACTATATCCTGATGTAATTAGTGGCTGGATTAAAAGTTGAATTAATTAAAAAAAATATATTAGACTATAGTTTTCAAAAAGGCATTTGATGATAAGTCATGCAAAAGAATCTGCTATTTAGGATACACTATATATAAAATTTATGAGGGGGCGGGGGTCACTCTCTACAAATCATTATATAGAGCTTTTAGTTTAGTATTAAAGATTAATAGGCTACAGCCACATTTACACATGCTATCACCCAGATGACAGATATAAACAGGCAAATCTGGTTGTAAATCGAGCTACGAAGCCTAATGATTCCTGAATAAAAGCATGTGCAAATAAAGGTGAATATACCAAAAAAGAAACAAAAAACATGGCTTGGTCTGGTACCAATCTGGTACCAATGTGTTAATAACATGACAAAAGAAAGGAAGAAAATGTACTTGCCAGTTTATTAGGCACACCTTGTAAAAATCAATTCAATTAACTTTAACGAAACAACACTGCAATAAATGTAACTTTCAGTAAAGTCACAATTGTGATGTTAAGAAAGGTGTTGATTTAATTTGATACTCATTTTACAGGCCATAGTTTGTTGAGCTGTTTATCTTAAGCATTTCTAGTTTTTGATCTATCCCCATTAATATAAATGAGGTGGGACATAACAGATCTACCGATCAGAATAATTCTGACCAATCTTCAATGAGGTTTATACTGTTATGTCTTTCTGAAGTCCACAGAAAGATCTGATAGTCAAAGTCCTCAGTTGAAATAAATCCACCAACCACCTGTAACTTAACCCCTAAAGTGTATTCCGAGGCCAAGCAAAATCAGTCACCTTTGACATGTGAAGGCACATTTACGCCAGATAATTTCAAGAAAATATAATTTAAGTAGATACAACTGTCACTTACTCCAAATGAAAAAAAAATAATTACGGTAAATTATTCAGTTAACGTTAGTTATTTGTAGATGCTGCCAAGACCTAAAAATTTAACTGGGTAGACCTTAATACTATATTTAGAAGAATCACCATGTCGGCTGTTTCTGCTGTAGAAATAACTAACATGCGACTGTACTGTATATGTGCGACTTGTATTTTAGTTTACCCATTATGTTTTGGGTTTGTTTTTTGTTTTGTTTATTGTGAAATAATGACAGTCCAAGACTCTATCGTACATTAATTGCAACGCCATTTCTCCAAAACGCAAATTGTGAACGGTCTCTCAAGATCACTTTCCATTTTATTCTGTACTGTAGCTATGTGAAAGGAAATGGAGGCCCTAGATAACGCTGAAGCGAAGCGGATACATTGGGTTCCCTTTCATATTTCATTTAAAATAGAGCTGTTGCCAAATGAAAACGTATGTTCGTTTTATCCATCCACACTTTCTTCTGTAGTCATGATAAAATAGCTTGTTAACGTTACCGTAAATAACGTAGCATCTAACTTGCTAACCAACTCGATGACCAAGCCTTTCACACAACATTTAAATAAAGTCAACGGTTATCCCATTTTACTAATTCTGTCATGTTACGTTTAATTTACTTTGTTAACGTTCACCAACTGTCGTCCAGTAGTAGCTGGCACTCATCTTATTCTAACAGTAAAGACGTTATGCTTTTCCAGTAAGGTGCTAGGTTAACGGTTACAGTTGGCTAGTTAGCAAGCGAGCTAACATTAGCTTAGCAAACGTAGCTGCCAACTTCTCAATAGGGATTAGACTACTTCCTGGCATAAAATACGTAAAGAAATAGCTACTTAAGAGCACGCATTCAGCGTTGTCCATATCTTCATTTAAAATGCTATCCATACAACAGTGTGTACATTGACAAACAACTGTTTTTTGTATTATGTAAACCTTATCCCTGTTGTGAAACTATCAAGTCCCAGCAAGTAAACTACTCCTTACAAGGCTAACGGCTAAGCTAACGTCCACGGCCTGTTTATGCTTCACCCAAGCCTGGACCCCGGTCTTTCCTGACGCCGACATACCAGAATACCTACCTGGATGACCTCGTTGACCTCCCTGATACACTCCACCATATGCTGGAGGATCTGCTCGGCAGTCAAAACCTCGAATCGGTAGTCCTCCTCCTCCTCCTCACCGGGGCCATGGCCACCTCCACCAGTTTCGCCGCACTCATCTCGCTCCCCACCGGCCACCACGGGATCGACCAACTCCACCTCTCCGAGCTCCAGGGTGTCGTCCTCGGGCTCCTCTTCGGCGCTATCCTCGCTACATTCCTCCTCTTCGTCGTCGTATTCATAGTTATAACCCTCGTCTGAGTCCATTCCTAGGGTGATTATCAACTTGTGACAAGCACACCTAAGTCTACAGTGTGTGAAATGTTGATTGCGGAACAATACGAAAACCAAAATTATCCGAGCCTGTTTTTCAGCTGCAGCGAAAATAACAACAAAACGTCGCCGCTGCTAAGCCAACAAAGAGACACAGCGTCACCAACTGACGACGGCCTTACGTCAGATGGACTGGACAGGAAAATGTTTTTTAAAAATGTTTACATGACAGTTATGTTTAACGTGAATACATTTCGAAATACGTTTTAGATACACACAAAAAAATAATTTACACAAAATTAAATATTTGTAGCTAAAGTTATCAGCAAGTCAATAAAACACGTCCCCTCATAAAACGTAGGCATGGCCAATGGCACCTAAAAAAGAAAACGAAATGAACAAAGTATAACGATAATGCGAACTATATCAATCTGAACTTGCGTATATTGCTTCACATGTGTTTTGACGTTATAAAATGTCATATTTAATCAACTAAACTATGCCATCCTAATTTGTGTAGCCCTTTTCATGTTAATCTACATATTTTATCTCCGAAAGATTTTAATTTGAATTTGTTTCCGTCATCATATCACTCAAACTGGATTAAAAAAAAACATCCACACCTTGCACAAGTCATGTGACTGTAATGCTCTGGAGCACCTGACTGGCGCAGCTTGACAGTGCAGTTTCTCTTTGAGTAGTGTGGAAGTCCTATTAATGCTTAGTTTTGTACGATATAGTCGTTCACATTTTGATATGCTGCTACTGCTCATTATTCTCCAGCTTGGCCTACACACAGTGGAGGGAGTGTGGCCATTACCGCAGACTTTTACCCTTTCAATCGAGCGATACCCCTTGAACCCACAGGCTTTCTACTTTGGATACGGAAGGCAATCAGCCGCACAGCAGGGCTGTTCTGTTCTGGATGCTGCATTCAAGAGATATTTTTCTCTTATTTTTCCAGATTACACTTCTGGTAGGTGATAATTTGAGGTGAAATCGGGACTCTGGCAAAACGAAAAGTAAAATGTCCCCTCTCTCTGGAGTTGAATCGTTTATCCATAAAATGGTACTTTGTGTTTCTGTGATCCCTAAATATTCTGATCCATTGTGACAGCACTATCATAACTCACAAAGACCAATTCCGATTCTGTGTTTAGCTTATGTTATTTTAAACAAGCTATATGTAAATCCTAAATAACTGTATTTTTACATTGTGATCGCTTTAGAAGCAGGTGATCTAGTGTTTTACACGTGCACATGTAAGATTGCATTATGCACAAAAATGTAGAGCAAAGTGCCCCACTGGGTTTGTTTTGAATGTTCTGTTTGTCATGTTGGCTTTTAAAGTAGATCAATGGGCTTTGTCAGGACTGCAATTCATCAGTCAGCCAGCGTAGGTGTGCCTAAACCCCTCAATGACAAAAGATTAGTATGGCACATGCTGCTGTTTGTGTTTTCAAAATACCATAGCTTATAGAATAATAGCAATTTTATTGTAATATTGTCTTAAAGGAAGTGCATGGGCAACTCTTCAATTAAACTTTATTCCGGCAAGTAATGACTGTAATAACTTAATTTCATGTCCGACAGGATATGGTGTTCTGCGATTCAGTGTAGACAAACCATTTAATGTTGAAGTCAGCGTTGACCATGATGATTGTGAGAGTTACCCAACTGAGGACTCCTCTGAGAGATGTAAGTATTGACACATTTATCTGAGTCATCGCCCCACAGTCAAACAACCGTCCAAACAGTTGGGGTTTGATGCATTATATAACCTTTTTTTTCCAGACAATCTGAGTATCTCTACAGGACGAGCATCTCTGAGTGCAGAGACTGTGTGGGGTGCTTTAAGAGGTGAGTATAGTCAGTACATTTTTGAAGAAGATGTACAGATGAAATAGGAACAAGTGAAAAATAGTACAAAAAAATCAAACAACCATGTTAATTATTATCAGTAAAGGAAATACAGTGTACCCTCAGAGCCTGTTTAGCAAGTTGCACTGGAATCTACATGCTACCTTAAGATGATGCAGATTAAACCTGTTGCTGATACAAATGCTCTGATTAAGCACAGGTCTGGAAACCCTCAGTCAGCTGGTGTATCAAGATGATTTCGGCACAGTAAGTCAGAATTTTTAGGTTATTACTTCCTGAATACACTACCTCACCTTGTTTTAGAGCTTGACTAAGGTTTGGATTTGTTCACTTAACTAATTTCCCCTTTATATCCTTTTTTAGTATTTTGTGAATAAGACTGATATTGAAGACTTCCCGCGGTTTCAGTTCAGGGGGATTTTATTGGACACCTCCCGCCACTATTTGCCTGTGCAGGCCATTTTACAAACTCTGGTAATGATCAGATGACACAAACTGAACTTTAGCATTCTGTATTTTTATTTAGTGGTACTAACATGTGACTTCCTTTTTAGGATGCAATGGCCTACAGCAAGTTTAATGTGTTTCACTGGCACATTGTTGACGACCCCTCCTTCCCCTACCAGAGCCGGACCTTTCCAGACCTTTCCAGTAAGGTATGTCATGTGGATGAACCAAGCTCTTAATTATGCTATGCTATGACTCTGCACATTCATTATAATTTGCAAATGTAAATGCAGTTTAGAAGATTTTTTTATCCTAGATTTTAAACTAGGCCTCCTGCATGTGGATTCATGAGGTAGAAAAGAACTAAAAAAGTTGCATCCACCCTGAACAAAGGCTTTTGGCTCTGATTCAGGGGGCTTTCCATCCGATGACTCACATCTACACACAATCAGATGTTCGAAGGGTGATCTCACATGCCAGGCTGTGGGGAATAAGGGTCCTTCCTGAGTTTGACTCACCCGGCCACACCATGTCTTGGGGAAAAGGTAAATGTACTCTGAAACAACAATTTTATCCTCCAAATGATCCAAGCTCCTTGATCTTCACCATATGAAGTACTTGGCATTATGCCTGGTTTGGGTCCAGCTTAAATCCTGTCTGCCAAACCTGTAAGCTAAGTCTGTAAATGGCAACAAGACATGTACTGAATCTTGAGTTTGTTTTCCTCTTTATCTAGGGAACTCTTTTTGTTACATCAGTCAGAACAAATGCCTGCACTCAACTGATAATTCCAAAAAAATATCCATAAATCCATGTGATTAAAACATTTTTCCCCAGGGCAGCCTGACCTGTTGACTCCCTGCTACAGTGGAAGCACCCCTTCTGGGACTTTTGGTCCTGTTAATCCTTCATTGCCCTCTACCTACCAATTTATGGCCAAACTATTTAAAGAAGTGTCAATGGTGTTCCCAGATTCTTATATCCACTTAGGAGGGGATGAGGTAAACTTTTCCTGCTGGTAAGTTGTCATATAATACATTGTTTAAACTTATGCTGACAGGGTTTCATCATTTTTAAAAAATCATTATTTGATCATTTGTTTATATTTTTATTTTGTTCACCTAGCTGTAAATTTCTCTTAATTTATTCAGTAAGTAAGTAAGCAAGTAAGTCAGTAAAATTTAGAAAAGTTATGTCTTGTTCAAGGTACGGGATGTAGGGACATCATTAAATAAACACCAAACTGCTTGTTTCCATAGGAAGTCCAACCCTGATGTCAGAGCATTCATGCAGAAGATGGGATTTGGAGTAGATTTCACCAAACTGGAAGCATACTACATGGAAAAGTAGGTTTTAAAGAGGCAATGTAAAGACAAAGCAGGTATTTACACCAGCCCACATGTTAATGTCATAAATGTCATTAATGTCTCTATTTCCAGCATTGTGAATATGACATTAGCTCTCAATAAGACGTCTGTCGTGTGGCAGGATGTGTTTGACTACCATGAACGAGTAAGTAGACCCCAATAGCTAACACCTCTGTGATATAAAACAATTGAATGTGCATCAGTTATAATAATGTAATAAGATGACTTTACAGATAAACAATAATGTACGCATTCATTCTTTGTAGAAATGTCTGCTTTTTTTAAAGACAGAGAGGAGCTAATGAATCAACAACCAGTTCATTTAAGGCTGATAGTGTGCAGCATTTGTGTTACAGCGCAGATCTCTATCAGTGGTGGAGGTATGGAGAGATGGCTGTTACCTGTGTGAAGTGCGCAGGGTGGTCAAAGCAGGGCTCAGGGTGATTCTGGCCTCTCCGTGGTATCTGGACAAGCAATGGCCCACACATAACTGGGCCCGGTACTACACTGTGTGGCCCCTTGCCTTTAAGGGTCAGAAAAGAGTTTGTGTGCTGTGACTAGTTGAAGATGTACTAACTATTTGCTGTGTGTTTTTTCTCTCAAATAATACTGTATGGGTTAAACTTTGTTTCCTCCAAAGTTAAGGATATCCACGGCCAGAGTGTTATTGCAACACAGATTGTTCAATTTGCAGCCTAACCACTAGGTGGCAATGAAGACTGTTTATTCACAAAACAGAGATACATTCTGCATCCCAATTCCATTTCATATATCAGATAACCCCCAACAGCAGCAGCAAGAATAAACAGCAAGAACACAATGCAACATATTTAAATATATTTAAGATTATTGAAACAAACTATCGGAAAAACAAATGTACATACTAAAATCAAAATAAGTATTTAATACGAAGAAAGTGCAGTTGAAAGAGAGTCCACTGTCAGATAGTGGTAAAGTGTTGCACAGTTTAATTGTTTGTTGTAGGAAATACTTCCTATAATGGTCCTCATGACAAGAAAGCTATCAGAGTCAGGACAGGAATTTTTAAACCATATTAATCATAATCATAAATAACTCTTTCTAGTGTGAACCACTTCAAGTTTTATTATTTTAGAATGTGTATTTTTGTATTAAGAGCTCATAATGCCATCAGATTCCCAATAAACAACATACACAGTAAAAAGGTTACAATATAGCACCGAAGGGCTGGACTGCATATTGTTTGTCACCCTGCTCAGATTCCTAAGGACACAGTGCTGCACATCTGGAAGGGCACCCCAGCTCAGTATAAGGCCGAGCTCAGCAGGATGACCAAAGCTGGCATGAGGGTCCTGCTGGCTGCCCCGTGGTACATCAACCACATTTCCTATGGCCAGGACTGGCCCAACTACTACACTGTGCAGCCACTGAACTTTTCTGGTGTGTGCTTGGCCAAGTAATACCAAAATATATAACCTGGCTCGGTTATGTGCTGGTGATAGGAGCATATTGAGGGCAGTTTGAACACTGACTGTTTTGATTTGAAGTGGTGTGATAAATTTGAAGTAGTCTCCTTTTTATTCTTGAATTAAAACTCATAACATTGAAGGAAAGCTTTTCACCATCCCTTCACAGGTTCTGAGGAACAGAAGAAGCTGGTGATAGGTGGTGAAGTCTGCATGTGGGGGGAGTATGTTGATGCCACCAATCTTACTCCACGTCTTTGGTAAGGGAATGACAATAGCCCTGAAATCTAAAACCCTATTTTAATATACTAAGTACAGCTTCAATTGTATAATATGTCTCAAAAATAATCACTGGTTGCACCCAAAATCAGGCCAAGAGCGAGTGCTGCAGCAGAGAGGCTGTGGAGTGATGAGAAGCAGACCTCCAGTGTGGACAAGGCTTTTCCTCGCTTAAAGGACTTTCGCTGCAAGCTCCTGAGGTGCTTTATCTTTTGCTCTCCAGGACATTTAAAAATATTTACCCTTGCACAGATTCATGTAAGACTTTTTTTTCATAATGTTAAAATAATACATGTTCTCATGTTTCTCCTTCCCTTTCTCCTCAAGGCGTGGCATCAGAGCAGAGCCTCTGTATGTTGGACACTGCAAGCATGAGTACCAAGGTATTTGAGGATACTGGATGGATTGCAAGGATTTCCTGCAGAATAATCTATTTCGGATCAATGGCTGCCTTGTTGGCTGAAAATCTTGTTGGTGGCAATTACAGTTATATTAAATCTTTGGTAAATTGTTTCTCTAGTCTAAAGTTTGCAAATGTTGCAATGATTTCTCAGGGACTTTTTTTAATCGCCTCTTTTTTCTAATTCTCATTTTTGTATCAATTTTAGTAATGCGCTTGTTATTTTTAGATTTTGCATTTTTAGCTGTAACAACTTAGAAATGTTGACAAAAATCTTGTTTGGAAGAACCCAAAGTGATGCACTGTAATGTCATACTGAACTTCATGACTGCTGAATATAAATTGTAAATTTTAAATTTAAATATGAACAATATGCTGTAGCTTTTAACTTGCATTGAAATGCAATAAAAGTGTTGTTGTGCAGATCAGTGGAAAATTCTCATTTTAACAAAAAACATGGATCCATGATAGTAATTAGCAGGAAATATAATATAATGATAACAGAATAGGTAAAATAAGTGATACTAGTAAAATGTCACCAATGATGATGATAGTATAAGAGGGTGTCAAGCAGGACCCCAGCAGGGGGCAAAGTCACCTCAAGTCCCAACCCAGATCCATGGAAACCTGTGGCATGATAAAGCACAAGGACACCTGGGACCAAGTAAAGTTAGCAACATATTAATGGGAGATGAAGAGGAGAAAAAAGAATGAAAATAAAATAGAAAAAAATAGTTTGGATTTCACATAGCTGAATGGCCCTCAAACACAAAACCTCCTCAGAACATCAGAAACCTAAAAAGAAAATAGACTTCATCTTCAAAACCCAAAGAAACCATTCACACAAGAATAGAAAAAAGCATTTAAAGCTGGATGTAATAAAACAATTTAAAAGTTTACTTAAAATAGAAGTTTGAAATGGTATGTGAATTGCCACAAAGTATGATATAACATAGCCAGTATTCCAAGGCTTGCAGCTATGTTGATGATGAAAACAAGAAATCTCACTGTCAGTTGATTTTTTTTTTGTCATGAACAATAAAGAACAATAACACATAGTAACTTGGACTGAGGCAGATTCATTCATCCTAATTTGTTATGAAACTGTTTCTGTCCTCCTGTGTCTTCTGTTAATGACTAACTACATGCAGACAGATATATTTTGTTTCTTTGGTACTAACCTGACCTCTAGAGGCTGACACATATGCTCTTAAATTCATGTTTAGTTAAGTTGGAAGTTGTATTTAGTTTCTGCATACAAAATATTATTTTAAATTTAAAATGATGCCGCCGTGTTAATTTACATTTTAATTTCTAATGTGCTTTTATCTAAAGGGCATAACCCGATAAGCCTCTCAGTGAACGTCTCAGCAATAACAGGGATTTTCTCTCGCTGATGTTGACTTGCCTGTTGAATTGAGCTGACATGACTTTGATACGGACTGAGACAACTGATTTTCTCATTGTGTGGATTACAGTAGTGGCAGCAGATGGCCAGGCGGGGCGATCCCTGGTAGCCATAGTGCTGACACCTCAATCCTTCCACTTCATCTGAGTTGGGGGGGACCACAGGAATTGCTGAAGTGAACCTGCAAAGCTTAAGCTTGCAAGCTCAGTTAACCATTCTCCGTAACTACTTGAAATCATGTAGACATGCTGAGCGCAGTGTAACAGAAACTAATGCTGTTATACCTGAGGGGCCATAAGATTATCCAGCTGGTACATTGTACTGCCTTTACCTATTAAACATAGGTACATTTACATGCAAAAACAATTTTTATAGGTTGGTTTAGCGATTATTATCTCCAGTTTTATTTGTTTGTTGATGCAAGTTTTCTCCTTATATACACATTAATTATGGCCCTAGAAGTATCGAATCACAAAAAGACTTTTTAGGTTAAAAGACAAAAACAAAGCAACAAATAAGCAATTTTGACATATTTTATGCCATGCTATTCAAGGCACCTGCTCCATGTGCATACACTGAACACTAACAACTTTAAAAGTTAATCTCACTCTTTGACAATAGCTGTCAATCAAGGAGATTATATAAATAAGATGCTTAGAGTGATGCAAAGATTTGTGAACTAGAGTTCAAGGGCATCCTCTGAAGGACAACAAAATGTTGGCTTGCACGTGTGTTCCTGCTGCAGTGCATGTGTCTTCAGTGGTTGATGAACTGTGATTATTATACAATTATTTGAAAGTCATATCATGTAGAAAGGCAATCAAACTCTTAAACTAATGCACAGCTGATCTGCCAAGCAACTGAGCCAGGGTTTTACGAGTGACGTGTTTTCAATCACCTGCCGGGCCCTGTCATCATAAATGCTTGCACTAAATACATAATCATCTAGTTGGCTCATGGCAGCAGGCTGCTAAAGATTGGCTGCATCTGCGCAACAATCACAGGGCTCAGTAGTGAAGAAACCTGACAGTTATCCCTGCTGGCAAAACCCTCAAAGCAATGCTCTGCTGATGGCAGCAGCGTCTTACCCCTGTCGACAACTGTATGACAACATTTTCGGTATAATCAGTAATCATAAATACATTTCACAAACTCTCCCATTTGAAGTGGTCTGAAACATCCAATTAATCAATGCCATCACTAGTAGCCTTTTATTAAAGCACCTTACATATTAATGTCCAGTCTGTAAGTGTGAAGAACAGATAATCAGCTCACACCTGACATGTGAGCAACACCTGGGTTATGTAATCTGACATGGCTCCAGATTACCATACTCAGAACTGCTTAGGTCAGCATAAATAGATATTCTAGGCATGTTCAGACGTGTTTGTGTTGTTTTAATTGTAAATGTATAATAAACCATGCATACTTTTCAAACTTTGTTTATTATGCAAAATTTGGAAGTGAAATCAGACCAAAAGTTTTTATTAGAGCTGGTTTAAGACATTCTGTTGCTTGTTTGAACTATTTTACCTTTTTTCCTCAAGTATGTTTGGGTTCTGTTCAGTCTGTATGACTATTAAAAAAAAAAAAATAATACAGGACAAATTTTATGAAACGAGTGTAGCATGGGCCAGGAATCAACCAATTTAGTTTTTGAGTAGATCCTAATTAAGGGGTGGTTACACTCCTTTTTTCATTATCATGTTAATATATCACCATCCATCTTTAAGGACTTGAACATTGAAATATTGATCGAAATCCCAACTCTGCATTTGTGGGTAGCAGCTTTAAAACAAAGGGCTTTCCATATCAGTTAACCTGAAACCATTGTTCAAAGTACTTACAGCGAACACATGCGCTACAACAGTTGTTCAAAATGTACAAACAACACAATGAGGAGAATAAAATAAATGACTCTTGGACTTGCAACTTTCCTAAAGTGAATAATTAAAGGCAAATTCACTGCATGCTTGATGAACAAACCTATACTACTGCATCTATTGGAGCCTTTTAGACCTCATGTCAAACCTGCTGTGTCCCTGTTTCAGGATTTTAAACCTGATCCAGATTCTGAGTTCAAACAGCTCTGCCACTAGTTTGCAATCCTTTCATACAGCAGTTATGCCCAACAGAAAGGGCTCTGTTCTCAATACTTCATTGTTTCTCTAAAATCAAGAGTGACTTAACAAGGATTACAGAAATCAGTGTGTGGACACGGCAGGCAGTCACATTCGTATCTTTAGCGTCTTTGCATTTGATCTGATTAAAGAGCTGAACTAGAACTGTCATTAGCTATGTGCAATAAAAACCAAACCCATCACAGTGGCTTCATAGACATGTACAGAAAAAAGTTAGCAAAGGGATTCATTTCTTTATGCATGAGATGTGTCAATGTGAAGATAAGTGAGAACGTTCAAGGAGTTTTGCATTTACAATAATGGTAAATTGCACGCACTTACTAATTAGCCAGACGGAGGCTCCGGAGGGCAGTCACCATATGGCAGAAGAATGGAATTAAGGGTCAACTTGTTGCTGCTCTTTCAATCTCTGCACTAATTGTTTTTCTTCTCATCGCCCCCCTTTCGTGATCCCCCACTGGTAAGGAGACCACATTTCATGGAAGGTTAAGCTACTTTGCTGATTTGGGGTGGCTGTATGCTCCTGAAGCCATTAGTGTCATTGACAGACACGGACAATGTGGCACAGAGGGAATGTCTTCAGTATGCCATGAAAACCACACTACCCTGCTGAAATAAAACAGAGAAACATGTGTACAAGGAGTGTGGAAGAATAGCACATATTGCACTGCCTGTTGGTAATTAGGGATAGTTGATTAATTTCCTTGTTATTCAGATTCAAAAAGCTCCAGTCAATGCTTAGGTGTTAATGATGATTTAAGCAAGCATCACCAGATTTCAAATTGGCTTCATATTCCACGTGAAGCATCTTTGCTTGCCTTTTATCTTTCTAAGCTGATCTATGAAAACGCAAATAAAGACCGAACAGGGAAATATTTAAACAACAATGCCGACGGCTGTGACTCTCCTGATATGCAGCAGCCAGATATATAAAGCCATTTTATAGTATTGGGTATATGACAAAGTGTAAGTAAGAAGTAGAATATATTACTTTCTCTCTCAGTGGTCACCTTTGTTGAATACAGTTATGCCTATAAGCAGTGTGACTGATTGATTCACCCATATAGACAGTAAAGATTAAGAGGATGACAGATCAGCATTTGCTTACACAGCGCCTGGTGCTAATCTCCTTGTCTACCTTCAGAAAGCCCCCAGACGACTCACACTCACTCCGGCAGAGAGAAAGACAGAAGAAGACAGTGACTCTATTGACCTCTCATTGCATCAGAACTGACCAGAGAAAGGAAACAGCACCGGACTGATATCACCGAGCCTCCTTGGAATTACTGTCTGATGAAGAAGTTAGGTTTTAACTAGAAACTTACTATCCTCATCTTTTGTATGTTAAGGGCATTGCCATGTGTCAACACTTGACATGAAAAAATGCTTTGATCCTGCCAGGCATCTTCAGAAAAAAAAAAAAACTTTGTGCAGAAGAGGTTAAACTCCTGTGAGTAATCTTCTATTGCCTAAAAAGGATTAATAAAGTGAAGCTTAGATATCTAAAAGAAAAAAAAAATCTCAAAATGGAAGACCACATGCCCAACACAAACATGTTTTCTTCTGACACGTCTGATGACTACACAGATGGACCCCAAGCAGGTGAGTCTATATTTTTTGTATAATGCAAAGGCTGCAATATAAAAGACATTTGAATGACAATAACAACAGCAACAACAAAAAAAATTGCAAACATTTTTTTTTCTGTACAGCAAATTATGTTGTTAGACAGTTATGTCTATGATAGCTGTGTGTTATATGTAAAAAAAGGAACGATGGGGCAAATGAATAATTTTACAAAATGCAGTTTAAATTAAGTCTGTTATGTGTAAAAAAAAAATAATAATAAAAAAAACAAATTCTTTTTATTCTGCTATCTGTCCTCTACAGAAATGAGGTCAGTCCCAGGTAAAGCACTGGACCAAGGCCTGCTTTGTAAAGTGTGCTCTGATTCAAGCAGTGGTAAACATTATGGCATCTACGCCTGCAACGGCTGCAGTGGTTTCTTTAAGCGCAGTGTAAGACGAAGACTCATCTACAGGTGAGCTACATGTTATAGAAAAGGGCAATCTGATATCTGCATGTATGATAGAGAAATACAACCACCGAAACAAGTCATAATGTATCTTTGTTAATGCGACAGATGTCAGGCTGGAACTGGCAGGTGCCCTGTTGACAAAGCTCATCGAAACCAGTGCCAGGCCTGCCGACTTAAGAAGTGTCTCCAAGCTGGCATGAACAAAGATGGTGAGACAACTCTGAATATGTGCATATAATCTGTCGCATTACAAATGTTTTAAAGCCTTGACATGATCTATCATTTCCTTCTGCAGCTGTGCAGAATGAGCGGCAGCCTCGAAGCACAGCTCACGTCAGTCTAGATTCTATCAGTGTGGAAACTAAAAAGGAGCACCTGGCCACCACAAGGGAGCTCTCTTCGTCTGCCACCTACTCATCAGTCATCTGCAGACCTCTGGTCACTTCCTCCATCACCACAGCTGCTGCCGTACAGCCGTGCAGCAGCCCCAATAACTACCACCGCTTTATGGTCAGCCTGCTGACTGCAGAGACCTGTGCAAAACTGGAGCCAGAGGACGGTGAGGTCATATGACAAAGACATAAAAACTAAGAATGTTCTGAAAATGCACTTTATGATCTAGTTTGCTGCTTATTTTCGTGATAAGTGGGGTTTTGAGAATGCTGTGCTGCAGAAATGTAGAACTGGCCTTATGTTGTTGTTAGGTTATATTGTCTTACCCATTGTGACTTTAATGATGTTGTACTCCCAGTAGCCTTAACATTTTTGTCTCTGTCTTTTTTAATGCACAGTGGAGGAGAATATTGATGTGACCACCAATGATTCAGAGAGAGATCAGACTCCCTCCGACTGTCGCATGTCCCCGTACACCTTCAGCTGCTCAGAGAGTGTGTATGAGACATCGGCACGACTCCTCTTCATGTCTGTCAAGTGGGCAAAAAACTTGCCAGTTTTCGCTCATTTGCCATTTCGGGACCAGGTGAGACTGAATAATATTTTGTTTACTAATGAACCAATTCAGATGCATTTAAAAGGTAATACAAGTAAATACAAATCCTGAGGCTGATAACACGCATTTCTGTGTCATCCTTAGGTGATTCTCCTTGAGGAAGCTTGGAGCGAGATGTTCCTTTTGTGTGCCATCCAGTGGTCCCTCCCCATGGACAGCTGTCCTCTTCTATCTCTGCCAGATTTGTCTCCCTCACAGCAGTCCAAGATCAGCTTCTCCACAACAGACCTGCGCATTCTAGAGGAGGTGTTTAATCGCTTTAAGGCTCTGGCCGTTGACCCAACTGAGTTTGCCTGCCTGAAAGCGATCGTCCTGTTCAAACCAGGTAAGGAGCCATTCCTGCAGGGAAATGCATCTAATTAACGGACATTGCCGCTAATGCTAGCTACCTGACCTGTAGAGACACGCAGCCTCAAAGACCCAGAGCAGGTGGAGAATCTGCAGGACCAGTCACAGGTGTTGCTCGGTCAGCACATCCATTCGGTATACCCCAGTCAAAGTGCCAGGTAAGCATGCTGTAACTCTTTCTGGCAGACTACAAATATCTACAAAGACGAAAGTATATTATGTATGTAATATAAAAGCCCTGAATAGAAAGTTCACTGTCCTTTGTTCTTAATCATTAAGGTTTGGGAGACTGTTACTTCTTCTGCCATCCCTCCACTTTGTGAGTTCGGAGAAAATAGAGCAGCTGTTCTTCCACAGGACCATTGGCAGCACGCCCATGGAGAAGCTGCTGTGTGACATGTTCAAAAACTAAGACTATGAATGAACCTATGAATTAAAAAAAACGTCTCTAAAAAACAAAACAAAACATGAATGGCATTTTTATCAAACAGACATACAGGTTTTATTCTGTGACTTTTACACGATTTTCTTTGTAAATATTACAGTTAGTTTTTGTTTTTTGTTTTTTTAAATTGTAAACACTTATTATTTTGTGTAGGTACTGAGCTGGAATGCAAAGCTTTTTATATGACAGCATATGAAAATTAAAGAATGTGTTTTGAATGCAAGTATTTATTCTAAATAAATTTGGATTTTTTTGTATTTGACAAGTTTGGTTATATTATTTTTCTCCCTTTGTTTATCTGGTTTTACAAACACAGAAGACAACACATAACACCTGACATATTACCAAAATATGCTTAACAAATAAGAGCTGACACTTTACAGATTATCTGCTTATTTAATGAATATGATGTAGCGTTTGACAATTCATCATAATGGCTAGTACTGGCCAATATAAGCTTATCCCAGATGTCGTAAAGTTGTTTTGTTTAGGGACAACTGTATGTCAGCCGATGGCTGGATAACTGAACAAACACAAGCACTCAAAGACAAATTTAGCAAGCAAGAAACATGAAATGACTAAAAAGAAAGAGTACACTGAGATTAGCAGTAGAGATGAAAACAGCTTCAAGGACACACAAAGTGACCACATGGGGACGCATAATATGAAAAGACGATTAAATTACCAAAAACAACTAGTAGACACTAAATGACCAACACAAATGAACCAAATATGGTGCATAACAAATACAAAGAGACATGAAACAAAAGAACAAAAAGGCTAAAGACAGCACATTCTTACTTGTTTTGGTTAGGACTTGTGACTTGAATGCAGAGATTTGAGATTTACTTGTGACTTGCAAAACAATGACTTGGTCCAGTCTGGACGTCCACCTCTGGAAGTAATATCTGACAGCAAAACATTTGAATTGGGGAACCATGAAAGATTGAGGTCTATCATCACAGATGCATGCACAGTCCGGTTGGGCTACAGTAACGATAGGCGGCGGTAATAAGCACATTTACAGGTGAATACGCACCGTCAGCGAGAAGAAGAGCAGCAGGAACAAAACACGGAAGTAGTTTGCGCTAGTTAGTTAGCATAATGAGCTAAAGCATCCCGGATAAGTAACAATAACGACGTTGTATACGTCAACAAGGCGGCTCGGGCAGACAGCCGCAACTGACACTGCTAATTGACATGAAGTTGCTTTGAATAAGAAATAACAGTTGTCTATCCTGACAATGTTTGGTAAGTCGTATCAGCTGCTCCCTCAGCGGGACTCCACCTGTCCGAGGACTCCGGGCTTGTTTGTGGACTCTGACAGCTTCACACAGCGCAGCTACCACAAAGGGTTTTCATTTGATAACTTCCCCACAAGTTCTGAAAACGACTTCACCGGTAGGTGGCTCAGATAAATAAGAAAAAATATGGTTTTGGAAGTTGGGGCTTGGGAGAAAAATAGCCAAATCAGCTTAATTAATAGCCTGTATGAAAGGTTTGCTGTTTGCGATCAACTACATGTCTGTGTGTTCTTACTGCCTAGTCATTGCCCATCACGTTAGTTGTATTCAACGTTACGTTCCTATAACTGTATTGTTCTCTGCCGTAGTTTGTCCTGCTCCAGCTGTTTTTACACATCAGATTACTGAAAAAACCTTTAAGACACATTTGCCAATTGTTTTCTTCCAGATACCTCCCAAGGATGGCTGTCCTGGTTTTGCAACCTGATTGTCATCTTTCTCGTTTATATCTGCACCTTTATAACTTTTCCTATATCAGGGTGGTTTGTACTCAAGGTAAGAGGAACCATAAGTTATCCCAAAGGCAGATCCACTCACCCATTTAGAATGAAAACAACCAACTTATGTGACCCACTTTGTTTGTAGACGGTGCCTAACTACCAGAGGATAGTAGTGTTTCGTCTGGGTCGTGTTGGTCCACCAAAGGGTCCAGGTATTGTCCTTGTGCTGCCCCTTATAGACCAGTGGCAGAGAGTAGACCTGCGCACCCGTGCTTTCAACATCCCTCCTTGCCAGGTAAACAACTCCACTGAGTTAAATAATTAGATAAATGCTGTGATGGTCTCTTGTTTTGCTCCTTTCATGTTGAAAGACTGAATATGCAGGAGACAACTGTGATAAGGAGTACTTTCCCTTAAATTCTGCTTACATTAGGTCTTTGTTTTTTAAGTCTGTCCTAAAACAATAGTTCATCTTGTGAGCTTCAGATGAAGTTTTGAATATATACTCATATGGAAGGAGGCCTGTTCCCTAGGAGTTTGTTTCCCATCACCTACATAAAAAGTGCATTCAGAGAGCATCTTTAATGGGTTATATGAGCAGGAGGATCACAGCAAGTAAATCTGTATTTTTTCACTTTGTCCTATAGGTGGCACTCTTGTTGTACTGTTGATCAGTGTAAAACTTGAGAAAGTAAAGTGATGCTGAGAGAACTTTAAATAGTAAATGAGAGCACATCTAAATGAAATGATTTTTTTTTAATGCAGATGGAGGCCCATTTTAATCAGAAGCACTTGTCACTGTCATTAGGATTTGTGTATTAAACTCTTGTGAAAGTTGCCACTGCCCCATCACTGAAATACAAAACTGCATTTCACTAAAGCTGAGGTGTCCTGCTCATGTGACTTGTTTCCTAATAGTGCCAATAATACAGGCAGTCTGCATCAACTGAATATGCAGCCTCAAGTAAATGTTTCTTATTCAGTTCTCATGTAAAACAGAGCTCTGTTGCTGTAGGTGGCTACTCTTGATGGCGGTGTGTTGTCAGTGGGAGCAGACATCCAGTTCAGGATCTGGAACCCCGTCATATCAGTTCTGTCAGTCCAGGACCTGAACGCCTCAACCAGGATGACGGCCCAGAAGGCTTTGACCTACAGCCTGACCAAGAAGTCGATCAGGGAGATCCAGACTGAGAGAGTTAAACTTGGAGAATATCTTGTGGTGAGACTACACTGGACTTACTCTTTTCTGGCTCTTTACTGTATCACATCAAGCTTATATATCTGTATTGTTCTTAACAGATGGATATAAATGAGATGACTCGACCCTGGGGGCTGGAGGTGGACAGGGTTGAGCTTACCCTGGGATCCCTACTCAAAGAACCACAGGAAGGCCCCTCTGGACCCCTCATCATGCCTCCCTCTGGAGTGCCTGGACTGGAAGGCATTGCTGGCCCCATTCAGCAGCTTGCTATGCACTTTTTGGGCCAGAGTGGCATTTCAAAGCCTCAACAAGGTATGGCACCACATGCACATAACTGCTTTTGTAGAACATGTACCCATTCTGAAAATTATGTAAAATACATCTGTGTCTTTCTCTCTGCAGAGGACTGCATTACTTTTACAGACGAGCTTAGCAGCGCCCCTCAGGTCGAGGCCACACCGGGTTCTGTTGAAGAGCTGCTTGGCAGGGTCAAACCACTGCTCTGTGAAGCTTTGGTCGACCAGGTTGGAGCCTGCTTTCAGTTTGATATAAGTTCAGAAGATGGACAACATAGCAGCTACTATGTGGATTTGAGCCAAGGTGAAGGTTTATATATGACTGTAAATATGGCACAGTTTTTTTTATTTGTCAACCCAGAAATAAGGCACAGTTTGTGCTAAATTAGTCTACAAATGATCAAATGTTTCTGTTAAATGGAGACAAAAGTATAGGTAGGTAAATATCATACATCTCCACCTCTGTGTGTTCTGTAGGTAGCGGTGCAGCTGGAGCAGGGTCCTTGTGCAGAGAGCCAGATGTGACACTGAGCATGAGTGACGCTGACCTTCTGGCCATGTTCCAGGGCGTGCTGCGACCATTTTCTGCATACACCAGTGGAAGACTCAAAATCCAGGGAGACATTAAGACTGCCATGAAACTGGAAGAACTCATAAACCTTCTTAAGAAATAGCATGTGTAAATTTATTTATCACATTTTTGACTGTCCTGTACATTTCATTTATATATACCGGAATACATTGATTAAATGTGTTGTAAAGTGAATTACTGTCATGGCTTTGTCTTTTTTTTTTTTTTTTAAATATATCAAAGCACATAATTGTTTACAGGGATAGCAAACTTTCTTTTTAGTTGATATAATCTCACTTTTTACACACAGATTGCAGTTTGCTATGATACAAAATAAAATAATAGTAACCGTCTCAGCATACACAGAAACTGTGTGTGTGATGAATTCTATTACTGCCCCTTTCTGTCAACTGTAGGTTTTAAGGGAGAGCCTTGATCAGCACAGCAAGGGGGGCTACTATTTAGACCAGCCTCCTTGTTTTGCACCAGATGTCCCTGGAAAAACCAGAGTAACTGCTCAAACTGCAGAGTGAGAACTTTTGCTGTCAGGATGGCCAGGTGGAGTGTGTGGCGCAGCCCAGTGATGGTGCCACTGTTCTGGATCGGAGAGCTGACAACAGGTGTGCGCTGCAGCAGCAGTATGCCGGTTGTCCGACAGGCGTACTCAGACAGCAGCAGCATTGTCAAGTCTTTCAGTGAAATACCTGGACTGTGGAAGAATGGTGTTTCCAACTTGTACAATTTCTGGAAACTGGATGGCTTCAGAAACCTTCACCACATCATGTTGCAGAACTTCAACACTTTTGGACCCATTTACAGGTAACAAGTTTGCAGGAATCCTAAATGACCACATGACATTATCTGTCTGTCGTCTGTCTTAGGTAAACGGTAACATAACAAGACACAACAAATGTCTTTTAATTATGTCACTAGTTGTAACCATGTTCTGGTTGAAATCTAAAACTGTTTCATTCTTGAAAAATATATGTGACCATCAATCAACAAGGTCATGTCCTGAAAACAAACATCTAATATGGCATTCTCGCCCCCCCTTGTCCATCTGGCTTTGTGTATGTCAGAGAAAAAATAGGTTATTATGAGAGCGTAAATATCATCAACCCTGAAGATGCTGCTATCCTGTTCAAAGCAGAGGGCCACTATCCTAAAAGGCTGAAAGTGGAACCATGGACATCATACAGAGACTACAGGAATCGCAAATATGGAGTTTTACTCAAGTATGTGCTAATAATGTTCACTTCTAACAATACAAATTCTGATTCCCTAATATTTTCAGTTTGAGTTTTACTTGGTTATATGCAGTAAGTTGCTCGTTGGTTTACATTCAATCTTCCCACAGGGATGGAGAAGACTGGAGATCAAACCGTGTGATTCTAAACAAGGAGGTGATTTGCCCAAAGGTGCTGGGGAACTTTGTGCCATTGCTGGAAGAAGTGGGCGAGGATTTTGTAGCCAGAGTTCACAAAAAGATCAAGCGCAGTGGGCAAAACAAATGGACCACTGATCTCTCTCAAGAACTCTTTAAATATGCACTAGAGTGTAAGATGACTTTCAAAGTATTATTCATTTCACTCGTTGTAGGTCTGTGATGTTTTTCTCGTGGTGCTTGTCTATGTATCATGTTTGCTCTGTCCTCCACAGCGGTCAGCTCAGTGCTGTATGGGGAGCGTCTAGGGTTGATGCTGGACTACATCGACCCTGATGCTCAGCATTTCATTGACTGCATCACCCTCATGTTCAAGACTACCTCACCCATGCTGTACATACCTCCTGCTCTGTTGAGGCAGATTGGGGCGAAGGTGTGGCGGGACCATGTGGAGGCTTGGGATGGGATCTTCAACCAAGGTAGGACTCACAGAACAACCAGGGTGAACAATACGAAAGGGACATATTATACTAT
>JAOWBC010000049.1:2883632-2896840 GCA_028566105.1 Hypoplectrus providencianus | reverse complement strand
TACAAACGAGTCACAGGAAGTTGGTAAACCTTGACCAGACAGATCATGTTCTGTGTTCTGAGCTCTTTGTTCTGTAATCTACAATCTGAAGCTGAGCCCACACAACATTACCCAATAACTCCGTCCTGTTTGGTGGTGTTGTACTCTTTGGCTGCTCACCCTCCCTGCTGGCTTGCAGCTCCAGGAGCTCAACTGAGAGTCTCTCCTCCCGCGAGGGGCTGTGTGTGGGCTGGTGGGTGCAACGGGTCACCTTCTGACACCTCCACCCACAGGACTCATCCACTCCACTCCGCCTGTGAATGCAGAGATGCAAACATATGCAATCCGCTGTGGAGATAACCCTCTAATGGATTGCCTTTGTTTGAATAATACCGGCCAGTTTTACAGAGGAAGTCTTTCCTTTGACTGGATGTTACACAACTGACATCTTCTGAAAACCTAATGTTAAGCACCATTACCACAGTTTAAGACCTTTGGAAACTGCTGATGGATGAAGTCCCCTGCCAGACCTGGACCCAATAAGAACAGCAAGTTCTGAGGCCAGTTTGTTGTAGTGGCCAAATTATGTAACTTAGTATATTGTAGCCACATAAAATCACTGCCTGCACTGGCTTGACGGGTGATGAATGGCTTCTTTAACATATTGCAAGACTAAATACACAAAATCGATCCTCTGCTTAAAGTCTATGCACTAAAAAACCATCAAAATGCTTCCTTAAAAATATTCTATAAAAAATCCTTACACAACTGTCCATACAGCGTATACAAATTCATATTTTTCATCCTGTGTGTGGACATGCAGCAGAGTCTGTTCTATAAATTCCACAAGAGGCAGAGAGCCAAGAGGTCCTTTCCACTGAAATAACACTGTTGTCTTTATGTTATAAAACACACTTCCACTGAAATCAGTCCAGCTCAAAATGCCTGGCTAATCACATGAACAGCCCTCCATCCTCCCAAACCTTTGAACAGGCTAATCAAATATGCTCCCTCTCCCTTCAGAAGCCTAATCCCTCTTAGCGAGGACGGAGGAAACGTGCCACCTGCTTCCAGTCATACAGCTCGAGGCCTGACTGCCCTTGTGACACCACGCTGCCCTTAATCTCTTCAACAAATGCATAGCTTCATCTAGATGCCACTGCTGGATCTGGACTCACTGCAGCATACATACATGCATACATATTTCCACCATTGTTCTCCGAACGCACAGTCCTTGGAAGCGGGGTTGCAAGAGGGGATTAATGGACTTTGACCCAAACTATCCCTCAGATATGAATAAATACATGAGTGTTTTTCTCACTAAGGACAGAGTCAAGACATTTATCTGCACCTTTATCCTATGAGACGATTAATTCTGTGAAGAAACACTAGAAACAATGTGGGAGTCTGTCCTAAAACACTGATGAGGTGCTCATAACTACATAAGAACATACCAGGTTTGCTTGCTGTTCATACTGACCATTAAAATACCTCCTTCTAATGTGCTAACAATGTAGGACAAAGTTCTCAATCAGGTAGGGTTATATCTTTACCTTTTTTCATGAAGTTCTTAAAGTACCTTAGAAAAGATAACAAAGAAATGGTAAATACCAGAGATCAATTTGTACAAACTAAACAAGAACAAAATTGTGGATATGAACAAAAATAGGAGGGAATTTGTTCATGTAGTGATTCCAACATGAGCCTCAATGTGAAAGGAAAAGGAAATTAACATTATGAAAGATTGCAGTGGTTTCAAGACACACTTGAAAAAAATGCAAACCCCTATGTTAATCACATAAAGAAGTTGGATAAAGCCAAATTGCCTAATTTGTGTAATGTCTCCAGAGAGATGAAGTGAGACTAACAATTGACTGCCACAGCAAGAATTAAGCCTTTTCCAAATGCAACATCTGCTCTGAAGTCTCAAACCAGCAGGATTAACCACATTTACGGGCACGCTGGAGTACAGTCCCTCAACTGGATACTGCAGTAAACAAGACACCTCTGACAAGAAACATTTAAATGAACAACATTTCCATTCAAACATCCTCTGAAGTCAGGTATAGGAGCCTTTTCGGTGACTGCATTTAAAGCTTGTGTCACTGCTCAGTTGAGACGATGATGCATATGTAAAATGTATGAGATTACATTTTAAATGAAGCATCAAACCATACTGGATTGTGTTTGACGTTAAATTCACAACACTGCATACATAAAATCATGACTCAACATTAAATGAGTAATAGCTTGTATTTGGCAATGGAGAGAGCACAGCGCTGTCATCTTCCACTGACTGCCTACACAATATTTTCAGGATCAAATCAGACCTGGCTTAGATCTGAATGTGCCCTGAAAGTAGAGCAGCAGCGTTCAGATGGATCTTCATATCAGAGTTGCCTTTAATTTGCTGTTGCAGGAGCCCATTCAGGATAACATGGGCTGGTTAAACAAGGATGGAGATGTCAGGCTGCATTAGCATCCAGGCAGACTCTGCACCCAGAGGATTCGGCAGTGCCGGGAAGATCAGTCATTAAATTTGCAGGCGCGCTGCAGAGCTCCACTGTCTGCTTATGGGATGAGGGACAGCGTTTTATGGCCAGGATGCATTTACCACAGCACAGGTTCATATTTCTGATTCATCCAACAGATAAAGAGTCGCCTGAAACATGGGACACAGAGGCCCAGGATGGCATAGGTGAAGTTAAGTTGTACAAAGATAAGTAATTTGTTTTTATTCCTGAAATCTGAAAGAGATCGTGTGCCATCTTTGAACAGCAGGTTCTGAAACTCCCCATTCAATATTTACAGAATACTAATAAGACACCAGCTACCAAAAGGACTGAGCTAAAAATATACATTTGCCTGGGGTTCAGTCTGAGAATAAGAGGTGCACACTTTGCTAAACTGTGGGTTTGTAAGTGTATGAAATGATTATTTCAAAATAAAAGCACAGTGCCTGTATAAGACCATCATTTTTGACCAAATAATTAAATGAACTGATGAGTCAAATTCAGGCCACTTTATACACCTGGATAATGTGATGAGATCTAACTCATTTGTCACATTTCATTTTCATTATGCCTACAATATTCAGCTTTACAGTTCCAAACAAGAATTTATGCAATTTATTATTTTAGCATTGGGGTTATAGTGGTGAGAGATTAAATTTAGAGGTATGTATGAAGGAGGAAAAAGATATATAAACACCTGTTCATCAACAATACAACAAAACAATACAATAATATCATCAAAACCTCTTAAACCTAATACATTTAAGGTGGAGCTGTTGTGTTGAATTGCAATAGATGGTTTGATGGTTAAAGTGGCTAGGGAGCGTTTATGACAGTTGATGTTTATTGGATTTTAAAAACACTTCCAATAATTGCTTGCTAAATAATGTGTAATTCTCTGTCCAACAGAAAATATGTTGTGTTCATATTGTGAAAAGATGACTGCAAACCAATTAATGAATCTATTCAAGTTGGTTGTTGTGGCAGCCATGATTTGAGGCACCCAGCATTCACAATTGTTGCTCTGCCATTATCTTTTTGATTGCTGCCGTCATATTTGCCACTCTGCTTTCTGCTTCGGCTGCTAAACGTTGACTTTGTTTACAGCTCTTTGTTCATCTATTGTAAACAAAGGAATTTGGTTGTTTCTCATTTCAAGTGCCCTTCCCCCGTCTACCTTTTGTCTCTGAAAGCCCTGGTTTGTTGTTAGAAGCCTTCAATTGGAGCCTGCCCCCTCTACTGCCTCAAAGCCAGCTGCAGATGAAAAATTTATGACTGTATGCCTTGAAAACCTCCATTTGAAGTGCTGCTGTTCCTCTGATGCTGCCCCCACTGATGGCGACGGCGTCTGCCGCCTTCATTCGACCCGCGCTTTTTCCTCACAGTGGGAGTGCAAATCAGGCAGAGAGGGTGGGACGCTGTCCAGGGCTTTACACTCCTTCAGTGGTATTCACTAATCAAGGACAGCTTTTTTCTTTGCCTGCGTGCAATAATAAGACATTGATTAGCTGCTTTGAAAAGCCACTGACTGCAAACTCGCCCCCACACAGTTTTCTCAGCAATGTGTTGCATATTTTAGTCTTATTTCTGGATAAAATCACAGAAGACAAAATGATTTGTTTCATCTTTTTTATTATTGGGAAACACCTGTCATGCTGCACCAGCTTTTATTGCAAAGGATAAGATCTCTTGCTGGATGCCCTTTTATTTCAACTGGAGATAAATTATCAGGAATTATCCTCCTTTGTCACATAGTTAAAGGTGCTCATCCAGAGTAAAGGCCCAACATACTCAAGATCCTCTTTGGGATTGAGTGGCATTTTACTAAAGCTCTATTTGTCATGCAATAACACTTTATTTCTCAGGCCAATCACTGCAAAATGGCTCATTCAATATGAATCATATATAATTTGTCCACATTGCCCTGGAAGCCTGTCCAGTAATAACGATTTTTTGTTTCTTTGCCAAAATAATCAAGTCTCTTGGTCACACACCCTCCCAAAAAATGTCATGAATAATTATTTCTTGAAAAAGCACAAAAAGGAGATCTTTATAAAAGCTACAAGACCCATAGAGTCTTGTTTTTTTTTTTTTTTTTTTTTAAAAAGGTTTGTTTTTTTTTTTATTTTTTTTTTTTTACAAAGCTTTCTTTTTTGTTTACATTTTTGACACTTGAGCTGAACCACTGCAGACTGGTAAAAAATAAAATTTCATCCAGGTGAAAGCTAGACAATAATTAAATATGATATATGTTTCTAGTGAAATCATAAATTACATATTGTGATACACAATGATGCCTTCTTAATTGACAAAAACAATCACATAATAACTAAAAAAATCTGATGTGTATATGCACGCGTATTTATTTAGTGTTTATCCTTTTCTTGCTTTTCTTTTTACAAAAGAAAAAAAAAGTAATTGTTTTTAGTTTGAAACATATTAGTTTAAATATAGCCTTATTCAGATATGAAATTACATATTACCAATAATTATGTTCACATAAAGACGCAGAGCAATATCGCAGGAAAAATCCCAGATGTTGTTCATTATCCATATTGTGTTATCTTTAATTATGTGTGTTGCGAAACGCTTCGGATATGATCCTCACAATATTTCAAACAGCTGTGAAGCATTTCTTTCATTCAGTGTGGAAGGTTTAATCACCATGCACAGTGACAATGACAACCTCTGTTCCAGGATCGAACATGTGGGTGTTTTTTCTCACCGCCTGTCCCTCTCACAGATCCTCAGTAACCTGAACAAGATGCTGCCACACGTCCTGTTGGTGAGGTGTTTAATGTGAAAGCAATGGAAACCAAAAAAAAAAAAAACAATATGCTTAGGAGTGAATGGGTAACACCATGTGCTCTGATTATGTTATCATTTACAACTGTGTTCATATTAGCAAAACATGAGGTTAAAAAATGAGGAAACTCATGAGAAGAAGAAAAAGTTTGCCTTAAAAATTGTGCCACATATAGTGCACATAGAAAATATCACTTATTTATATTTGACACTTGTACAAGAAATCCTGTGTTCAAAGACCTTGGCAAAGCCTGCGCTCATGCACAAAGTCACACTGGTTCCTAAGCAACAGGTAATTTCACAACACATACTGCGGTACGTGCGACGGCGGCTTTTCATAGCAGGGTTTCAAGCTAATTTAAAGCCACATCTGATGGCAGCCTTGAGCCACTCAATACTGTTCAAAAACCTGTGTTCGGAGCTGGGGGGGGCGGTGTCACACTTGTCACTGGAATAATTAGCTGAGGACAATGAAGCACAATGGAGCAGCATTCATCTTCAGCAGCAAGGTCTTCTCCAGCGCCACGTGAATCAACATTCCCCCGCACAACCTGCGGTTTCCAGGCTCGGGTTTTGACTTTAACGATGATGGAAATCAACCCGTTAGAAGAGGGTTTCACAGAACATCCTCATCAGCTTTTTCAAAATATTTCAAAAATCCTCTCAATGATTCAGCACTATTCTGCAATAGATTTGCAATAAATGTAGCACAAGAAGTAGTAACCTTTTATGCAGCGGTCTAAATTTAATACTGATGCCTCTATTTGACCTACACAATAATTTCTATCTACTTATTCTTAATGTGTGTCATAATGTTTGTATCTGGAGATGCCCTGCCCTCTGATGATATGTCCTCTTCTTATATTGCTTTGTTTTGGATATTCCTCGGCGCCAGCCTTTTGGCAGTGGATGGTTTTTTTTTCCCAAAGTGAGTAAATCTAAGGTTGGAGTTCACCTGCTGCCGTGTGCCGAAGGAGTGTTCAGACAGCGTTTGCTATGAACCTCGAATGAATAACAACTCTCGATACGGTGTTTGATAAATAGGTTTTCAGTTTAAAAAAAACACACAACAAAAATACACTGATTATTGTAGAAAGAAAATATGAAAAACAGGCATTATCACTTGAGTTTGAAACGTCCAACGATCCTTGAACAGATCATCGGTTTCAAAAGTTTCCTTAAAAAAAGTAACAAAAAAAGCTTAAGATAGTGGTAAATTATTAGAAATAATGACTTTTTATTATTCTAATCTATGTGTCTCATTTAAAATGCCACCAAATACAAAACCATTTGAAATGACTAGATCCTGCTCCAAACAATAAAACACAATTCACTTCTTAATCCTAATGCATTTAATGCCACTATAAGTGGGTCTACACTGCTTGAGTAAATGCAGAAAATCTTGATGATTAAGTAACATGAGGATATATAGAATATATAGATATATAGAAAAGCATTTAACAACATTTCATGGAATATTTCTTGCTGTAAGCACCATATATTATTCGGTCATCAAAGCAGTCCAATTCAAACACTAAAAATGTATTTATTCATACACTATTTTCTGCCCATCACTGCAGTGTGTAGCTGTTCCTATATGGCAGGGCTGTGAAATGCTTCCCTTACCTTTCCCTGAACATGATAAATCTGACCATTTTGGTTTTGAGATTCAGAGAAACAACAACCAAAACTGCTCTGTGCTGCAGCTGATGGACAACAACACACCACCAGCTCGGCCTCACGGGACTCCAGACTAGTCAATAATTCAAGGCAGGGCGAGAAATTTTATAAGGAGGCAGACAGATAGTGGACAGTGAAAAAATAAAGAAGGGAGGAAGTGCAAAGAGTAGATATAGTGGGGGAATGAAGGCTAACTCCTGTTTGCCGGTTTCTGACCCAGAGCAATAACATGTCAGCAGAGGCTTTCAGGGATTCCAGCTGTCAATCAACAAGACACTCGACAGGAGAACGGTCAATATAGAGTTCAGGAAAAAAAAACAGTTTTCTGCCATTTTCTTTGGCTTGGGATTTATCAGAGAAATACATGAGATGTGAGATAGTATGTGGGAGAATGGGTGTGTTACAGGTATAGTAGGAGAGAACAGGGCAGATAATAGATGGAGCATGATCAGCGTCTGCAGCGCAAATGCAAATTACTGCAGAGAATATTTGCATGTGTCGTAGTTAGCAGTTTGATAACAGCGTGAGTGATGATGTGAGATATTAAACTGGCCAGTGGCATGTGCGTAATGACAACCATCCTGAGAAATGACCGAGATAATCATCTACAAAAACAAATGCTACACAGATACACAACATGACAAAACCGTAGGTAACAAATGACTGTACAGCAACAAAGGAAATGAGAAAATCTTCTTAATAATAATAAATGTCCTGATTACTTTTACAATTTTTTTTAGTTATTACAGGAACACTTATTGAAAACAGGTAAAAACAGAGACCCGGTCAATAAATCACTCCCCTTGTCCAATCTTGTTCTTGCAGTTTGAATTGTATATGTTGTGAGTAAAACCCAATGGGGCAGATCATGTTTTCAGTCTGAATGATCCAGCATTCAGTGGAAACAAAAACATGGGACATTCATGAACCAGTCCAATAACTCCACAAAGTCACAACCTGATACCACAAAACAGATGTTACATCAATGCAGGAACAAAGGCTTTTTTTTACTTGAAAGCAAACAGCCGAGGGCACATAACGTGTAAACGCCGCTGCCTGCTAAATAAGGCGGAGTCTTATAGCGCTGCACAGCTCCTGATCTCCAGAGGGAGAAATTCCCAGCAGGTCTGAGGCGGATCTTTTGTCAGGATCAGGGAACACTTTGAAAAATAATGACGCTCTGTAGAGTTTCTTTATCTGTGGTGCATATCAATGCATCAGTGGAGAGGATTAACAGGGTGAAATTCAAAGACTATTTCTGCTACTTGAGGGTGCAAAAAAGATTTCCTTTAAAAATACCTTTTTCCATAAGCATTGTATACTAAGGACATACAGTCTGATGTTTTGAGTGAATAAAACCAATAAATAATTTCACACAAGTTATTATTTTGCTGTGCACCCACTGAGCACCCAACTTTTCAAAGATTTTCTAAACTCTGAAAGCCTTTATTATCAAATCTAATTTGTTATTTTAAATGCATTTGTTAAAAATAATGCTTTTAGAACTAGTTTCTATCTACAACAATTAATGTATTGTCACTTTACCACTGTTATTCATGTAACTTTGCACATTTTGTAATGTTTGAAAAAGCCAGGAGACAAATATGGCAATGGAGGAAATAACTTATTATGTAAAAAAAAAAAAAAAAAAATCCAGCAATTTTCAGGCAACAGCGTGATCAAATTAGAGTATAATCCAACCCTGAAAAACATGGTTAAAATTAAGCATTTTACTTTTTCTTTTTTTTTAACATATTAACTTATCATTTAACATATAAAATCCCTGCACACCGCAAAAAAATATTAACTTTTAAAGACAAAATAATAAATGTATCCGCTATCATAATTAGCTACAATAACAACACTTCTCATTTGACTGCACCTTTGGGGTCTGTTAAGCAAACTGGCCCTGAAGTGCCGCTGTCCTTCCCCCATATGCACGCCACCTCCCATCTCCTCACTGGGGCTCGTACATGCAAATGACAATCTGCTGCCGTACTAATTAAGGTCTAGGTCACGTGAAAGAGAGCTGTGTGACTCCTTGAGCTCAACGAGGCGTTTTTATGATCCAATCACACCGCGAGCAGCCTATTGAGGCAGGTAAAGGACTGCGATGTTATGGCAAGTGTGTCATCAATCATAAATTGAGGCAGGAATTCAGAGCCTTAAAATAATATATAAAAGAAGAAGCGACATGATGTATTCTGCCCTGCCCACAGCATGCCCACAGGGGGTTTCCTTACTGGCTTATTCTCAAACCTCTCCGGGAAACGTGACTCAGTTCTCCGCGGCAGTCATCCGGGAAATCAATACCATGATGTCACTGTGACAGCAGGTGGATATCAAAACCAATACTGATAATACATAGGGGAAACCAAAATCACAAATGTAGTAACATAATACTTGGCAGATGTTCCCTAAAAGTATCTAAAAAATTCTCTCAAGTGACGGTAATATTTATTTATTCTCCGCAGATGATAGAATAGTGCGCTCAAGGGCTGAAAGTGCAATTTTGACAAACACTGCCATCATGAGAAAGTGATCATGTAAGCACTATTACTGTCATTGGTACCAAACAAAGGATTGTTGTTTGATCTGTAGACCGGGACAAATCCGCAACATCATAATTCTTAATTCAAAATCATATTTTGCATCTCCTGTGATTTGGATATTGCACTAGCCCACATTAGGGTTTTGATCAAATTTAGATTAATTGTTCTGCTTTAATGCACTCAGGGCTGAGTAGCAGAAGAAACAACAAACATATCATCACATATTTTCCACAGCGCCAAATTACAGAGCAGGTTTTCTTAAGAAACAGCTCATAGTACAAACACAGCAGCAGGCGAGACACAAACGCTGCTTTGACAATCAACTCCTGTCATTCAGAATCAACGCTCTCTTTTATCATCTGTTCCTGACTCTGAAACACATCAGTTCAGATTATCTGAAATCATTTCCCACCAGATCTGTTTCAAGTCCCACGCTACAGCAAATACTCAGGTTTAAGAACTACACAACTTTGTATTTTATAAATTACACAAGCTTTTTCTCACGTCACACAGTGTTTACAGAAACCTTATTTATGGTTGCGAGCATTCCTCCTTTAATGTCAGACGAATACGTGCGTCTTTGTTCTGGCAGTGACATGTGGAGAGCAGCCTTTTGCTAATGGAGTCCGGCGTGAGTGATCTTTGCAGGAGACCCACGCGGTGTGACGGCACCACAGTCTCTGTGGGATTTACCGTCAGCTTCACAGAACACCCAGATTCCCGCTCGCCTGGCCATTTGTGCTCAAATGACTTTTACAAATCATCACACTGACCACTTCCCTGCCTTCAAAGTGATCTGTGCAATCTATTAAGAGTGACAGGAGCAGTGGTGGAGGAAGTGCTAAAACCTAAACTGCAGAATTACTTCACTACAAGTAAAAGTCCTGTATTCAAATCTTAACTAAAAGTACAAGAGAATTAGCATCAAAATGTACTGAGTGTAAATAAATGTACTTGTTATGCAGAATGGCCACACTGGGATGTATATATATTTTTAAATTATAGTATTTTTTTATGCATTTATGTAAGCAGCAATTTATTGTTGTCAAGGTAGGGATACTTTGAACTGTTTACTTTACATCTATGTTGTTCATTTTTGATCTTGATTTCATGTTAAATCTTGACCTCCCACTAAAGGTGGTAGGTAAATGAAGTGGAGTTTAAAGTTCAATATTTGCCTCTAAATGTGGTTGAGTTAGATTACATAAAATGGAAATACATGAGTAAACTTAAGTACCTCAAAACTTTACATTAGTACATAAGTGTAGTGGGACTGGTATTAAAAAGTCCAAAGGAAACGGCTAAAATGGTCCAAAGGCTGTTCAATGTACAAATCATATCTACACCTTTTTGTATAATATAACTTTTTGCACCTTATGTAAGCTTATCAACATACTGCATTGCAACATTATCAACTGTTACATCAAACTGTAATAAAAGGCATTAGCATCAACAGTGTAACATTCCCTTATCAACATAATTGGTCTGACTCGTTCAAAGCAGCCGAGCGTTTATCTCTGTTAGAAAACAACAGCTTCAGTGCCACGCCTCGAAATAGGAACGTTTTATGACTGCGGGTCAAAATCCCTCCGCCGTCAGGAGACCGGTTGGAAACTAACACCTGCGTTGATAAGAAACCGTCTTTCCTGCGCTACAATCATTTCTGTTATGAAAGGAAAACAGATCTGATTGCTTTTGTGCCCAATGGAAGCAAAGTGATCCTCAATATTGATCCAGTTCAGATTGAACCCAGAAGTCTCGACTCCATGATAAATGCTGTTTGAGGGATAATGATGGAGACTCCACCACAGACACACGTTATATTAACATTATTCATTATTGTCTGAATCCACAGTTGGATTAGACTTGTCATTGTTCAACTATCAGGTCTGGATTTGTCAAAACAGATCACTGGTTTGAAATGCAAACTGTAATACCTATTATTAACTTCATTAAAAAGACACTACATCAAAAAAAAAAAGTGTGATATGACATATTTTTAAAATGTGACAAAATATGGAAATATGGGAAAAAAAATTTTAGATCTCCGTCTTGTAATTTAAAAAAATTTAGATTAAACACATGTTCTGAGTGTTTTTCAATTTGGAATTGAACTTGTGACATCAATAATTAACACCTAACATTGATTCATCACCTGACTAGTGTTGTACTTATGATATTTATGTCCTCAAAATAGTTGAGACACATACATACATACACACACACACACACACACACACACACACATATATATACATATACATTGTATATGTATATGTGTAATATTTTCAATAATGCCAACAAAAATGCATGCCTTAATCATAATTTTGTATACAAAAGTAGAATTTCAGAACACAGGTGAAAAAAAAGTAAATCTAGCTCTCAGCCAGAGTTCTGCATGTGTGGCCGACAAGGGATAAAAAATCCTCATAATATAATCTTAGAATTAACTATTATACATATAATATTACAGCTTTTCTCTCTGTCTTCTGTGCATAGCAGAATTTTCCCCTCAGCTGTTGATTCAGCCTCATTCCAGCAGAGACGTGTGAAAGTCAAGAGTCTCTGAACACACAGTGAGACGTGTCTGCAGCTTCAGACTATGAATACATTATTCATCAGAAAAATCTTTCGTGTTGCAGACTGGGAGGCATCCTCTCTTATGAAAACTGGTCGAAGTCAGGGCCCTGTGGCACACATGATGCTCAGCTTAAAGGCATGCAAAATACCCAGACACTGGATTTACAAACCCCATGGAAGAGTCTGTTTAGGTTTGAATATAGCTATGGAAAATAGACTTTTGAAAATCCAACATTACATTAATTATTCCTGCTTTTTAACACAGCGGTGATAAAGCAACCGGGACACTTAAATAAAGGTAGGATGGCTTCGAATTTATGCTTAATTTAAGAAGTCACACACAGGCAGAAGTTCATTTAGAGGACAATCTAAACATCTCTATAGAAAAGCAACATACACACATAAACTGCTTAATCTTATGTTTTTAGAGAATTAAAAACTCATCAGTGTTTCTCTGCCCTCAATTAGCTCTTTTGGGACACTTTGACAAATCTCTCATTTTGATGACAATTATAATAGGCATGCTGGCATGAAATTTCACTTCATAATTAAAAACTCTGAGATGTGAGAAATGCAAATTCCCCCATCAGACTGAGACAGGACATGTTGCTTTAAAAGGGCGATCCATATTCATAGCACGTTTTCTGGGATAAATTATATGCGTGTATGTGTGTGTGGATCATTCCAACACAAACTGATGATGCCTTTCTTTTCATTTTTCCTGTTTCACACATTTGTTGTGTCTCCCTGATTTAAAATCCAAATGGGAAAGCTAAGTGTAGTCACCTGGACTTGCCCAACAGCAAAATAATGAAATATGGTTGCAAAAGAGCAAAAGGTACAAAATAAAAACAAACAATGCTAATCGTTCTCCTGATTCCAGGAAAAAAAAATGGGTCATGAAATCCCATCAATATGATTGAACCGTCTACCTTTTGGTTTATAGGTCATAAGATAAGACTGCAACATCCTAAAATCAACAACAAACCAATAATCCACAGCACACATGACCCACACACCAGAGCCTTTAAATTTATGCTCTCACAGACCACCCAAACACACACACACACACACACACACACACACACACACACACACA
>JAOWBC010000049.1:2865276-2881948 GCA_028566105.1 Hypoplectrus providencianus | reverse complement strand
TGCCTGAAACACCTTAAAAACAAGAGTGGTTTAAAATGCTGACCAGTTAGCTTGGTCAGTCAGAAGTGTAATAATGTAAAAGAAAAAAATCTAATAACTATTGCTGTAACATGTACAGTACATAAACATGTAAATAAAATCCTTTATAAAAACACAGTAGTGTGTCAGGGCCTTTAGAAATGTTACATTTCTAACAATACACATTAAGTCTATGAGAAAAGGAGGTGTTTATCAATGTATAGAGGCTATACATAGCATGATGTGTATCAGTCAACTGCTGTCATGGAAACACCGTCGTAAAGGCTTCAACTTAGGCTGATTTAAAAAAAATATTGTATGTCCAAAAAGATGCAGTCAATATGGTTCCTCACACAAGAAGTGAGAATAATTAAAATTCCCATCGAACAGCAGAACAATTTGGATTTTTGTGTAGATTTACTTTTAATTATCTTGATGACACTTTATACAACAGTGTGAACAATAAATAAGAACTCACTGTATCCAGCTAGGGCCATGTGACTGTGTTAAATTATGAATTAAACATCCTTATGTAAAGCCAAGCTGTTTTTATCCGCGCCAAATGTGGGTGTAGAGTGGGAGGGGTGGTGCAGGAAAATGCTTACACTGACTGAATTTTTCTGAAATTTACAATTGGCCGACCCAATTCAACTTCATTACAGCTGTCAACAGAGATAAGCAGTTCTTTCATGTCCGCTCAAATGTACATGTTTTTCCACCCCGAACACACACAAATCCAATTAAGTTCTAATTGAGTGTTACAAGGCTCATTGATTATGACAGAGGCAGTGCAGCAGACTGAGCCGGAGAAAAATATCCTCGGTAATTAGCCCTCCCGCACCCAGTAGGCCTTCAGGAGCCATGATTTAATACTGAGGCAATATTTCTCAGTCTTACTCAATTTAGATTGACTTTTCCAACAATAAAATGTTGGAATTTTAATCCAGATACATGGTAATTTGTTTTATTCATTGGAGGCATCTTAAATCAAAACTAGATTAGGTTGGGAAAACTGTTACAATCTCCAGTGCATAATTCAAATAATGTTTTATTATTTTCAAGCTCATTCTTAAGGACAGCTGTGATAGCAGATTGCCAACTAAGTTGGTGTTTTTCAAAAGAAAAACCAGAGTCAGCTAGTTAATAATTATGATAGTGTACTCTTTCTTCATGATGAGTACTTTCCTTCCTCAAGAGTTATTTAGAGTCTGTAGACTAATTTACTGGGAAACATTGTTGAAGGGAGAATGTACTCACTGGCTTTTATGAAAAGGTCACAAGAAGGTCATCATTGGCCGGCATGTGGAGAAACTCAGGACTCTTCAGGGGGCAAAAAAAGTTTAGACTGGAGAATTCCACTTCAGTGTTGGTGGCAGCAAGCTAGAAAAGAAAAGAACAACAATTCTTTAATTTGGAATCATGGACACACATTTACAAACACTGTGAGGCCTTCAGGTAAAATCCCAAAAGACAAATGATGTACATTAATTCATACATGAACAGAATCTGATTTCCCTGCACCACTGATATGAAACTGGTCTTTGGTACTTTGACAGGGTGAAACCTCACTTAAGTTGCTTAGTTTTGCTATAAACAACAGTAAGTAATCAAAAAAAAAACAGTTTGTTGGATTACTACTCTTCGAGAAACTCTTGGTTTATATACTAGTCAGCTTCAAACAAATTGAGCAGTCCAAAGATTCTGATGCATTATTGAAAACACTGCAGAGGGCAGAGACCACTGAATTATTGTTGTTGGTTTTTTTTGTGTTTTTTTAAGCAGCCTAGCTGAAGTCCATTTAGTCTTTCATATCCGAGTATCTCCACAGAGAGATGTCAGTGCTGGAGGACGGTCTGGTGCACCCACTGTTATTCTGCAGAAAGATAAAAAAAACACATTTGTTTGTTTGTATTTCTTTACACCAATAAAAAATTGTCTTGGGTCTTGTTAAGCCGTCACAGTTCCCCTGAAAAATAGATCAAGGAGACAGCAGTAGGGGAGAGCGGGGAGGATGAGAGATGTTACCAACTGCAGACTTTAAGTAACAGCCAGTCAGTGAGACAGAGCAAGTTTCAAAGTGGCTTTTGGAGACTTGAGAAAAAGAGTCACCCTGTCCGCAGAACATGCAGAAAGAAAACAGCTGCAATACGGAGTAGTGTTATGAGTCAACGTGATAATACTGATAACTGCTTGGTCACAATCATCATGATATTAATTGTCTTACTGTTTTATCTCTAGTATTCACTGGAAACTCTCCTAGCTCTCTTTCAGCAGGAAGTTGCATTGATGCCACAGTGTGGGGAGTGATAAAACAGATATGCACAGCAAATATTTAAGAACATTCTGGGTCTTGTTCTTATGAAAACAGGATAAACTTAACAAAAATATAAAAGAAATACACAGATAACAAATGGTGGCAGAGTAAAGATAAGCCTTGGTTTTGTGAAGGTGCAAACGCTAATGCTATGCATATTACTTTTAGTGCAACGAAAACAAAACTTCACTGTAAATGAAAATATGTGTCATAATTAACAGGAACTGTTTGTTCTGTTGATGCAACTTTGGAAGGAATAATCCCCCTTTTTTGCCTGAATTGTCATAATAAAATAAAGACTCTAGTATTTCATTTAATTCTATACAAAAGGTCATATCCACATGACACAGATTTGACATTGTTTACCTAATTCCATAAATCCATTATTACAATACATCGGGATTCTCATTCTTGCCTTGAACTTGACCACAGGTCAAGTCTGTATGTTTCACAACTCCTTCAGTTTGCATGCAGCAGCACGTTTATGATGTTCTCACCACAACAAGATAGGGACCGGTCAAAGTCCCAGACACACACATGTGAGGTGTCCAAAGAGAAGAAAAGCTGCTCCTGAGATGGTTGTTTTGTTTATCTAATTGTTCAACTCCTTCGAGGTGGTTGTGTTTACTGGAAGGGGATGAAAATCATCTGAAGTTCTCCAAGCAAAGAGAGCACAAGTTCAGGCTGAGCACAAGGTAAGATCCTCATTTTTATCTGTGGTGCATTTTATGGGTAAAGGCTGCAGTGTGGACGTGTTTGATGGGGATTAAAGCGCTAAATAAGGTCAGGTTGTGTTCAAAATTCAGCCTATTTAGAAAGGTATATTTTGGGGGGCGCTTGATAACTTTATCAAATGGTGCCTGCAGTCCTGCTTTGACTTTAGTCCAACTTCCACGCCCACCTGGCGCTGCAGCTCACCTGCAGGCGGTCGGTAAGTAGCCTAGCATCTCAAAGTGCATGAAACTGATTAGCCTGTGTAGCTATTATTAAGTACACTCACATGCGATTGAGAAGCGCCCGCAGGTCGAATCATATCCGCGTACAAATAGCCGGTTAATCCCTGGTCGCAGACAGGGCTGTGCACGTGGAACAGAGGCACAGGTGACTAAGTTACCTGTCGTGACTCTCAGGCTGAAAGTCTCTTTGTTGTCAGAGGATGAGGCTCATCTTCAAAGGCATGAAATTTGTCCATGATGTCTGTGTGAAACTAAATCCAGAGGATCCGATGCGGCTGCAGCGTTGGGCCCTCACAGGAAACAGAGACGCAGGCTGAGCTGTGGGAAGTAGCGAGCACAGCAGCGACCTGTCCGCCTCTGTTCAGCAGGATCAAATCAAGGGTCGTGTAAACCGATCGTATAGAGGATAATTCCTCCCGAAAATAATTTATGTTTAATAATATATATCCCTGATTGGTGATGTTGTTGATATGAATGTCAAAATGTGAACTTGTTTAAAAAGCAGCTTCATCTAAATGGTCTTTTTTTTATTTTTCCATACATTATGCTTTTCTAGGTTGTTGTTATTTTCTGTGTATTATATATAATACATAATACCAGCAGTATATATTACTGGTAAATACCAGACACAAACAGTATTCGTCATCTAGAAGCAGCACCTTAAAATTAGTTCGAGATGCAGCATGTTAATAAATTAATTAGTTAAATTATATTTAAAAGTGTATAGCAACATAGCACACTATGATGGCAATATATCTTGTGGACATTTCCATGCTCAAGTTGGAATACATTTAACTATTCTCACCACTCGATTACCACATTTAGACACTAACATCATAACAAACACAATAGAGAATCTATGCAGTGATTTAGTATCACAAATATTTAACATTCAAAGATTTCTGGCAAGCACTTCTGTTCCTGAAAATGCTCAGAGCCCCCTTATTGCCAGTGCACTTATTAGCTATATGTACTCTAAATGCTCTAGGCCTTAAAGTGCTCTTGTATGTTTTGAGGTTGTGATTATTCAAAAGGTCACAGTAAGTCATATTATACTGTGAGGTCAAGTTTCTACTCTCGAACAATGAAATGCTGCTTTGGGGAATTACATCATCGTACATAAATAAAATTGGACTGGTTGAGTATCATTTGATTGATTTTTGCAATTTCAAAACAATTAAAGTTACCATAGTATGCAAAAATATAAAATACAATAGGTGAAACACCACATTAACATTAAATCTGTAGATCCGGAGACTCATTGGTACCCATAGTGCCCGTTTTCATTTCTCAAGGTCAAAGGTCAGGGAACCCCTTATGCCAGTTTTCCCTGCCCAAATTCAGCCTACATTTGGAGCATTATTTAGCCCCCGACAAAACATTATGACAGCGTTGGTTCGTTTCTTCCTCTGACAGGCAGGCTGTCAGATTGTTTAGAAGTTGACATTTTTTCTCACTGGATTTATTTGTTTACTATGTTGCTTTCACTTTTGTGTTTTTCACGACTGTGATTTTTATTTATCACCATTGGGGATGCTGCTGTTTGGATTGTTAGAATTTGATTTGTAAGTCAGTCATTCAATTATGTTTGTTTTTACAAGCCTCATGCTTAATATATTTTCAACCAAAGGGGCTTTTGGGCCGACTTCCTAAACCTGATACAAGTGAACTGTCTGGCTCAATCAAACTGTGCCTCTGTGTGATGTAATTATAACTGTTCAAAGCATTCTTTGTTCAGTGACCCCTTTATTTGCTGGGCTGATTTTTTTTCGGGAGCACATTTGATTTGGTGGCTGACTCTGCTTGAGAAACCATGTTTTCTCAGGAGTGTTAAGAGTGAAAGTTTTGATGCTTTATAAAGTTGTGACTGTAATCCCGGCATAATGAGCGTATGCTGACATGGAGGCAGCGTTGCAAAACTGACTTAGTCTCAGTCGGCTGCAGCTGAATGCAGGACTAGATCTCTGCAGCCCTCAGCACAAGATATATATAACCTGCACATATTGGTGCATGTAAATGTAGATATATGAGGGAATTTGCTGTTGATTTCTTCAACTTGTCGCTGAAAGTACATCATCTGAGCTAGGGTGTTGCTATGACCCTTGACCTCAACCTGTCTTTGTCGTTCTCACATGCTTGCGCTTTACTTGTGTTGGAGGCACTTTGTAGTCACTCTTTATTCAGTTGTTCATTCTCTTGGATTCAACCCTCATGCCCAAAGCCCCCAAAATATGTAACAGTCAAACTTGTTATGAAGCGAAAAAAAAGAACCCAAGAAAGTGAATTATTTTGTTTGTGAAGAACCTGTGCTGCTAGACTCTGATAGGATTTAATATGTAACAGAGATTTGTCCTGACTCAGGAGTCAAGCAAGAACTGAGGCCATAATCCAACCTGGTGAAGTGAGATGAGCCAGGTCACACTGCCCTATGATATAGGCCTACTGGACATCTAAACAAACACATATGCCGCTCTTCAGTTTTGCAACTAGATTTTACTTTGATTATTAATCCATATCTTATTTACTCTAAATAAAACAAGCAAACACTCAATTTAAAGAAATTCCTCTTGCTATTTCTCAGCAAAAGTCCAAAAACCAAAGTGTTGAAAAACTGGAATAATCGACTCCTCAACTCCTTATACGTAAGTAGATTGAATCTTTGAACATTTGACCTTTTTGCTTTGGGAAGTATTCATAAATAGTATACAAAAATGTCACTGATTTATTATTTTTTTTGTTGCTAAGTTAATCATCTTATCATTTTGGCACAAATGGTTAAGAGGAAAGTGGGAGAAACATACTGTAAGCGTTGACACTGCAATAGATGTTTGATTTGAATGAGACAGCTATAATGATTAAATAAAATCAGTGATTGCAGTTATTTAAGGCTGCAACTTTTAAGTCTCCTTTCCTTTTTTAGTCCTCACAATGGAGAGTTGTCCACACTGATTGTTGGATATTATTTGCGCCTCTTGAGCTGACAAAAGACAGGGCATTCCTTTCCTCAGGGCACTGTGACTGTACCTATTGTTAAATCCATTACATGCACATATCAGGTGCTCATATCAAGTTGAAAACATAAATTTATCCCTCTCTCATTATGATCTTTATCAGACATTTACAGGATGACTTTAGTTACTATTTTGGAAAACACCTCTTGACACATTTCGGATATACCATGTTTCCATTAAAAAACAAAGCACATTAAAAATAATTTGATACCAGTGTGGAATATTTAAGATGCAGGTATCTGGTTTAGAAAACTGGTTACACATGGATTTGCCCTTGGACATCTTTATCTTAATTTATCTGCTGAAGATAAAGTACTTGGTTGAATGAACCCTTCCTTGATCCTTATCAGGCTGAAGGTGCAGAGTGTTATAATGAGGTGAGGTTTAGTCCCACTGTCTGTCCTGAAAACATGAAATCCTTTCGTCCTGATTTATTTGGTTCCATTTGGTTTCGTTTCCCAAATGTAACTGATCCATGACGGAGGGGAACAACATGAGAATTTCCCTGTTATCAGTTCGGCTCCGATAGGAAAGTCTCGTCACTCCCGGCTACCCACACAGTCCTGGCTGGAGTTTTATAAGTCCGCACATCTGACCCCTTCAACTACTGGCCACAGGTCCAATAACACAACCCCAAAAGTAGATGTAATCCCAGTAAGCTGCAGGTGGCCTTCCAGATTGGCTGCCCAGATCTCCACATTTTCTCTCCTTTCACACACTGCCCCCCTCTCACTCTCTCCCCAGGATCCCAGTGTGGTGGTAACCCTCAGCTGAAATAGGGCCTTTGCAGGGTGGAGGCAGCACGCTTCAGCCAGGACCTGTCACATTACTCTCAGATCGCTGTGGGACGAGGGCACCTGAATACAGGCTGTGAGGGGAGAGTAGCAGAGTAGACCAAACACAGGGAAGCAAGGACGCCTCTGCAGCAGCAACAGAGTCCAGCTTGGGACTTTGGAGATACTTTTATCTCTTGAGTTAAGGGAATCGCAGCTGTGTGTCGACAGAGAGTGTGATTTCAAGTACTCCAGCCCACTTTGTAAGACTTTGGACGTGTTTTAAAAAGAGACAGCACAATGGATAAGGATGCTTTCCTGGACTACGAGTACCCGGACCTGGATCCTTTGCCATCCAAAATTGAACAAGAGTGAGTACATTCTTATGCTGAAGACTTAATTTGTTCTTTAAAGTTTAAAAGTCAACGTTTGCATGATTTTATAGTATGCCTTAAATTTACTACCATAAAAAAAACTCATGTTGTCTGTTGTTAAATGTGAATTAGTAGTCCTTCAAACTTTTTAAAGTCTTTACAATCTGGCAGTCAGGTGAAGCGCTCATTGAAATATTAGATCACACTTCTACTGTAACAATGTCAGTGTGTGGTCTTGTTTCTGTTCATAATACAGTACAGGCAATCTCTTTTTCATGCCTCAAGAATGCAGTTTTTTTTAGGTTTTATCCAAGAAATAGCATGACAACATATGTGAACAAAACATAAGTGCATTCAAACCCAAATTACTCACTTTGCGGCTCAACAAGTAAAGATTTGATAAATTATATCATGCATCATGGATGTAAGACTCAAAGCAGTCTTATAGCATCATTATTCGGCCCATCCCACAATGCAACAGGGTACATGCAGTATTCTTTTTGTGATGTTGTTATTTCTTGACTGAATTTCATAATATACTACACAGAATGATTAACAAAGATACTGATGTGTAGTAATCACTTCAGATGAGTGAAATGACAGAAATATGATGGAACAAGTGTTGTTTATCAGCGTACAGCTTGTTGAGCTAATAAACCGTCTGCTCCCTGATGTGTAAACACTGAAATGTTCTCCTCCAGCCAGCCCAGACTCTGGAAATGGGAATTTTGACATTACCTTTAATTTACAATCGGCTACTCTCTGAGTGCCAAGTTACAAATTCACACATTGTTTGGACAGGTAAGTGACCCCTGTGAAAATTGTCAAAACATCCATTCTGCCATACAGTATGTGTATTATTTTTCCTAAATAAGCCTCCGTAGCAGAATAGTTGCATGCGGCCTTCTTTGGATATCAGAGTTGTAATTACTACCCCGTGACCAGGCATTCCTGCTCTTCCAGTGTACAGAAGTGTGAACATAGGCATTTGTTGTTTTCCTGTGTCACGCTGATACCAATCCGTTTAAATGCAAATCTCTGCTGCGGGATTTCAGAGGCAAAGTTTCCAGTCACAAATGGTCCTGACAGTGACGTGTGAAAGGTTTAGAGAGGTGTGGGTCTGCTCACTGACTCAAATCCTTGAATCTTAAGTTTGATTGTTTTGCTCCTGTGTGAATGTTTTGTTCCTTTTTTTAGAATAATCCCTCCATGTGACCCTACTGCTGATGACAGGCTCTACCACATATGCATCACTGCCATATCAGTAAGTCTGCCTTCCTCTTAGATTAACTTGACACTTCACTGGGTGTATCATATCACACAGCATTGTTAGATATAACATTTGTTTTATGTTTTGTGATGGTTTTCTTTTCTGTGAGAAAGTTATGCAAAGTGTGGCTGTTAATGCCAGCTTTGTGTGATGTTTCCAGGCTATTAGTTGGCAGGATATCTCAAAAAGTTGAGTAAATATTTTAATTCAATTTGGTGGAATTAATGGCCCTTGTCAAAGGCAGACATTATGGGCTTTTCATACAGTTCCAGACTCAAAATGATGGCTTCCTATAAATACAAATAGATTTGCTATTTGTGAGTTCCAGTTACATCATATCTATTAAGTTGTACAAATAAAAAACTAAAAACTAATATACTAATACACTCCAATACCAATGGTGCAGTCAGTTGGTCCCTAAATAGTATAATTTCCTAAATGGGAAAGACATTTTTTTTTCAACTTGAGCATTTTCATTTGCTTTAAGTCCTCACGTGGAAACAAGGTGGACACCACATGGATACAGTTCAAATGCCTCTTCTTGCACTGTCAATGAAAGTGAAAAGAATAATTAAATTATCTGCCCCGTGATTCAGATCCACCCCAAAATGGAGTAGGGTCTTTCTTGGCCCAAGCTAACCTTTTCTAGCCAGCATCATGAGAATCTGGCCAGACAATCATGCTGATAAACAGACAAACCATATGGAAAACCTAGTCTCCATGTAGATGTTGTGAATTTATTAAAAGTGTAGAAGATTTATCAATTTAGCTTTAAGGCCTTACTGGTAAATCTTGTCACTCTCTGATCTCATACCTTTTGCAGTAGAAGGTAAGGTACTTTTACCTATTATGTATACCACCAAGGAGGTGATCCTGACTTTCAGTCAGCAGGATTTTGGAAAAAAACAACCTGCTGGGTTTTTATTTAACTCATTGGAAGGGTGTAGTCTGAGCCAAGTAAGAACCTGGAGCAGATACATTATTTTTCACTTTTGTTATCAATGAGTGAAAGGGCATGGCCTTGGTGGAGGTTTGTTTTCTCCATGACCCCTTTAGGTTGCACATAATATTGTCACTTTCTCCTAATGATGTTTTGTGGTATGCACTTTCTTTGATGTCTGTTTTGAACATGGTGTGGTGATGGTCCACACTGGCCCAATTTAGAGTGAAGCAGTCTTCCCATCCTTGTGTTTTCTAAATGTGTCACAGGTCATGACAGGTCGTTGAACCTTTACTCGTCAGTGCTCCTAACTGATGACTATTCATTCAGACCACATTCATGGGGAGCACTAATGAGACATCTGGGTTTGGCCTTTTGTGGCATCAGCCTCATTTTTTAACTTGAAGCAGGCTGAGGTCTGAACCCGGGGAACCCACAGCTGGATGCTTCCTGGTACATAAGACTCACCGATGTATCTTCTCCTTCTAGCTCGTTGTCATGCTGATCCTAGCAATCTTAGCCAGACGTACCAAGGTGGGCGACAGACAGAAAGGACTCCCAGGTTTACTCAGGTGAGACTGGTTTCTTAATTTTTTTTAATCTTTTATCACCCTTTTCTGAAAGATTATTGAATTGCATATAGTTTCCATCTTTACTGACTATATTCTTAAACATACAGTTGATTTGTAGATTGATTTCCAATTTCTGAAGTTTGGCTTCTTTCTTGTCACTTTGGTGTATATGTTACATGTACAATCCATCACAGTGCAAATTCAGTATAAGACGTGATTATAGGAGGGAGCACATTGCATATACCTATTGTCAGAAAGTGAAACAAATTACAGACATTGACACTGAGATGAAGAAATCCTAAGGTAAGGGATGACTGGGTTTCCCCAAAAGAACCAGGACATCTACAGGCAAATATTTTGAGCAGTTCTACTTGAAACTGAATTATAATAGTACAAATGTTGGAGCTGCAGTACTGTCGACCAATTAGCCCCTAAATCTGCTCCGGTGGAGCTGCTCAGTGGCCAGCAGATAACACTGTGGTCATACAGGGTAACTAGTAGGTGTGAATGTGTGTGATTGTGGGTTTTTGGAGGTGGGCGCTGATGAGAGCTTTCATGCTCAGTGAACCTTCCCTGGATTAATTGAAGTGGAAAACTGTGATGGATTTTTCTATCTAAGGGAAGATTCAACCCTGGTAGTAATTTTAATATACTGACATGGATGGAAGCCTAGAGCAGCATGGAAGGAAAGAAATTGCACTAAAAATGGCTGATATGTCCCTCAGTTAGTTTGTAGTGTCTCATTTCTGCTAAATACCTGTTTCATTCACATGTGAGGCTGCTAACAAGTGGGCTCAAAATACCTGCTGCTTGATTTCACAGTCCAGTCAACTTCCTGGACCATACGCAGCACAAGGGCCTTGCAGTGGCTGTGTTTGGAGTGCTCTTGTGCAAACTGTGGGGACTCATCATTTCGCCAAACCCCCTCCCCTTCACAGCAGACACAGAGAATAAACGTGAGTGGGTCATCTTGGTTCTTTCTTTGTGAACTTAGCTTTAACAGTGATTATTAATGCTTTACATCCACAAGTGCAATGGACTTGCATTCTTTCTAATGGCCAGAAGGGGGCGACTTCTCTGGTTTCAAAAAGAAGTTTGATTGTAAAGATGTCTAGAGAATGATCTTACTTCTCATTTAATATAATACCTCATTTTACATTTTTCTAATGGGTTTATGTCTCAGTCACTAGTTTCAAGTCCTATGCAGGACAGTAGGATATTTATTTGGTTGATTATGGTCCCGTTTAAAATATAATATACAATAAAACATAGTATGCTTCAGGGTGTGGTTACATTGACATTGACAAGTCACTGTCATGGTGATGTCTAGGGCTGTGAGTAGTAATGTTAGATTTCTTCTAGACTCCAGTGTCGTCCAGTTTCTTTGTTTTTGTCATAGAACAGTGAGTTTCACTTCCTGAAAGTTAACTAAAACAAAACAAATTCTTCTTTTATATAGTTTGTAAGTTATCTTGGTAGTTAAGATGAGTCACTTCCTCTCTTTTTTTATTTAAGTGGATAAAAGAAAGGCTCTGTAGGAAATCAGAAATCATAAAATGGATTGACAAACATTATTACAGTCAAAAATCTGCATTATGTAATTGGATTATTTTGTGTCCATGTGTCTGTTATTTTCCACTTAGCTTTACTAGAAAGTATTTTTCTGAAATGAAATTACGTAAGAAATAACTGTAAGGAATTTGTGCCCTGCTACTTTGCTCAATCCCCAATCTGTGCAAGGTTCAGCAGAGAAGGAAATATGGTTGCAGTGCAGTAAATTAAGATCCTAAAACATGCATAGTTTCCAGGAAAAGTTTGTTTAAGTGTAGAATTGAGGCAGAATAAATTGTCAAATTTAAAACCTTGTGTCACACATTTCAGTAACTAATAAATAAAAGTGTATTCCTCCTGATGCTGGCCTTCACACACTTTGTTGTATTTGCAGAGAACTGGGTGATTCTGGGAGTCTTCTACTACCCCGCACTATACTACCCTCTCCTGGCATGTGGTACTTTACATAATAAAGTTGGCTATGTCCTTGGCAGCCTCTTGTCATGGACGCACTTTGGTGTTCTGGTCTGGCAGAAGATTGACTGTCCAAAAACACCTCTGGTAAGCAAAGATGGCATCTGCTTGTTGAGTACCTTAATATAAATGAAGAACAGAGCCATTCATTTTGTCACTGGATTAACCATCACTTTCCAATGTGTCGTCTGTCTGAGTTTTAGGGATTATTTCAAAAACAAAGACAGATTTGTTCTGGTTTGGAAACCCATTAATGACCCAACAAAACTGGTCTGTAGTATAAGTAAGAGATGTGATTTTGAAAAGATGCATATCAGGCTTTTCAGATAGATTCACGGTCACACTGGTGGAGCCTTCAACCCTTGCTTAATCCCAGATTTTGTGCCACATCAACGTTGTTTGGGTTTTCTGTGTGATGAAAGTCTATGACTCAAAACAATTAGTTCCACTGTCTGTTGGTCTTAATCAAGAGGATTTGTCACAGTTAATCAGTTTAGTGTGTGTCAGTAAAAAAGAGACATCTAGGCTCAGAAAGCTTGTCTTTTTTTCTTTTTTTATAGTGGCGCAGACTGTCTTTTCATCCCACCATGAGCTGGCACACACAGAACGCTGCAGGGAGCATTTGAGCTGATCTGCATGACTAAGCTTAATCACGTTAAAACAATAGAATACATTTTACTTATTATTATACCTAGTGTAGTATTTCTTTCTAAACATTGAAAACAGACAAACAGATGGATCATATCTATTAAATTACAGTATTTAATGTATCATTTCATTTTAAAAATGTTTGCATTTTCTCTAGCATTTAATCACAGAATTTGGTCAATGAATGTTTCAGATGTCTTTTTTGAGATGGGGATCCCATTTGGCCAATATGCAGACTCTCACCACAACACACCAAGCCATTTGTGTCCCCTTTTTGTCAGTACAATGTATTTTTGACTGTTATTCTAAGTGTGTCACTCCAAAACTCCCCAAGTACATTTCTAAGTTATTTTTAAAATCTTCTTTTCTTCCCTTGCAGATACACAAACACTACTCTCTTTTCTCCAACCTGCCCCAGATAGCCTGCTTGGCATTCCTTAGTTTCCAGTATCCCTTGTTTCTTTTCAAGGGCTTAAAGGGCACTGAGAAGAACAATGCTACAGAGGTAAGTGTTGATCTGAGAGCAGTTCCTTTTGCCATGTCTAATTCAAGTTGGTTCTACAGCAATTATAGAACAAATAGTTACGTAACAAACTGAATGCAAGTGTCTATGTTTATTCATAGTCGACGTTCACGTAAGCCTGGGCTATTAAAAAATCTCTCTAAGACGCACATTTCTCCTGAATCTGTGCACGTGAGAAACCTTTATAAGCTGCCTGTTAATCAAGGGGCTTATCGTGCTCGTACAGTCTAGGCTGAGGGGAAAATGTGAAGTCCAACGCAGCAGGCCGGTCTAATCATTTTAAGTAGATTTGACGTAATTGGTTTACGTTATGTTCTTGATCAGATTATGAAAAGGTTGCCTTGTTTTTTCACCGAGGACACACAATGCTGTGTTTATTTGATGCTAATCTCAGTATGGGTGCGACAAAGCTGGGGTGAGGCGATTGCCTCGAGTTTGACACCAAACCCGCCTCCTCCTGCCCTGCACCCCACAGTAACATACCCAACTCCATAAATCTGCACAGATACAGAAACTAATCTCAAAGAGGCTTAGTTTATGAGCAGTGTTCATTCATAATGCGAATAATTACAAAATAAAGGTCAAATTAAAACAATAGCATATGTATTATCCTTTTCAAATATGTTTATCAATATAATGCTGCAACTGAAGCATATTAAAGGGATAGTTCAAGTTTTTTGAAGCAGAGCTGTATGCTGTATGCCTCCAAGTTAGAGATGCAGGCAGGAGGTAGGCAGATGCTGTTGAAAACAATCAGAATTTTCCCTTTAGTTTTTTTGTTGTTTTTTTTACTGTCAGCTGTAATGTTATGGACCCTTACATGGTTACTGTTCATATCTTTATTAGGATCTCAGCAGCAGCTACTATAGAGACTATGTGAAGAAAATACTCAAGAAGAAGCCGAACAAAATCAGGTGAGAATTACATCCTTTTTCAGAAACTAACTATTTTTTTAGCTGCTTTCTTAAAATATATAATATCTACCTGATAAAAAGAAACAAGGTAGATATTTATGCCCTTTGCAATAGACTACATGAGTCATAACTGCTCATCAAACAACTTTTGTCGTTAAATGAGCAACAGCAGATAATTTTTAGCGCTAACTTCATAGTGACACTTTTTTTTTTCATTTATTGTACTTAAAAATATTGGCAACAAGGTCTTATAAATGTTTCCCGATTTACTGTATTTATCAATGTGTGATGTTAAAGAATGTTTGCCTTTCATCTCAGCATGTCGAGCACAGAGACGCCAAAGCTCCCTCAGAGAATAATTGATGCTGTGAAGTCATACATTTATACACCAGAGGAAGGTAAACACATCATTATGTCAGGGCATATATTTAAGTGCTAAATCTTTAGAAATGTTTCTTACAACGCCTTTTCTTTCCAAACAGCTTTCCGTTTTCCATTGAAGTTGGCGATATCTGGTGTGGTTTCATTTATCACCCTGTATCAGGTAACCATACCTACTAAAAACACTTTATGATTAAAGTCAACTCCACTCACTGACACCCCGAATGTAAGATGTATACATCTGCTTTAATTAAAACCTTACATTCATAGTCCAGTGTTGATCATCATATACCTACCAGGTAATTAGAAAGTACATATGATCTTGTCCTAATAACCTCAGGCATTACATTTTATGTCTTAAAATCTCCAGACGGTCAAAACACTGTGTTTGTCCTGTAAATTCATTATCAGCAGTGAATTATATCAAGTCAATAATTAATGAATGTCTGGTTTCCTGTTTTTTTTTCCTGTGTTGTTTGTCTTTATATTTTTGTTTTTTAGGTGGGTCTTCTACTGATCTCGTCAGTGGTGCCCACTCTTCAGACCGCCCGTGCAGGAGTAGACGAGGACATCGCTAACGTTTTGGCTGGCTTTAAAATTATGCTTTCACCAGACAAGCATGAAGTGGTCCGGATCGTGGTTTATTACATGTGGTGTGTGGAAGGTGAGTAAAGGCAGAAGCAGCCTTTTAATGATAATGAGATGCAGAATATGTATGTATATATTTTGTTACATCACATTAGAGTCAAATTAATCCTCCTCTTATGCCTGATGCAGGAATTAAAACCTGTGTTATCTTCTCTCTGCAGTGTGCTATATCTCAGCAATGACCCTGTCTGGCTTGGTCAACCTGGCTATGCTCATGCGGTCCATGGTTTTGCATCGGTAGGTGTGAGAAACGAAGAGTGTGACAGCTCTTTTTTTTTTCATTTTTCTATTCTCCCCCCCAAAGTTTCATGTGCGTGCTTTTCATTGTGCTTCCTTCATTATAATGTAATGGCTCACAGAGGAGTTATTATAACATAATAGAGTACTAATCATCCGGAGAGACAGAAAAGCATTCACTCCCTGTTAACTGCTGCAAGAATTGAAAATGGCTATTAAGATAAGAAAGAAATACTGTGCCATTACCATAATTTTCATCCTATTAAAAGAAATGGGTTTCTGTGTCGAGTACTGAATTGCATTTTGGTTGTATCCCATGCTAAATTACCTCTTCAATTTACTGTGTAATTTGTACATTTATTGATGAACAGGTTTATGTTGTGCTTAGTGCTGCATTGTCATGAATGTGTGTTGCATCTGTAGGTCAAACCTGAAGGGGCTGTACAGAGGAGATATCTACAATGTTTACAACTGCCAGAGAAGCATCAGGGCTTCAAGGCCGGCGCTGGTCTGCTGGATGGGATACACCAGCTTCACTGCAGCTCATATCTTCATCGGTACACTCACACACTAAAGAATGAACACAAAAAAATGGATCATCCTGATTTTGTGGGAACCACATCTCCATATTTATCAACAAGATATTTGGCATCATATGTGTACTATAACAAGTGATGGAAAAAGTATTCAGATCTTCTACTTAGGTAAAATTCTAATACCACACAGTGAAAAAACTCCACTACAAGAAAAAATCCAAAACCTAACTGAACTAACAGTTCAAAAGCACAAGCATCAAGTATTGAAAGTAAAAGTATTCAAGGCACCCTATTGAATTGTCATATATATTCCAAATACCTTTTGGTGTGTTTTTATATCAATAATGAATGTAAGAAGCTTTTTCATTTCTCAGAATAGATCTAATTTTATCTCCCTAATGTACTGTTTTGAGGTTTATTTCAAACGAATGTCTAAGAACTTTAAACTGATTATGTTTCTATGTTAATTCTGAAACCTAAAATGTAACTTAAGCTTTCAGCTAAATAGCACAGTAAAAAGTACAATATGTCT
>JAOWBC010000049.1:2854501-2865176 GCA_028566105.1 Hypoplectrus providencianus | reverse complement strand
TTTCTATGTTAATTCTGAAACCTAAAATGTAACTTAAGCTTTCAGCTAAATAGCACAGTAAAAAGTACAATATGTCTTCAAAATGTAGTGGAGTACAAATATAAAGTCATATAAAATGGACATATTCAAATAGACAGACCTCTAAAGTATACTTAACAACAGTACTTGAGTTAAAGTACTTGTTCACCAGTGATTTCACCAGTGATTGTAACATGCACTCTGTACTCCTAAATAATGATTTTCATCATAAAAATATACTCACTTGGGCTAAATAGCCTTTGCCAGGTTTTCCGTACAGTGTTTTATATGTATTTCATGAAAGGATACTTCTCAAGTTTTGTTCTGAAGTTAAAAAATATTGCTCATCCCTCCCTTCACTGTGATACAAGCGAGAAGTGGGTGTGCTGTGTAGATTTGTTGGATGTTAGGCGGTAAGGCCTGAAGCTCTGATCTCCTCCCTGCAGGTATGATTGTCCAAACCATGGTGTTCTTCCTCTGCCTTCTGATCGCCGTCTTCCTTGTTATCATGCCTGTTCTGCACGGACAGAATCTCATTCTCTTTCAGATCCTGTGGAGCATGTGGTGAGTGTCGTCACATCTAGGACTCATTAAAATGCATGTTAGTCGATGTAGAATGTAGAAACTTGACAATTGGAGACGTTCTCAATCAGTAGCAACCACAAGCTCCATGTATGTTGCACACCAATAACTTTAGATCATATATTGTTCTGTCACTTACAAAATGGGTTTTGTGTTGTATCACTGCAGGAGATGTTTGATTGTTGTTTGTGTCCCTTCAGGCCTTTCTGGCTGATGATTCTCTTGGCTGTGTTGATTCAACATATCACCGGCAGGTTTTGCTTCATCAAAAAAACAGCAGGAACACGAGATCTGAACAACAGGTGAGTAACTATTTTTATTGCTATTCATCATCTTTCTTTTCTATTAAAGTGGGATTATAGTGCTGTATATTGAAGGCATCCTACGTTGCAGGGGGAATCTGTTCCTGCTGACGTACCTGCTGTTCCCGGTCAATGTTCTGATCGGGGTGCTACTGGCAGTTTGGCGCATGATCATCACGGCCCTGTACAACCTTGTCCACATGGGACGCATGGATATCAGTCTTCTTAACCGCAACGTGGAGGCATTTGACCCAGGTGAGACAGATATTCTGCATTTTGTACACATAGTGATCAAATGTTAGCCTGGACAACCAAAGCCTGCTCAGATGTGACTGGTCAATAAAATCAGACGACAGACACTGCAAACAGAAATCTGCATTCATGGATATCTGTTTATTCAGGTCTGGTATGCTAACCGGGCTGAAGCCTCAGGTCTCATTCAAGATCATCTGCTTCAAAATATGTCTCATAAGAAAAGAGTTTCTACCTTGGACCTGCTTGGTGCATGTTCAAATAAAAAACAACAAAGCTTTGCTAGGGAAGTCAATGCATTACTCTTCTTTGCTTGGCTATATTTCACATTTCCCTTCCTTTTTTGCTGCTTAGTCTCAGACACACAATGTTAACATATTCATTGGTATTAATATCATGCTTTTACCTTTGTAGATTCCGCTAGGTTTTTTTTCACTGTCACTCTGAGGCTTAAAGAGAAGCAATTTCCTGTGAGCAAATGCACTTTTACTGATCCCACTTAGAGGCCAGAAATGCGTATCCCATCCACTTTACCCTGCCAGCAGCTCACTGCAGCTCCTATGATATCTGTATTCTGTGCAGTGCAAGGGACAGTAATTGCACACCGATCTCTGAAATGGCTGCAGATTTAAGACATCTGTTGTCAGGAAAAGCAGGTGGTTAAAAAAAAAGCGAAGTGTGATTGTATGGCCCATTATGTGTGATTGCCTCAAAGCCAACATGGGGTGCTGTCCCATGCGTTTATTGCTTTTGGCCAGTCAGAGTGACTCCCCCCCCCCTCCCTCCCTGTGTCTGTCTGCAGCCTACCGCTGCTATGCTCATTATCTGAAGATTGAGGTGAGCCAGTCGCACCCTGTGATGAAGGCCTTCTGCGGGATGCTGCTCCAGTCCATGGGCCAGGAGAGCAATGCTGCACAGAGGTCACGGGACGCTGAGGAGGGTCTGTAGCACACAGCTTTCATCATATTCTACACACATCAGACATTTAAAGGATATCTCTTGTTGCAACAAACTGCTGACTTCCCTATGCTGTTTAATTTAATATGCAGGCAATATTTGTTTAAAGGATCAACTCACTGATTTTGGTATTTCTACGATAATACAAAAATATAGAATATCTGCAGCCTTATCCTTTAACAGTTGATTCATTGAAAATAAAGTCAGTGTGGCATCTTTAATTTCTCCAGAGAGGTTAAAAATTCAGAAGCAGGTCACTGTAACACATAATCAGATCATAACACTGTCTTCCACGCACAGAAGAAATGAAAGCTTTGCAGCTGTGATTTAATATGTCAGGAGCAAATTGAGTCTCACTGTGGAATAATTTACAGTCCTGCTGCTGGTCTCAATCAAATCTGTCATAAACTAATCAGATGTCCTTTATGCCGCGCCCACACTCGCCTGAGCCGACAGCCGCAGTTAGCAAGACACAGCATTGAAATGTAAAACTATTATGTGTTTGACACTCCTATAGATGTGTTTATTTGTCGTCGTTGTTGTTTTTTAAAAGCAAGCTGATGTAAGCTGAACAAATGTGTAAACACAGACATCCGATCCATTATTTGCTATCTAGATACTGCTTGGAATTCAAAAGACTGTATAAACATAGACATAGCCTGAATGACGTCTCCCAGTGATGGGCTCACCCTACATTCCAGATGATGAATAATTAGCAGAAAGGGGAGCTTGAGTGAGCTGAGGTGGGCCAAATGATAAATTATACCTAACTTTAAGCACAGTTTAATTTTATCTAGACTTGGACTTACTTGGTCTGTGTCCTGGCCTCAAGTGGCCGTTTGAGGAACTGCAGTCTTTAATTTTACAGATGGCTTCACCTTTCAGCACCAAGGATGCTGCTTGCAGGAAGTGAATTACAATCACAACACATCACAACACAGATGAATACTAAGTATTTCTAGGTTTCACAAATTATTTAAGTTAGCACAGCACTGTTGGCTTCATTGATTGCACTTCTTAGAGAGGGCACATTTATCAATTTTAAGGTGTTGAAATGCAGTGGCACATTTTGTGACACATTCACTTAGACCACCTAAATAACAACTATTTTAGGACTGTCTGCCCATCTGCAGTGATATCACTGTATTGACAGAAAGAGGAGCTGATAATCACCTACACATGTCGTGACGAGAGAACATACATTATGGTGACACGTTCACAGGGAAAACACACATAAGCCTTCGATGGTCATTGTGGAATTCAACTCTGCCTGGAATCTCATCACTCTGAGTCCAATTACACATGTGCAGTGAAGATGCTGCTTGTTTGCATCTATAGAACAATGCATTATCAGAAATAATCTATTGTATTACAAAGATTAGCTGTCCACTTGCTGATTACACAGATGAGCTGTGCTAATTGCCTGTTTCGTATTCATATAGCCCAAGGGGCTTAAGCTTTCAGTGTGTTAATAGCAGGCACAATATGCTCCCACCATGCTTAGAGGATTAGAATATGATTGCTTTCTATTATTACTCTTTCTATAGCTGCTCCTGGGTGGCATTCATGTCTTTCCATTTCAGTTCAGATTAAAAAAAAAAGGTTATCTATTCTTGTGACAAAAGCACTTATATACGCGTGCCAAAGGTGCTATCATGATGTCTGAATGTCCTCAGGGATCCAGCTGGTCCATCAGGAGAAGAAACAGCACAAAGTGTCCAGTGCAAAGAGGGCCCGCAGGCACTGGCAGCTCCTCTACACCCTGGTCAACAACCCCTCCCTGGTGGGCACCAGGAAGCACTTCCAGCGTCAGACCGCAGAGAGCTTTCTCAACGGAAGCCTCAACCGCGGCGCCAAGGATGGGAGCAAAAAGGAGGGAGCAACCAAGGAGGCAGAGGCCGCTGCCAGCAACTGAACATGAATGTGACCCTGATCAAGGACTGGTACAAAGTCTCTTCTGGTTTGGGGGGAAAGTCAGCACTCACATTATTTGTCCATACCTACTGAAATAAGTGCACTTACAGTTCAGCGCCACATGTAGAGATATTCACCGAGCCTTTCCCGTCTGGAGGTTGTGCATCCCCCGGTTGTTTATATATGAAGGCCACAGTCTCCGGTCTGATGGGAAAGCTGGTTTGGCACTGATTTCCCATCTAAACATACACATCATGTGCTAATTTTGGGATAGCACTCATGTTTCAAGCTCTAAGTTAATCATATTTGTTTGTTAATGTTATTATCATGCATCATAAAAACTAAATACATGAACGTGCATTCCATTGTGGCACCCTTTAAAATGAGATATTAATATGAATAATATTTTACTATTTATGAATTTACAGAGTTATAATAGACAGGGTAATAAAATTTCCTTATTTTCAATTGTACACATTTTGTGTAACAATAACCTGTGGAATAGGAACTACCACACATATGAACCTGTTTATATATTCTGTTTTATTTGTAGCTCTTTATATCCCAAACCACTTGCTGCTACCAGCGTTTCGTAATTGTTGTCTTTTCTGGTTTCTGATATTCATCAATATAACAGCGTTTGTCTCTTTTGACTTTTCAGTGAAAATATACGAACCCCGAATTTGTCTTGTGATTACTGTGAAAATAAAACCGAAACATGAGTTTTCTCTTCTTTTTTTTTTTTTTCTTCAATAATTAAATTATCCTGCGGGTGGATTTAAATACACTGTGATGCTGGTATGTTGTGTTGAGCGATATAAACTGTAGAGGGCCAAAATGAGGATGAAGACAAAGGGAGACTTTGTGCTGATCATCGATTTCAAACGCTGCAGGGTTTTTTTTTCTTTGCCTTCTGCATCGCATCCAAAATCCCAGAACCTTTTTATTTTTTTTCGTATTTTGTTAGAAAATATAATAAACACATCCGACCAAACCCCTGAATAAAAACGCATCAAAAGATGGAGAGAAAAAATATCATGAAAAATAAATGAAGCGGGTTAAAAATCTGAGGCAATTCCAAACTGATGGTATCAAATTGCATTTATCTACATGTAATTATAATTTTCTCAGATAAAATATTTAAAAAATAACTTTAATTTTTTTCATCAAATATATCATCCCATAAAGGCAAAGACCAATCCAGAAAATAGTCTGTATAGTTTCATGTTTTATTAATTCCACTTACATAAAATGATATCAAAAAATCTCGAAAGGTCACGGATTTAGTTTTTCGTTTCGTTTTACAACAGTTCACAAAAACTCACTATTATATGCATCCAATTACAAGACAGTGAAGCCCTTCTGTTGAGGCTTCATAGAAACTTACCGTCAGTAAAAAAAAAAAAAAAAAGGAATAATTTCACATGGCTTTTACATCACAGGTTGACAGTAACATCTAAAGTCCTCTAGACTACACTAATAATAAAAACCACACAAGGAAATACGTGTGACATGCCATGGACATTGTAAAAAGCGAGAGTAGGCTAAAGCAAGCACCCGTTCATAAAGAGGTTAAAGTCGCACATTTTTTTTAAAGCCTTACGTTACGTCAAACAACATTTTGTTGGTAAATAACCTGGGGTTTCCCATCAAGCACATACAGAAAGTGAAATTTCCCCCTTTTTTTGACTCACAGGACGGGGCAGATCAGCACCGGAACCAAATATGTGCATCTGGTTTCATTGGATCAGATCTCATTTCCTAAATCTGCGACCGGACGCGCCGACACCTGAGATGGTAACTGACCGGTGTGTTTCTCCACACAGGCGCACACAGCTGAGAGAGCAATTGGTCCCTGATATCACTTTATTGTGAATGGCTTAGAAACATATGGCACTTTGTTTGTTTGTTTTAGTTTTTTTATGCGCTCCAAAACAGTGATTACATTTTTTTAATATTTCATTTTACCTTCAATTACGCGGAACTCCGGCGAGCTCCGCGCCTCGCTGTGTGCACAATTTGCGCCTACATGCCCGTGTGTGTGTCCGTCCTGCAGAGAGGGAGCGTTTGGCTGCAGTTTGAGGTGTTAAAAACCGTCGAAATCTGTGCTTGCTTTGTAAACTTATGTTGCTTTTTTTAACCTTACAGTGGACTACAAATGTCACACGAATCACAATTTCAAGTGATTTACGGAGTACTTTCTGAGGTAAAAAAAAAAAAAAAAATTAAAAGATCCACCTTTTTTTTTATATGAGAAGCCATCGTTGTTCACGTGTAGTAATGGTGGGTGAGTTACCTGCTTGAATGTAGGCTACGTCAAAGTAAAATATTTTACAGTGTGGTCGCAGACGGCAGCGGAGCTCAGCGGCTCGGCTGCTTGTAGTTGCCGTTGATCTCCTCCGAGATGTTGACTGCCTCTGCTCCCAGCGGTAACCTGTCACTGTACTCCGAGCCCATCTCAAACTCCTCCTGGTTGGTTTTGGATGAGGACCCGGGGATGGACTCCGTCACCACGCTCCCCTCAGCCTCTCCCTCTCCTTCCTCTCCCTCGGCCTCTCCCTCCCCCTCGCCCAGCTCGCTGGGGTCGAAGGTTTTCTCTGACTCCACAAAAGACGCCCTGGGATCAAAATCTCCAGTCATTTGTTTCTCCACCTGATCCGGATTCTGAGCCTTCATGATCAGCTTGTAGGTCTTCCCTTGGTACTTGTATAACAAATGGCAGCAGGTGGCCCCCAGTAAGGGAACAGTGGCCAAGCCCAGAAGGAAAATACTGACAACCACTATAATAAGAAGGGAGGGGATCTTCTTCCTGGTTGTGAAGACGACTTGGACTTGGCAGTCCTGCCCCCCATAGGTGAGACACAGAGTGTAATTGGTGCCAGGCTGTAAACCGTGAAAGCGGTATGCGTTCACCCCCTCCTCTATGTTGGACCATTCAACAATGGAGTGGCCGTTACCTGTATTAACACAGAGGTAGAGCATGTCCACGGTGGGTTTACTGGGTGCAGACTGGTACACGCCAAAGGTCTCTTTATTCACTGTTTCCTGGTTTTCTGTGTGACTCAGGTGAAGGTTAGACTTGCTGCTGGGAAGCTGCAGCGGATTCAGCTGCACTTTGGCCTCCGTCTCTGACACTTCTAATGCAATGACACCAAAATCAAAAGTGTACTGCTTCAGGTCATCCAGGCTGAGGTTGAAGGCGTGGTTGGAGATGTATTCGCTGCTTTCTCTCACGCCACACTTGCTTCCAAAGGTGGGGTCCTTTGAAACGCCTCCGACCGTCCCTGTGCCGAGGCTTTTGTCTGACCCCTCAGGGTTAATCTTTGTCTTTTCATCAGTCCAGTTGATCAGATTGTTTTTTGAGATCTTGGGCTCTGCAGGTTTTTTCCCAGATGGACGGATCTTGTCCACCGTCGTCTCAGGCTTTGGGTCGCTGCCACGTTTTGGTGTTGCTGCCATGGCCACTCTAACAGTGCTCTCTGCTTTACCTAGCTCATTCACCGCAGAGCAGCTGTAGTTTCCATCTTCCTTTTTACTCATTCGAGGGATGATGAGCGTGCCATTTCTAAAGATGAGGAATCGATTGCTGGTTGTTTTATCATTAATTGGCTCATCATTTATCTCTCCAGTAAGGGGCAAGGGGAAAAGATAATTCTGAGTTCCTGCCGTCACCTCCCAGCTGACCTGCGGTGCGGGGCTTCCTACTGTCTCACAATTTAAAATGACCATGACTCCCTCATAGAGCTCCGTGTTCTCAATGTTTGGCTGGTAGCTTATTGTGACAGTAGGGGCCTTACAGTCCAGTTTAGGAATCACTGAAACCAAAGTGCCCTTTAGGTATTCAGGAGTCTCGCATACAATTGATTTTGGCTCAGGGATCGAAATCTTAGTCGTGGCAATCCAGTCCCTCAGCCACTCCAGGCTGCAGGAGCATGAGAAGGGGTTGTTAAAAATCTGAAGGTGGGACATGGAGGAGAGAGCACTGAAGGTACCCTGCACAATGGTGGTGAACTTGTTGTTGTTGATGCGCAGCGACCTCAGGTCTTTGAGAGTGGAAAAGGCATCCTTTGGCAGATTCACCATCTCATTGTTGTTCATTTTGAGGAGCTGCAGGGCAGTGAGGTTGTGCAGATCCTCCCATGGAAAGTTAACAATTTTGTTGTAGCTGATGTCCAGGTTGCGCAGCTGGATCAGGGGGGCCAAGGTGTCCGTTTCTATGGTAACTATCTCATTGTGGGCCAGCCAGAGAGAGGTGACCTGTGTGATATTGACAAAGCTTTTACTTTTCAGTAATTTGATCTTGTTGGCAGAAAGGCTCACGGTGGTGACATTTGAGGGGAGACCGACGGGTACCACCAGCAGATCTTTGTAAGCACAGTCAGCAAACTGGTGAGCAAATTTATCCTGGCAGCTGCAGAGCTCCGGACAGCTCTGCACAACGCCAACCACAGTAGTCCACAAGGCAAGGAGCTGCAGGAGCCGTCTCGCCATTTTCTGCACCTGCAAGCATCAATTATCAGACATTAGCTGGAGTTCAAATTTTTACAAGACGCTCACATGTCATCTAGTATGTCCATTACAGCAGCGGAAATGCACTGTGGAAGCTTTTACCTCTCACTTCCACTCGAATATGTTTAACTGACTATGCTTTTTAAAAGGGCATCAAAGCTCTTTAATGTAACTCAGAATTGCTTCACAAGCTCATAAAAAATAAGGAAACTAAAACCAACATCAGATGTTGCTGTTGTTGGTCTTATTCAAAGCATCACATGCAGTTTTCTTTTGTCTGGCACTTTAACCAAGCACTGCAAAAAAAGCAACACTTTTTAATGAGTTTTCGGACAACCTTGCACAATATTAGCACATATGCTGTGTGTCATTTCCAGCAGTTTCAGGGTCAGTGGACTCTTCTGCTCTGAGCGCGATTGCACAATCCGATGCGGTTTGTGCAGTCGGTGGTGATGACACATTTGCACTTAATCAAGAACATTTACTTCTAGAAAGGGTCACAAAAGATTATTTCAATATCAGTTTGCAGACAGCAATACATTTTCGCACTGATGAGCAGGTGCCCTTGGGGTTCATCACTTACACTTAACCTACAGGGGGATGTTTTCTATCATAGCTTAAATTTGACTGCTTCGTTTTTCATGATTTACCTGCAGAAAGTGCCACAATAACTAGTGAATCGTCTTACCTGTCCAATATTAACTTCAATTCCTGTGTCTTATGAATGACTTCCTGGAGTTTAAAATCCTCTGAAACAAGTTTAATGGTCGAAAAAACTCGAGTCCTCATATGTCGCGGATCCGTTCACATGACTTTTGCAGGCGTCGACAGCGGTGATGATGAAGGGCGGTGCAGGGAACATTTTTCCCGGTGAGTCGCTGCTGCGGTCCGACGGCGCTTTTTTCCTCTCCAGCGAGTGTTGGCTCCACTGCGCGCTCACGACGCCGAGGAGCGAGAAAATAGACGTGAACGCGCAGCCTCTCCCATCTCTCTCCTTACTATTAAAGATACAGAAGCTCCGGGTCCTCCACCCTCAAAGAAAATTCATAATTTAGGATACCATGTTTAATTTATTACCCCGACCCAAGACTAATCTTTGACCTCGTTCGGTTTATGCTACAGCCCATTGTCTTTAATTAAAGCACTCAGGCAATAGTTTCAAAAGCATTAATAGCTTTTAGGTTAAGTTGTGCTGCGAGTACCAGAACAATGTCCAGCCTCATATCATAACAACTGCTGTTTACTGTGAACAACAACAACAACAACAAAACAAACAAGACAACAAAAGCCAAAAGGCTGAATGTCCATCGAAAGAAAAGACCCCAAATCTTGAGCCATTAGATTCAGACCGTTTGGTGTCTTGTCATTATTTTATCTTTGTATACATTGATTTGTAAGATTTAGTGAATGTGTATCAACTGCAAGACGCATAAAAGTGGGTAAATTCTAACCTTTATTTCTTTCCTTCCTTCTTAAACATTCCGAATTGTGAACATATTTTGTAGCTAATCCACTTGTTTATTTAAATATATGTGCTCCCTAATTACATATACGTTTATTTTAATGTATTGTTACTAATTACTAGTCATAATTGTTACATGAATTATGAGTCACCTGGATACTCGCTTGTGTCTGAGGAGATTTCTTTCATGCTCAAATACTGCCATCGTGTGGTCGAAAGGAGTATAAACACTTAACAACCACAATGCATCGCTCACTCTAGCAACAGATGCTGAATGATAACACTGAGGCTGCACTTTTGACATGGTTTACCCCCGTCTTTTCCATTCAGTTTATTGTTATAGTTACTGAATTACGCAGCATTGTAGCTGTCTTAATTCATCGCCTGACGCCTCACATTATTTGAGTGCTCTACGGTGTCGTGTTTATCCTTGGACAAAGTTTAATATGATTTTCAATGTAACTCACTGACTTTGCATTGATACCTCAGTTTTAATACAAATAAAACTGAGGTATAAATTCACTACAAGTAAAAAGTCCTGCATCCATAACGTGCCTTAGTCTAAAGTAGAAAAGTAGCAGTGTCAAAAAAAAAAGTCAAAGGTAAAAATTCTCTTTATGCAGAATGGACCAACTCAGACATTGCGATGATTTCTACGGTAAAATACCAATTAAAAAAA
>JAOWBC010000049.1:2798025-2814066 GCA_028566105.1 Hypoplectrus providencianus | reverse complement strand
AGCAAATGTGCCACCTTTGACGTCATAAGCATGCAAATACTGTACACTCAAAATAAACTCTAACATCTAAAATGACCAGAAAGAATTGCATGACTCTAATAAAGGTGATACAGTGGCAAAGGGAAATGCTGTGAGGATGACATGATGATGCAATGACCCCCACCGGTCCACTGTACAGTCGCTGAGAGGCTCTCAGGAGTGCCGGGGAGTTAGTCTTGTGATCAGACGGGCGGACAGGGGTTAGAGGTCAGCCCACGTGCAGCCTGAGAACACAAAAGCCTTTTTTCTCTCAGCATTATTCGCAGGGAAGGAGCTGTGTGTTTCTGTGTTTATGTGGACCCAAGCGCCCTTTTATTATAAAATCCATAGCGCAGCTCTAAGTACAGGGTTGGTGGAAAAATGTGGCATAGCCCATCCCTCTCAGGCCACCCTACCATCAGGGATGTCTGTCAGCTCCTATCCCCCTATTGTTTGGACTGTGGCTGGGCTTTCCATCACAGCCTGAGAGAATGGGTGCCACGGTAGGACTTGACCCGAGATTCTCACCAGTTCAGCTCCGGCCTTAATGTGTTGGTCTGGAGCTCTCCTTAAGAAACTCACCACATTATGTCAGATAAATAATAGGGGGATTAGAGAGGACAGATGTTTCTCTTGCTCTAGGGAAGTAGTCAAACAGCATAAAGCACCCAGCATGCAGGCCCACTGTGTTCTGCCGGCCACAACACAGACAAGGAAGTCCAGACTGTGGCTTGAGAAAAAAACTTCTCAAAACCCGAGAGCTGCACGCAAACTTTACCATGTGATGTACGTCAAACCTTTCATGCTTCCACATCTGACCCATGGGACACAAATACAGAATGAGTGATGCAAAAGGACGATTGTCTCGATGACTTATTGAAGTTTCTTTGAAGCAAGATCCACAACGACGAGCTATACTCTGGAGCCGTACTCATCTCTTTCTCCAATGTTGTATCCAGCACTTTTGCCTTTGTCCTGTTCAGCACCAGCTCTGAGGGAGAAAAGAACCAGCATGCATTCAGGATTTTACATCATCAACCATGCAATTTTACAGTCTTAAATCAAGGATGTGTACTCCAGTAAAATGTTATCAATGTAGTATCTATGCTGAGGTTTGTTCTGTCGTCAAGATAATGTTTATCATTTAGTTCAGTGATATATGCACAAGAGGCTGGATATGAATGAGCAGAGAACTGCTGATGCTGATTATGTCTGTGTAAAGAAACATGCAGCAGTTACTTTGGAAACTGGAAAAAGAAGACGAAGAAGCATTTGGAGACAGGAGGCACATTTGATACTGTTTAATGCTGACAGCCTGCCACCAAGCCATCTGTGATAAGACTGTCACTCAGCATTTACACCTCTAAAAGAGGATTTACATTATTAGCATAAAGAAGGGAAAGAGGAGAGGTGATATCCACTGATGAGGAGACAGCTGCCACGCACATTTTACCTTTGCAGTACCTCTTATTTACATAATTTTTCTCAAATTTCCTTCTCCTATCTCCTATTTACCATGCACTGTATCAGATTCGCTACTACACTTTTTTCAATTACAACAATGTGACTCTGTCATATATGTTGAATTTCCCATTAAAAAATATCTGTTCCTCCGTGTAGTCAGTTCCCTGCATAATAAAACCTAATTTTATTTGTTCATTTTTTTAAGCAGTTCTGTAAAAAGCAAATGTGATGAAGAGAGCTGGTCCTCAGTTTGTTGAAATTTGGATGATTTTTAAGGATTTTTATCAAAAATTGTTAAATCAAAGAATAAAAAAATAAAGAAGCATTAAAACAATATTTTTTATGTATCTGTGCAATATTCAGCTCTATATGTGTTATAAAATTTTTAAAAATCCTTTTTGAACTTTATTTTTTTTTCATTCCTGAATGTAAATTCTTTTTCTTTTAATACTGGTTTGTTTATGTATGTTTTAGTAATGGGTATTCTTTATCAAAAGTTTAAAAGCTTAAAAGCTTTCTTAACTATGTGCCACAAAAAATATATCTGGAAGTCACACAGAATTGCAAACCAAAGAAAATACCCTCTAGGGCCCCATCGACTTTTATAGAAAACCACAATTATACAAAATGTGCTCATAATTTATGCGACGTCACACTGTCGAGAATAACTAAAAGCGCAAGTGGGTGTACATTCCCAAAAATCTCAACTAATGAGGACACCACCCCTATAAAGTCTGTGATTCTTTGGTTGGGTCGATTCGGGTCAACTATCCTGCGGAAAAATCCTTTGTAATTGTCCATTTTATATATAAATATAAATATATACTGTATATGTCATCACCTAAAATAAATCAGGGAAAGCTCAGAGTGTGTTTACTTGGATTCAGGCGTACAAAAGTCATAACAGCAATTCAAAACTTTTATCTTAATGATGGAAATGTGACAATGAAGCCGATTTAGTTCAGCTTAAAGCATTTTTATAACATTTTATGTGCATTGTGTGATTTCCACAAGCGCACTTGTGGTTTTGGTTTGTTGTTTTTAACCCTTTGCTTACCTCTTTTGCCTAAACAGACAGCACATTAAAGAGGCAATGAGAACAATTCCCAGTGCAGAGCCCACCAGAATAGGAACCAGTAAACCTGCAGAGCACGGAGCAACAAGTAGAAAGGATTATGTGATAATTATGGTCTCATGCTATTTTTTGTTTTATTTGGTATGTGTACATATCTGCAGTTTAGCATGGAAATAAATGTTTAAAAATCAAAACCAAATGAAAAAACTTTGATCCCCAAATAAAACCCATTTACTTTGTAAAGCAAATATTTAGTCATATTAGAAATATTTGTTATGTTGTAACTAAAGTATGATAGGCTAATCTTTGCAGTTAACACATGTTAATGGTTTAGTTTGATCATCTATTAGCTTTAAATTTGAAGCCATGATTTCTGATTGTCAAGTCAAGTCAAGTCAAGCCGACTTGACTTGACTTGATATTCCTCTCCAGATTCTTACTCTTATGTAGACATATTTGTTAGTGGCCTATGCGAGAATACCCCAATTCTTGTGACATTAAAGATGGAAAGAAGCTCAAAACACACAAAAGCAACATACCAGTGTTTATCCAAGAAAGGTCAGCTGAGTAACAGAGAAAAAGAGAGAAAAGGAGGTGAAAATGAGATTCACAGAGGAATAGAGATCTCAGGTGTGGTAGCATCTGGGAAAAAAAGTGTTATAGTTAAAATAAGAAAATTACCTAAATACATTTAACAAACTGACAGGATAGACTCACTCAAGTTCAGACATGAAGACCTCGATGTTACAGCACAGTTTGACCTCATTTCATCTCAGTTCTGTTCTTTGTAATCTTTGTGTCTGCTTTAATGTGATGTGTCCTAGACTGAAGAATTGTGTCATACACTCTCACACTCTCACACTCTCTCTCTCTCTCTCTCTCTCTCTCTCTCACACACACACACACACACACACACAAACAAACACAGCTCATCTTTACCCTTCCACAAACAATCTTGTAAATCACATATCATTGCAAAATAAATGTTATGTATGGCATGTTGACATGATGCTGTATGGAGTCATTGTTTTTCCAAAAACATTATTTTTTACTCATCAGATTGCTCAAGTTCCTCCCTAATTCCTGCCTCTTGCACATCTTTTATTATTGCCATAAACTAAAGAACATATAGAAGGGTAGTTAATATATTTCAAAGCAGTTTTCCTCATTTTGCCACTTTATTCTGAAAGAGTGCGAATGTATAAAAAAAAAGAAATTTGCCACATATGCTTCATGTAAAATGCTTTTATTGAAAATAGTCCTGTGTGTACAGAGGCTGTTACTTTGCTTGATGTGAATGACATTTCCAAACAGAACAAATTGTAACAGACGACAGGTTTGTGACGTAAAGCGCTTAAGCTCTTGCAAATTCTTTTGGTTTAGCTGCATCTTTATATTGTGCAAGACAGTAATTAGGCTACTAGTATAGCTCCACAATTACTATACTATACAGCAGAACTTGGCGCACAGTATAAAACTATAAATATTCGAGCCAGACATTTCATGTATGATTTATATATGTTACATGATGCATATGGATTTCAAGGCATGAAATATGTGCAGTTTTTTAAAGCATTTTATGGCGATAGAAACGGTACACAAACAACATAAAGCTGAAGGTAAATAGTTCTCGTTTTTTCAGATTTTCATTTTGAAAATCCATGATGACTGGTTATAGGCTGGGCATATGTCTGCAAAAACAACAGGAGATGAACTCATGCTACTTTTTCTGTTAGAGGTTGTATTATAAATATGTGCACATCTAACTACAACAGAAAGAATCTCTTTTCTTGAAAACCGTTCTTCTGATTGACTTCACACTTGGCAGGTGTTTCACTGGGGACCCATGGAAGTGCAGGCTTTTCAGATCTGCATATTTGATCAAAATTTTTTTTTTTTTATTAGTGTTTTACATTCACTACTGATTGTTGCCCTTGTTTGCTCTCTGTCACTTACAGCACAATAAAGAAGCAGGGAGAACAATTCCCATTGCACACTTTTTCTCAGTGTTTTCATTTAGTATGTGTACCCGTATGTGTGCACATGTGTGTAGTTTAAACATTTTAGCATCGAAATAAATTAATAAAATTGAAACCAAACAACGAAAAAAAAAAAAAAAAAAAAAGTATTCACATTTTGAAGAAAATATTTAGTGGTATTTGAAATATGTGTTTTGTTGTTATATTACACACTAATGTATCATAGGTTACATTTTTCAGTATATACATGTGTTCCATTAATGGTTTAGTTTGATCATTTATTACCTTAAACTTGCAGCCCTAATTTCTAATATTCTTCTCTAGATTCTAACTCTTATGTTGTCATATTTGTTAGTGGCCTATGGGAGAATACCTTGATTTTTGTGCATAAAATTCACTTTGTCACTCATTACAAAACACTCAAGAACAGGGGTGGGACATGTTACATTGCTGCAAATTAAAACATCAGTAAAGTTTCTGAATAAATGTTTATATTCCAGGATAAAGCCCTGTCCACATAACTATCTTTAAGTAAAAGCTGCATATAACTAAGAAATGTCAGTGTCAAGTGTGAAGTTTATTGGTTGAACGGTTCTCGAGAAATCTGCAAGTTGCAAAAATGGACGCCAAGCTTTGGGCACCATGTGAAGAGGCACTGCGCTGTAAAAATAATTTAAAGTTAAATACGTTTGTGAGAGAGACTGGTCAAGGGAATGCAGGGCATGGCTTTTAAATGAGTCTTTCATGGTGGGACTCCCAACTGCGTGCTACAGAAAGTGACATAATATGAGTCCCAACAATGTAAGGAATCTCTCTAGTCTTCCCACTCCATTGGCAGAAGCCAAGGATGTGGATAACCCTGACTGTGTGGTTTCCTGGAAACAGTAGCAGGGGAGAAACCGCCATAGTTTGTCACTGGCACACTCTTCTTAATTGCCGGGGATGTCTTTTTGTTAATCATAAAGGCTTTTGTCAGGGAGCGATCTAACTCGAAAGCCTCGTCAGTTGGCCGTCCACGGAGAATGTGTCTGATGGTGGGAAGGGCTAAGTCGGACTTACAGTCCAGGTAGCTTCTGAGGTTGAGCTCAGGGAAAGTTGCATCCTTGAGAGCCTGAACCAGCTGGTGCTCTGCGTGAGACTGTTTGAGCTGATGGAAAACTCTGTGCTCCAGTGAGACGTAGCACAGTGCGTCTTCAGCCAGCCCTAACTTTCCCACAGAGCGGTTTGTCTGGCTCTTCTTTGACAGGGATGGATACAGCATTTGTTTGGATTTGGCCAGAGTTTGCTGGTTTTTGAGGTCTTTCTTCTTGCCAGCATGGAGCTTCTCCGAACCACTTGGTAGAAGTTTATACAGCCCTTCATCAGCCAGGTCTGCTAGGTCACCGACCAGCAGCTGCTGAATGATTTGCTTCCTCTTAAGTGGAGAAGTGACTGTGACAGTACCTTGCAGTCCTCTGCCTGCATCAGACACACAGCCAATCAGAGCCTGTTAAACATCCCAGTCTGTGGGATACTTCTTGGAATGACTTTGTGCCTTCACAGCCAGCATGCAGCAGCACTGCCTGAGGTGATGAGCTAAAAGCACAAGCCATCGCCTACTAAGTGTCGCTCATGAAAGCTAAAAGCAGAGGATTCCACACTGCCATGTCAAAACACATGTGCCATTAGAGAAGCATAGCTCAGAGAGGGAAGCTTTGGAAATGAGGAAAACATGCACATTCATACCACACTGTACAGTATGGAGCTAAATGCCATACAGTGCGGTACACCAGTCAACCACATAAAAGTAAGACAAATTTAAGGGCTGCAGACTTTCTCAGTATGTCACAGGGGGATGGTTAATTTGTTGTGTCTTAAAAGATGGCCTACTTTCCAAAAGCTCATCAAAGTCAATCATTTTTTAAAGATGAGTAAGAAAGACATCACCATGAAAGCTCAACCACAAGCAAGTGATAGCATACAAGTGTGACAGCCCTGAGAGTATGCCCACACATCATTTCAACCTGTCCTTTAGCCGTTTTTAAAGCAGCGCAGTGGTGTGGCGTAGCGACGTAATTTCTATGACCTTTGCATTCATGCTCAAAAAACTAAGCAAGCACATTTTGGAGAGCATACTTACCCTCCTTAAAAGACACCAGCACAACTCGGCTGTCAGCAAGCTGCGGTTTCCTGAAGTTGCCATTCAGAGGCATGGGGGCTGAATCCTGGGCATGGGTGGAGTAGAGGGCTGTTGACAGGGCCAGAAACTGAGAAAAGAAAGAAAAGAAATGCAAGTTAGACATAGATGATATCCATGTAAATTAAGTTTAAATGATAATGGTCAGACCATGGTAAAGGCACCTGTTTGCGAGATATTGTAACATGATTCCTGAACACGGTCCACAGGACACTGGGATAGCACGGAGGAGTGGTCAGTGACCCATCGTAGCGGTAATACTCATCCAGACGTGCAGGCAGAAGTGCTCTGATGTTGAAACCAGGCACCTGCACTCTCTGATCTGCCAGAACAGAAGTCATATGTTACCAATAACAACTATTTACATCATTGTCTTTGATTCTTTTCTCTGGAGTTGCACTGTCCACAGCAATTCTGTGCAATGATGTATGAACACATATGAATGACATATGTAGCTATGTGTATGTGATTTTCTATTGCAAAGAAACAAAAACAAAAGTTTCATCACAAAAACAAAAACAACAAACACTGTTTACTTCGGAGTAAAACACAGAATGACCACATGAATGAGCTGATGGAGACTTTGAAGATTCTGAACCAAAACCCAGAAAAAGTGACGTAATCAGCGATGTATGTCTCCATGATTACAGCTTGTTTACAGTGTGGCACTACTACAAAAGATAATCATCCTTTTGGACTTACCTCTGTATTTGATTCCATTGATAAACCGCAGAAACTGTTCGAAGGCTGGATTGAACTCTCCAACCTGTACAACATACATATTAAGTAGGTTCTGCTGCACAGAAATTCACATATAACTGTCACCCTGTCATTAAAATCTCACCTCAATCAGGACACCCAGCACAGCCAGGCCGTCTGATTTGTCTACAGCCATGGACATGTTGTGATACTTGTCTGAATTGAAGTGGACTACATGCATCTGTAAAAGAAGAGAAATAAGTCAAGACTGAGGTGGAAGAAACAAGCTGTTGCAAGCAGTCAAAATGTGAGATGATGGTTGAAAAATTGTACTTTGTCTTCAATTTAAATTCATGGTGAACTGTAAGCATTGCATTCTTTGAAGAAATAACAAGCACATACATATTTGGTTAAAGCTAAAAATAATTTATAAATCAAATGAATAGTACCCCAGACACTGGCTTGTTTTTGTGACTGACACATATGGTGAGACAGGAACAGGCAGACTTAAAACAAAAATTGTAAAAATAAATATCATATATTGAATCTACAAATCTACATATAGCGGTTTTTATGTGTGAACACCATGCTGTGAAGCTTCAGGGAGCTTTCAGAAGAGACATGCTGCAAAAGATTTGTCCCTCAATATAACACCTTGTTCATGTATAGTGAGTGTTAATTGCACTGGAAATAGCAGGTTTGTGTTCAAGGGATGTGATATTGTTGTGAAGTCCATGAGAACAGCATGACAAAACTGCAGCTGTACAACAGTAGGTGGTCTATTGCAGGGCATAAATACATTCCAGACTGTCAGCTGTTTTGGTGATGCATTGTTTTGAATTTGGTGCGGCACAAAGGCATGTTGGTCATTCCGGCCAAATATGACGAGGTTGTATTTACGGACTTGGTTCTGTCTCTGGACTTAAGGTAGACATTTTGCAGTAATTCTGGGAAATGTTCAATTTCCCATCAATCCTTCCCTCCCAAACAACATGTCATCAAGGAACTGTGGTTCTGGAGTCTGGAGAGACTTGAAAAGCTTCAAGCGCTCGACGTGTCCGCTCAGAACTCAGGTCAAACCACAGCACCTCACATGTGGCTGTGCTGCAGCTGGTACATGGTCACATAAAAGCACACAGGTTGTAACCATTTCAGCTTCTGCCCACTGTAACTCAAATGATACCAAATTATATGAAAAATACCCTCTTATTATGGTTTATATTGTCAAAGAGACTGTTTCTCTTAAACTGTACTGTCTGCTTTGCTTCAAGCACCAAAACTGGTGTGTGAAAACTGCTTACAACGCTTGACACATTAAATAGCACAGACAACCACTCCTCAGCAGCGATGGTTAAAAACCAAAGTATATAATAGCCTGTTACTCTAATCCCCTTAAACCCTGTAGAAATAAGACACGCTGTCATACTGTACATCCTGAGGCTGTCTAGAATTACGCCTTTGCCTTTTAGTTTGTGCAAGTAAGTAAAAAGTTTTCAGGTATGATTTATTTTTGAGAAAACCAAACTCTATGACCTTAACTGTCCTCTCTTAAAAATCTTGGAAGTCTGGACTTTAAAGACTCACAACTTGTTTAATGTTAGAAACTTCTGAGTCTCTTTAATTAGAATGTGTTTTATACAAGCATTTAATTGTACTTTACAGTCAAACGCACAATAAAGTGGAAGCTGCACAATAAGCGTTTTCTAAACTGTCTGACTGGGAAGTAGATGTAAATTGAAGGTCTGCCGCAGCCTCAAGAAACTGGAACAGTAATATGCAGATGCAGAGCTTTTGAGCTTGAGAAGTGTCTGTAAGCCCTGAAGGGAATCAGCAACTCCGATTCCTCTGCCAGTCAAATGTCACTTGGTTAAGTCATAGAGTATTAAGTCATTTGTCTGTTGCCAGAGAATCTGTCACCTGATGCTGCAGATACGTGGAAGTCCTATTTAATCACTGATTACCAACCAACATTTTAATGCAATACCATCCAAGTAAAAATAGCAAGACTGCATTTAAAATTAGTGGACTTAGTAATCAGTGCACACCCAGTTTGAAGATGCAGGCCGGAGTATGGAAGCTAAGAAATATACAGGTGAGGATGGCTAAAGCAGCAAAATCTATTTAGCAACCTAAAAAATCAGTTTAGGTGTATGCTATATTTAGGATTTTTTCCCTGCTTTAGCTTGTTGTCAGCCAACCTTGTTTAAGTTCATGCAGAACAGGGTTCCTGGTCTGCTGCTGCCGCGATCTGTTAATTTGTCTGTCATTATATGACTGATGTGATATTGATGATTTTGGTTCTGCTTCTCCTAAGTCTCATCATCAAACAAATCAAAGCAGCAGTACACCAGCAACTCCCATGTTCTGCAAGGTAAAGTTACTGCTTTTGTCAAAGGAGTCTGGTGCCTTTAAAGAGAACAAAGATAACAGCTTCAGTTCCCCCTCAGAAAGACATTTCAGACTGCATAAAATAGTAAAAATATTCTGAAAAATAGAATACACTTGAACTGATATTGTTTAGATGGCTAAAATATATTTTGGCTACTGCCCTTGTAGTATGAAGTATGAATGGTAAAATATAGTTTTCTGTTTTAAACTAAAGAAAATAACACAGAAAACTCACAGAAAATGACAGTATTCAGAGTGCTACATGCATTATACCATTTACTTTATATATGATGATATCATTTTAAAAATTGTTTTATTTGTAAAATCTTTATCTGCACTTTAACATGTTCATGTAATTTAACATGAAATAAATGATAAAGTACAACATTTATGCAAAGTACTATTAATAAAAAATAAATAAAAGTATTTCAAAAATGTACTGGAGTAAATGTACTTTACACCTGCCTCTTTCCCAATCATGGTGTGTAGTGAGAAGTGCAGTTTGTTTACCTCTGCTGCGTACTGCCTACTGTTCACTGTGTGCTCAGAGCCTGCAGGCCTGCTGGAGGAGCCCCAGTGGAAATGAAGTTGAGCTGCGGTGTAACGATGAGGCAGGCTGGAGATGAACATCTTAGAGGGCAGTGATATTTGCACTGTGGATCAAGAGACATGACACATCGCACCACACAGAACAGAGGCGGGTTACTTCAGTTACCATTAGGAGATCAGGAATCATCAACTTTATCTAAACTGAGGAAGGCAGCGTGGCGCGCTCCGTGCTGTCATTCTGCAAAAACTGTGTACAGATGTTTACTTAACCGTGGAGTGACGCAGACCATTTTCCACATGTTCGTCAGTGTGTGACGAATGTTTTTAAATGAAAAAAAACCTGTGTCAGCTTTTTTTGGACATACGTCACACTGATGATGCCACTCAGCTTGTGGCGTTGAGGCCCATCAGGCATGCACACATAAGTATTTGTCTGGTGGTCCTTGCACATAACAGTTTACTTCCACAGGGCAGACATTACGTTGTGCATGCACAGTTTGCCACTGAAAGGCTTCATAATAGCGATCACTACATGATGCTTAAAGTAACATGTAAAATAGGTCTACAGCAACCTGTTTGGTGTAATTACTCATTTCCTTTGACTGAAATTGTTTCTTCAAACAAACAAAATAATTTGACAAACTATAATTTGCTGCAATAATCATATTCATCTATCTAAGTCAGCTATTTTTTTTCTCTGTGGCATGGCTGTCTACGTTCTGATTGTTATATTTACCATATCAGTTTGAGCCTGTGTTATGTATAGATGTCTGACATTAAACCAAAGCTAGTTTCCTTTGTTAACATGCATCAGAACCAGGAGAGAGGCAGAACAGATGACTAATCCCTGCTCATATTTTCCCAGACAAAACATGGAGCTCCTTCTCTGGCTGAATGGGTAGCTAAGATAATAAGAGAGTGATTATGGAAAATTGCTGAGGCAGATGTAGAAAGAAGATCCTCCTATCATTTTCTGGAGGTTGACCCAGAAATTAGTCCTCCACAGCAGGGAACAGGCTGGTCCACATTTATGTGGGAAAATTCCAAATGAATATGTGTTGATAAGTGTATCACTTTGATTCAAATAATTTATATATCAAAGTCAAACAAAATATACCATGCACTTTAATATTTGCTTAGTTATTACATACACGTTTGTTTAAAGTAGTTTAAAAAACAAATTTATTTTGACTGACTTTACTTTATTATGGTTTCTGTTGATTTGTACTCACCTGAATGTCCGTTATTTCCAAGTGTAAGCTGCTCATTAGGCGACAGGTTGTAGTTTTGAATCTCAATTGGGCGTAAAGTTGGGTCAAACCTTAGCAGCTCTGACTTGATATCTATTGGAGACTGAAAAGATCCTCCACAATATGGGTAGTGTTTGGGCCAGTGGTGCTCTCCTTCGGGCCCTGCAACAGCATCAATGTACATTTTTACCAATAAAATACTTTGTCGCCAACTAAATATAATCCAAATTTGAATTTAACTCTTTTAAATTGGCTGTATGTACTATATTTCACCCCAGAACACTTGTAGGGAAACACTGCATGACTTTCAAATGTTAAACTGTTCCAACAAAGCATGCTGCAGTGTTGAGTAGTGAATGGCTCTAAGGAGGGCCAGGGCTTTTCCTTGGACTACTGAACATTTTATCTGTAATCAAAGTGAAGTATGATTATTGTACAAGGCAGCATGGGAGAGGCCCGTGGCTTCACTTTTGGCCTTTTCCAAATCAGCTGGAGTGAGAACCAGGCTGTCGTTTGCGGGGAGAGCCAGTGAGAATGCTGTCTCTCTCCAAATGAGAGGTTTCTGTAAAGCACAAGACAGCGAAAATGGCCACATTTGCAGATAAAGTTATGCAGTTTGTCTCTGTATGCCATGTCTGCAGACGCAATGAGACGCACTGCTCTTGGAGATAATACAAGATAAAAGAAAATGTTCATCAGAATGATGCAGAAGAAAAATTAAATCTGATATTTTTAGTCAATGATTGAAAAGTGGCCGTCCAAACTGAGCTTTTCAAACATGGTGCTCAGTATGGTGTTCATAGACTGATAGTTTGCAATGAATGGACCCTATCAAATCAGCAATGACATAATTATGATGGCACAAAAAGCCCTGAATGTACCAGAGCTCTCATCACTTCTGCATATTTGCCACTGATTCATTATTAATCCAAAATTCATAACAAAATACACCATTCACCATATGCCAGCTGACCATGGTTAAATATGAATGATGCAGCATGAGGCATACCCCGGCTTGATTATCAGTTCCCAGACAAATGTGGATTGATTGTACAAGACATGCCAAAAGGCATCAAGTGAATCTGTGAAATCGCTGGAGAGTTGTTCGAAGCAAAGTTCAATCTAGGCAATCCCTCCCTATAATAAGACGGAAAGTTACTCTTATGGCTATAATTACTCAGTGTCCACTTCATTTGCTGTTTTAATTAGACCCAGTCTGCCCTTTAATAAGCCCGTCAGTGGCCCCTGGGCAGTCCTTGGAAGAACATACATGACTGGGTAAATTTTAAAAATTTAGTCTTTAGAGATTGGGAAATATCACAGTTTTATCAGTTCAACATAAAATCAATGGTTAGAGAAAAAAAACTATAGTAGAGGAAGATAAAATACTCCAGTCATCACCACATCATTTATTCACTCCCATGTTAAGGTTCAGTGTTGTCCGGTGCCAGAGGGTGGAGTGTTGAGGTGGAGACAAATGGCATGACTCAGCTGTGCCCCCGTCAACAGAAAGTGCTACCAGCCCTCCAGACTACTGACTTCTATGACAAGGCCTCTTGAGGGTTTGACTGTAACCGAGGATGAAATCCACCACGCTGCACTTCGAAGGAGGCCAGAGAGTTTTTTTTAAGTATTACATCTTTCCTTCGTAGTCATCAGAAACCTTTCTAATTTGACTCCTACTTAATTTGTTATCACTAAAATAGCACAGGGTTTTGATAGCCTGGTTATCATATTTTATTAAGTAAAATGTACTGTATGGGTTTTTGGAAGGATTTATATGTCCACGTCAGTATGATCATTTACTTTGCCACACTGTAAGGATATTCCCCTGTACTTACACTTAAATGATACATTTCCCCTAATCTAATTTTCCATGGTTGGTCATACTTTTATTTTTATTTTCGATTATTCCACAGATAGGATGCAACCAGCTGTGTGAGAAGAATCCACAAAGGGCCATTTGCTCCCATTAATGCCAGGCCTATGTTGCAATTAAAAAAAAGTGGATCAGCCTTTCTCAGAGTTCCAAATTTAAATGTATACTTTCCTATAACTATAATTATTTTACCGTAAATTACCATGCAGCGACGCAGCTCTGTTCTTATTCAACCCTGATGTGACTGTGAAGGAATTTGCACACAATTAAATTTATATTACAAGAGGTAGATGCTAGGTTTGACAAAAGTGTCTAACAGTCAAGAGTGTGATTAATATTTATCTTCAAAAGTATGCACTGAGTTGCTTCATAGGCATACCTGTTGGTTTAAACGTTTGGTCCCTGAATGCAACAGGCTTTCGAGAAGCAGCAACACAATGACAAGAGGTCATGCTGTAAGCACAGTTTATGTAAGAGATAGTCATGTTTGCCCAGAGACCTTAAGGCACAAGACAAGTCAGCCACTTATGAAATGCTGTAATTGTGGAGTCTGTAATGAACTCTGCAGTTATAAGAGGTGACAGGAGGGATGTCAGTGCTGGAGGTCAAAAAAGGGTCACAGAAGGGTTTTTCCTCTTGATCAGAAAGCATTTGACACTGCCATCACTTTTATCTTACTATGTGGCATCGTCAGCTCAAGTCACTGCTGTGGGGGCAAAACATCAGTAACATCTTCTCGGACTCTTCTCTTCTCCGGGTTGATGCCAATGAGAGAGTTCGATAAAATGGAATTCTAACACCTAATTGATTAAAGATAGTTTCAGGATGGATTGTAAATGATCTAGACACATGGACTGGGTTTTCTCATGCACCAAGGTGGAAAAAAAAAACTTATATGGTCTGTCACTGTCAAATTATGAGAAAAATATTATTAGACTTACCACTGTATGTCCATTTGGCACCTGAAACAGACAGAAACCATTTTTGTCCCACTGTGCACATTGAAATATACAAGAATGCGTGCACATATGTAAATTATTTTATAAATAAATTGAAAATATACAGAAAAATAAATGTGTTTTTAAACAGGCATCCACATTTATTTCAAAAACATGTATCACCCTTATTCCTCAGAAAAAAAGCACGTGCAGGTGGATGGAGACACCTGCCATGTAGCATCTTTTTCTGCCATAGTCCCTGCAAAGTACCAAATAGCCCAAACATTTTATTCTTTTTACTTAACTTTTTGAACTCATTAAAAGTCTTACCATGCAGTACAGCGGGGAGAGCCAGCTGTATTAAAACGATGGGTGTAAAGCTCAGAAAGTGCATCTTGATCCCCTCAGCCCTCCCTCGTGCGGCAGTCTGACGTTAACTCGGTGCAGAGCAGCAGCTTGGAGCACCAGAGCGCGAGCCTTCAAACCAGCTTTTATACCCATGTTGTCAGCTCCATTGTAGCTCGCGCTGACGTCAGAGCAACAACAAAACCAGCCTCCAGAGTCGTCGGGTCACCGGAGAGTGACAGCTCAACGGCGGCGACCGCATCCAAGCGAAGTCACTCATTGAGGGCTCGAGCTGCCGGCGGATCAAAGATGCGGGAAACTGTGTGAGCCATGCACGTGAGCCGGTGTTACACAGACATGCGCGCCCCTCATTCTGTGACAATAAGGGTAGAAAAAGATGATGGGCTGAATAAATGTTGACAGGTGAGGTGACAGACCTGCACACTGCCAGCTGGAGGTGGGACCAAGTTTTTGATTTGAAAATCAAAAAAACAAACAAAACAAAAAAAAACTTTATTTTACAAATTTAATAAATGCTTTTCGATATTTGTTTTAAACAAAAATAAAAGTGGAGGAAGGTGTCAAGCGTTCTCAAAAGGTTCATCTCGGAAGTCATAAAATTTGTGACTCGAGTCCAGGTCATGTGACTTGAATGTACAACTCTGCTACAAGCAACCTCTTTCTCTGTCTACATATCTAATCCTATTCAAAAATACTAAGAGGTGACTGTTTCTAATGAAAGCTCTGCTGTCACAATACAAAGTGTTGTTTAAAGAGTTCACTCACCCAAACACAGTAAATTGGACAGTAATTTTTTTGTTGTTGCCTCACCTCAGTTGAGTTGTTTAATTGCTGCCCGCTGTCGGGACAAAAAGTTAACATAATGGGGCAAAAAATAACAACAACACAAGGAAAATTATTTTCTTTAAAAACAGCTCCCACCACAGTGTAGGCCTACACCCTACACGCTTTTAATCTTGTTGTCTCATGATAAATTTACTGTCCTGTGTAGAATTTCGCATAAAGCCACCCTCCACATAAAAATGTGTTACTTCACTTTAAACTTAATAGTGCCCTCTGTTTCCATGTTCAGCAGCAAAGGGCAAAGAGATGCTCTCTGCTCAACATTGACTGGATATCATTCATGGCCTGTCATCTGTAAATCTTACTTTTTATTGTCAGAGATAGAATACAATATAATAACAATAATAATAATAATAATAATAATGTTTTTTTCTCTTTTACCTCGGCTTATGATAACGATTTTCACACATTAAAGAT
>JAOWBC010000049.1:2786352-2797925 GCA_028566105.1 Hypoplectrus providencianus | reverse complement strand
AATAATAATAATAATAATAATAATGTTTTTTTCTCTTTTACCTCGGCTTATGATAACGATTTTCACACATTAAAGATGAAAGCCTTACAGAGTGAGAATCAAAGAATACTCCAGCTACCGTAAGAGGATAGAGTAACTCCCTGAGGTAGCACAGGTAGAGCTGAACTTTCTAAAAAAGCTCTTTAATCAAGTCCTCAGAAGGTTAGGTTGCATTTGCAGGCACTTAAATTGCTTCAGGTAAGCTTAGCTTTGATGCATAAGGTCCCAACATTCTTCATGAAATAAAAAAAATAATCTAACTACTGTGTAACTTCAAGTCAATATGCTAATTTGTGTATGTAGCTGCTGTGTAGCAGGTATCGTGTTGAACTGGAGCCTGAATTATGTGTTTAACACCCAACAACAGCAATATTATAATATACTATTTCATATTGACCTGTGCATGGAGATAGTTATACTCACTCCACCCACATATAAGAAACCTCTTAGCTATAATAAAGGTAATAAAAAGCGGAAGATGTTTGTCCCTGTTGTTAACTTTTGTTTCGATTATAGCTGTCACCATTAGGGAAATGATGGTCCAAAGGTCGGTGCAGGCGACCCACTCCCACTGTAGTTTACAACCCTCATTCACTTCAGGAGAGACAGCACATAGACAAGCAGCAAGATGAAGAACCTGTTGTTTTTGGGGATTGCATTTGCAGCGTTCTGCATCAGCCATTCGGCCCGTCAAGGTACATTAAACTATTTTATTCTTGGTTTCAAACCAGCACACAATGGTTTATAAGTGAGAGGTTTACTTTGAAGAACAGGCCAGGCTTCTAGCACACGGGCGCATCTTCATTCAAAAATGATCAATTGTTAGTCCTCTGTGTTGCCGCTTTTTAGACATAACTGCAAGAACATTGTTTTACAAGTCTTGCCAGTGTTTTATACTTAAATGTTATGATCAGTTTCACTGAAACTGAATTGGAGAGATAAAGTCTCACCTTCGGTCCTTTCAGAGCAATATGGCGGTTATATTGGCGGAAGACTATATAAAGTAGGATGAATCATGTACAGTATCAGACGGATGTCTGCAAAAATCATTCCGTTCAATCACAAATTATAGACTCAGTAAGAAAAAAACTGTCTCTAGACGCATCTCTCAGCAAGATATAATTGTATTATACCTTTTTACTGACTTCATGTCCATGCTGTAACTTGCAGATACTATGATTGTCTTTAGCTGTCACCAGAAAAAGAACAGACGGTATTTACTCTACGTTAACACTCCTGGAAATGTTATTTACTTGCTGCTAACGATTGTGCTAAGCTGACTGGACAATTCTCCCCTCTATAATTCAAAACTTTTAAACACTGAGATCATTCCTGTCTGATGTCTGCCTGTATGATGAGCTGAAGCTATGTCAACTTCCCCTCACCTCACACTTGTTATTGCAAATGTTTGGTGAGGTATTTATTTGGATGATCCAGGAAAGGCCAGACAGTAACTGAGCTTACAAAGTCAGATTTTGAAAAGAACGGTTAGAAATCACTTCCCTTTTTTGGAAACCTATGAAGGGCAGGCCGACTGAAAATGTACCATAAATGACACATTTTTATTGCCGTCATAAAAGAGGGAGTGGGTATCTGGTGATGAGGTTAGTTAAACATTAGTTATGCGCAGATGATTTCTACTGAAACACCTATGGCAATGTTCATCTTAGTGTAGCTACTCTACAAAACTGGAGAATCAACTTTTGCAAATAAAACTAACAGCATATATATATATATATTTCTTTATCATTCAACAGCTTTCTGTGAACTGGAGCACAATGAAGGCGAAGGCACCACCTTCAACTTTGCTTTGTATTACGACCCCGTTAAAGATGAGTGCAATCCTTTCCTATACAAAGGCCAAGGAGGAAACGCCAACCGCTTTGAAAATGAAAGAGAGTGCATAAGAAACTGCTCTGACAATGCAGAGAGAATCTACCCAGTGGACGGTAAGATGGTTATGAGTAATGTAACAATTCATCTTGATTCATCAGCTCAGTTTTAAATATGTTAAAAGTCTAATGTAATGTCAAAGACCGCCTAAACAAAGACCTGTCCTTCCTGGTTGTCGTTGGAGGACTTTGGAACATGAATTGGCTAATGAGGTAGAGTTTTATGACCCTATAGAACCATGAAAGGAAGCACTACATAACCATCCTCATGCCTCCTCAAACTTAACTAAGAGAACAAGAGAGAGAGAGAATGAGTAAAAGAAAGGCCTTCATGGGATCTGCTTCACCCAGATCACTTTTAATGTTATAACCTTTTTATTAAGAGTCTGCGGGAAAGACAAGTGTCAGCATTGAGTGTTAGCAATACGCCACCAAGTGGTGTAAGAGCAGGACTACTCATGAAGATGGAAGAGCAAATTAATTCACTCAAGGCTTTTATAAACTGCATGATGAAGTTTAAATCATGACATAATCAGATTTGTGTGTGTTTGTTTAAATATAGTCTATGATTAATCAACTGCAACAACTGCATGACCCCTTGTAATGAGGATGATGTTTTCTCCTCACAGCGTCCCAAGCTTGCCACTTCAAAAAGGCTGTAGGTGGATGCAGTGGTCAGTATCTGAGATACTACTATGACTCTGTTCATCACAAATGCAAAAAATTCCTTTGGTCTGGATGCATCGGAAATGGAAACAGGTTCTTCGACCAGGCCAGCTGCAACACCACCTGCAGTGGCATCCACGGTGAGCAGTATTTTCCTGCTTATGAAGGCTGTGAATGCAATGTTCCTGTTACTGAAGAATACATAATTGCATGTTTAAACATCAATATTTCAATGAATGGTTTAAAATCTATAGGTGCCATAAAGATTTTAACGTGTTTGTGTAAATTGTTTTGTTCTAAGATGATGGTGAGGAGGAAGAGGAGTACGAGCCAGACACTCCTATTGGTCAGTAGACACACAATGAAAACAATGTTATTAAATTTGAATTTGAATATTTCATTTATTTACATGAATCCATATATCCTATTAAACAGCAATCATCTGCGGAGTTCTGCTTGCTGTCATTGTTGTTGCCATCTTCGTAACTGTGATCGTCTTGACTGTTCAGTCAAAGTAAGACTTAGCTACCTTCATTAGTTTTTTAGCAAAAATATAACTTGCAGTAATAACTTCTATCTTGTGATTATGTTCATATTTGCTGTGCTTTTTTATAGGAAAAAGAGCCCCAAGAAGAAGTCAGCAGGGAAAAGTAGAGACCCCCAGTCTGATGCACCTCTTCAGGAAAGGGGGATTGAAATGGCATAGAAAACCCTGGAAACTCAAGAGCAACATGTGGAGTTTTTATCAGCTCTGTTTTGTATTATGAATCTACAAGCTTTGATACCAAACATGTAAACTGGTGACAACTTTAAGTTCAGTTTAGATTTTTTTTTCACTAACACATGTAATAACCATTACAGAGTTGTACAATTTTATGTTTTGCTTCATGTACAGCATGAGGTATTTTTTTCTGGTAGCTACTTTCATTTAGAAATCCAAAATAAAGCATATTAGTGTAATAAAAAAGAAAGGGGAGCAAAACTTGAGTCTATTAAGCAATTACTGATAACTTGAAGACATTTTCCAGGAAAAAAAACCATTTTTCTCTGTTGTAGTTTTTATTTAGTTGTGAGGATATCATGATTTCCTTTGACCTGTGTGATAGTAAACTGAATATATTTGGGCTTTGGACTGTTGGCCAGACAAAACAATTTGTAGACCTAATGATAAAACAGTCAGTACATCAGTCATGAATGGAATTCCCTGTCAAGCCTTAAAAACACCCATCACCAATTTTATCCGATGAAAGAGGAAAGTGCTTTCGTTTGTGTTTAATGAGAAATGCAAGCATGAATAAGAACAGAACTGCATCACTCAACTTTCAGTTGCTCATCTGCTAGTGCACAATTACCTAAGACAATTTTAACAATGTGGTCTTATAAGCATTCCAGTGTTTCCAAAATAGAAATGCATCATCACCTGGCTCAAAGCTTTGCTGAGAGTGGTCTGAAGTCTTCTGGAGGCACGTGCCAATTCTAAACGCAACACATATATTTAGAGCTGTTTTTGTGAAGTGATGCCCACTGCACACTCTCTGTTATTATGTTTTCCTGCTCAGCATTTGTGAGTCTTTTGTTTTAGGCTGTAAACACTTCAATGTTAAAGTGTCAAAAACAACCTTATACATTTTTTCACATTTATCCCGGCTGTAATATTAAATGCTCATGCTCTCCATTTGGGATACACAATGATTCTTGAAGAAGAGTCACTAAAACTGGACATGTTGTGAGTTGCTTTTATGTTTTTCACTGCAGGTGGTGTAAATATTCAGAAAACATTAGAATACCATAATTGCTTTCATAGGATGTCCGAGCACTGGGTAGATTTTATCTTTCAATAAATAAAAAGATGACTTTCTTACCTTTGAGGTCAGTGTGCCATTTATTGGAAAATGGGGTTTAAACAATAGTTAGCCTTATATTAACCAGTTGTGGAATGCTACTTAGTAAATTTACTCAAGGACTGAAGTAACATTTTGAGGTACTTGTTCTTAACTTAATGGTTCCTGTTTTATTTTATCAAATGTATTATTCTGCTCTGCTACAGTTTCACAGCAAATATTGAACTTTTTACTCCACTTCATTGAGATTTTGCTACTTTAGATGTCAAGATTTAACATGGAAAAACACAATAAATAAAAAATTATTACACATACTTATATATGTAACAACATTTTCTGAAGTTATCAGAATACTTGTTGACAAATCAGGCTTAAACGAGGGTGTTTTGCTGATTAAATTAAGTGGTACCGTCTCAGCTGTGGGTGGTTTAAATTGAACAGAAAGTGCGCTTCAGCATCTAACATTGATATAGTTATAAAAAAAAACTGTATAGGCTTCTTACGGTTTTGCAAAGTTACCGGTTTTCTAAGTTAAAGTTACAAATCACCGCATGTACCTGGTAGCGGAAGCTCTATTACGCATGCGTGGCACAGTGACGTTTCTAAATACGTTATGTTTCACAGTATGTCTTAATAAGGTTAATTATTAGAGCTTTCAACGGCCAGCAAGGCTAAATACATTATAAAAGACTGTCGACACAAATGTTAGGCACCTACAGCATCTCATAGCGGCCCAGTGAGTCGAAACGAAGAAGGAAGTACAGAAACGGAATTCTCAGAAGGAGCTTCATCTTCGTTTTGTAGTTGGGAAACGGCCGAGCCGGCAGACACCACGTCACTTCCTCAAGTTATTTCCATTTGTTTGTGGCAAACGCCAGCAGTTATCTAGTACCTTATACACCAAAGATAACGTTACTGTTTGAACGTACAATATGTCCGGGTGGAAGCGGCATTACCTTTATTTTCTGTAAACTGCTGTATCCTGAAATTATGCAAGAAATATAGTCGCTACCAAAGCGTGAGCAAAGACAGGAAAACGTGCGTTGGTGAGCAGAAGTAGTTGGCTAACGTTAGCTAGCTAGAATAGGTTAATTGGCTAACTATTGTTAGCTGCCTTGTTCCTGGTATCGCTGGTGTTGTGGTGTTGACCAACATTAGCTGACTTACTCACAGTTGTGGACTGATGGAGTGCCCTCATCTGAACTCAAATGTGAGCTGCCCTGTCGATACCTCCAGGTTTCCTAACGGTACTCCGTCCTCCTGGTGCTGCAATGGTAAGAAAAGTGTCATCCTTTCATCCATCGACCTTAATGCATATGCAGACTTTGGGTATATGTGGAATAATTTGCTGATGATGCCACATTAGTGTCAGCTGGATAGATAATGTAGCTATAAGTCAAAACATCATCTATCAGCAGGGCAGGTCACAATGAATGCACGAAGAAATTGTCCATTCAACGGACCATCCCAGCAATACTTTGTCTTGTTAAACTCTATAGTTTTTTACTTACTTTTTTTTATCTTACATTTTCCAGTTTGCAGGTCTAATAAAAGTCCATGGATTTGCCTTACCTGTCTGATGGTCCATTGTGGAAGGTAAGTTGTCATGTTGGAAACTAAAGCTGTGAAGAGTAGTGTTCTTCCTACCACTCTTCCTTGAATACTCTGATGGATATTAGTCCTTGTGTTATTTATTTGGTGACAATTTTGGCTTTAGAACCAATGAGTCGGTGGTAAATGAAGGTTTTTGGTCAACAAAAGTAAGTCAGTGGTGACAAGATGGCTATTTATAGAAATGGCAAGTACAATCTGAGGTTAACAAAATGCATTATCTCAGAGCTGCAGTTATATAAAGATATGCCTGAATAGCCCCAGTTTCTGCTGAATTATGCTTTCATTGAAGTTGTAGATCTAAGTACTGTATTTCTTTTTTCCTTGTCAGTCTTTGAAATAACATAGGTCATTTATCAACACTTGCAATGTTTTGGAAGTAATTCCATAATCCTCAAAGGCTATTCTAATTGAACAAGGAAGTCTGCTATTTCCAGTTTCTGTCTTTCTTCTTGAATGAGTGAATGTAGTTTAGTAAATGGGTTACAATTGTTTGTTTTTTTTATTGTGTAGCAGACAGACTATGTTTTTTATCCAGATGGTTAGAATTATCTTTGAGGGTTTTGGAAGAACTGTAAAATATTATCATGTTGTACTTAGCATCTCTGGGGATTTTAAAGATTATCAGGGTTTCTTTAAAAAAAAAAAAAAAAAAAAAAAAAGCACACGCTCTGGTTTGGGCAGATTATTTGATAACATTTACATAACTTTGGGCAATACCTCTTACTGTTTGTATTAGGTAATTTTCTTGCAGACACTGTGTGTTTTAAAGTGATCTCCTCCCATAGATATGTCAATGGACATGCAAAGAAACATTTTGAAGAGAGCCAGGTTGTTGGAATTTGTCAGAAGAAGGGCGAAAAACAGGAGAAAGAGAAATCTCATCATTCTGTCTGCATGGACTGCAGCAACTACAGCATATTTTGGTGAGTGTCCATTTTGATCAATCTATCTGTGTCTATGATCTGTGAGTCACTGTGGTGCCTGCAAAAGTCATAAAGTCATAAAATCAGTCAAAGGATTGTAATGATGTCGTAATAGAAACCAAACGTTTCTTCATATCGTTGTCATCATTGTATCAATTTATAGTCAGTAAAATGAATCAGGTCAACTGGACATAGATTTAGTCTTTAAGACATTTCACCCCTTATCCAAGTGGCTTCATCAGTTCGTGTTTTCTCAAAGACTAGCTGCTTTGTCTACCTAGTATACTTTGACCTGGACAAATGAGACGATGCACAGACATTGTATCAAATCTAATCATTTACTTTGTATATGATCTGAAATACTTCTGGTTGAATGCCATAAATGACTAGTAAATGACTAGTGGTAATTGCAGGCTAAACACAGTGATAAGAAATTTATAAATTTTAAGGAGAAGTATTTGATAATAAATACATTACGTTTTATACAAATACATTTGTGCTGACTAATGTTTATATTATAGTTACAGATGTGATGACTTTGTTGTCAATGACACCAAAATGGGGCAGGTGCAGAAGGTGAGGGAACATCTGCAGAGCTTAAAAAAGTAAGTACAAATAAAAATCGAAGTATTTTTATTAATGGGTGTTTTTGTCTCATTGTTCGACCTTATCACTGCACTTGCCAAATTATGTAAACAACTAATTAAAGCATTAGTCTTGGAAAGTTAAATATATCTGCTTTAATTCATCCTAATCAGAAAGATTCAAACAAAAGATGTTTCATAATGAGCTCTATTCAAGATATATGTTTAAATAAAATGTTTCCCCCCTCTTCAGCTCGGCACTGATGGGTGACAGACACAGGAAAAGGAAGCTTCTGGAAAGCCCAGCTCTAGAGAACAAGTTGTTGAAAGACAGTGTAAGTGGCTGAAAATATTAAAATTGAGTCATTTTTGAAAGAAGGGGCTGTACATTGCCACCACTCCAGATTTGTTGTACTGTAAAAATTTGCTCTTATAAGTTTCTGATTCACACAGGGAGACAGTGCTTCAATTTAATAGATCATATAAGCCCACATAGAGCTCCACAAAAAGTGATCCTCACAATGTTTTTAATACTAGCTTAAAAAGATCAATTTTAGTCATGTTTTTTTGGTCATCAAATGTATGCATTTCACTTGTCTCTGTCAGGATGGTGCAGCTTTAGGTGCTACAGGCCTGCGGAACTTAGGCAACACATGCTTCATGAATGCCATTCTGCAGTCCCTCAGGTAAGGCTCTGCACTGAAGATGAAGTATGTGGGTGGTTAACTGGGTTTGCAGCATGGTTCAGTCGCTCTGCCCCTGTAGGCCTGAGGCCCCGAGACCAGTCATCCTTTATTAATACAGTCTGGGGCACAGTCAGGGGAATTACGCAGGCTGCTTGGAAACAAGACACAGTCAAAGGACAGATTTCCCAGCTAGCTATGGCTGTACTGAATGTATTTTTTCTACTGAGATTTTTCAATGAAGTTTTGAAATGAAGCTCTGTCATCTTTTTTTTATGATATTCTCACCCAGAAAAGAAGTTCTCCATTTGGATATTGATGTTGTATTGTGATTCATCTGAATAATTTATAGTGTTGTTAGATTGGTGCTAATCAGCCTGTTAATTCAGGTGCATGCCCCCCTTTGTCAGTGGCCAGCAGAAGAGCTAAGCCTATTTGGTGGGAGAAATGGTCCTTCAAATAGCAGCTATAGCAACTAAAATACATCCAGTGCAAACCCCACCACCAGGGGATCTCAGTGGGCTGGTGACCACTGGCAGCGCTCAATCCGACCATCAGAAAGTTTACTCCACTGGAGATAGTCTTGTCCTAGCCTAATGTGTATCCACAACTGTGCATACATACCTGGATTAAACGATGAATCCATATGCAGAATTTTGTTAAATTTCATTATCAGCTTTATAAATGGTTTGGTTGGTTCCTTAAGAGCTGATGTTCCAAATTCAATTTCCAGTAACTTAACATGTGTCTATAAAGCTGCTTAATTGTTTTCAATTTTTAGTCACTGTGTAAAATGTAGTTTGTTATTGTTGCATGACAAACTAGTATTTCTAATCAGGAAACCTAAAAATGGGTTAGCAATAATGTTAGACTTTCCATTAAAATAAAATGCAATCATTGGATAATTGGATTGCAGTTCTCATGAGTCAAACATTAACATCACAATATGTGTTTCCTTGACAGCAACATTGAGCAGTTCAGCTGTTATTTCAAGGAGTTGCCTGCAGTGGCTCTTCGCAGTGGTAAGACGGCAGGAAGAAGGATGTACCACACCCGAAGCCAAGGGGACAACAGTGTGTAAGGTCCTCTTCTGTAGGAGGGAAGATTTATGGGCAGTGTACATTAAACTGTCAAACTGATACCAGTAAAGTTGATAAAAGTTACTTATGGAAGACTACCTTCTCATATTTTTTTGTTATGACACTACTGACAGAATTATGCATCTTAATTCTGCTGCTGAGCGAGTCTACAATGAGCTACAATGACATTCACAATGTAGAGAAATATCATCATACGGTGAATGATCAGAAAAATAGAAGTTTCTGCACATTGTAATACAGTATCACATTGTGGTTGTGTGTTTGTGTGTCAAGTCTTGATACGTTTGACTGTCTTTTGTAAACTTCCTTGACCCATAAGTGTAGAATAAGACATGTTTTAGATTGCTCCAGGCTGTGCGACAGGGTAACATGGTTGTTTATGTTGGACAGGTCTTTGGTGGAGGAATTCAGGAAGACCCTTTGTTCCCTGTGGCAAGGAAGCCAGACTGCCTTTAGTCCAGACTCCTTATTTTATGCTATATGGAAAATAATGCCAAGTTTCAGGTATGTCAACATTGCTCAGATAATTTGCCAGGAAAAAGCTCCTCATACTGAGCACTGCACAGTCCTTTTCCTTTCTTTTTTCTGTCAATTTAAAGATACAGATGCAGTATATATTGCTGCCTGTAACAATTTGTTGCGGTTATTACAGTAATGTCACCTAAAGCTTTGTTTTTGTGTCCAGGGGCTACCAGCAGCAGGATGCACATGAGTTCATGCGTTACCTGCTGGACCACCTCCACCGGGAGCTGCAGTACAGTCGCAATGGGGCTTCTCACCCAGTCTCTGCTCAGGATGGGGTCAGACTCTCCACCACAGAGGGCAAATGCTGCATGTAAGCCAATGCAACCTAACAGCTACTTTGTGTGTGTCTCTGCTGTTGTCCAGTAGATTTCATAATACCAACGTAGACACATTTAGCATTGTAGACATGCATCACACATCTGTTATACTTTTTGTTCACAGAGCCCTTTTGACTAGCATTTTGGTGTTCTCTGTTTAATGTTTACATCTATTTTTTCTTTTAAAGCACTCTGGCTTTAAGTGTGTACTCACTGCATTAAGTAATCGTAATGACCAAAGGATCATGTCATAAAATATTTAGTCATTAAAATCAAACTTATATTTGCTCTTTGATTTCTTACAGAAATGGGACTGCCAGTGTTGTCACATCCAATTTTGGTGGTATACTTCAGAATGAAGTCAACTGCCTGATATGTGGAACAGAATCCAGGAAGTTTGATCCATTTCTTGGTAAGAGAACACTTGTTGTTATTGTGTCTAATTGCTTAACAGCTACATACAGCAAGTTGTAGAAAAAACATTTTGCCAGGACTGAAAAAGGAGGAAACAAACCCTTAACACTCTGAGATATCAGTGTATAATTAAAGCACAATGATGTATGCAAGAATTTGTTTCCATTCTTTTTCATGTAGATCTGTCTTTGGACATTCCCAGCCAGTTCAGACAAAAGAGAAGTAAGGACCAGGAGCCAGGGCCAATCTGCACATTACGTGGTAGGTCTTCTTAAGTTAGAGGTAGATTATTAATATTATTAGATATATTTCAGCAGTATTGATTTCTACTGCACAGATTAATAACAATACTTATGTTGTATTTGTCGTATTGACGTAATTGTTTGTTTTTGCTTAGACTGCTTGCGTAGCTTCACTGACCTGGAAGAACTTGATGAAACTGAGCTGTACTATTGCCATAAGTGTAAAAAGCGACAGAAATCCACGAAGAAGTTTTGGATCCAGAAGCTTCCGAAGGTGGAGACAAAAATGTTCAAATCCTTAATTAATTTACTCATTTGGAAGTTTTTTCTGGTAAAGTAGGTGAAAGATACTGTATTTGGGTAAAACTGTTTTGTTTTCCAATTGTAGGTTTTGTGTCTGCATCTTAAAAGGTTCCACTGGACAGCTTTTCTGAGAAACAAAGTGGACACCTATGTGGAGTTTCCACTGAAAGGCCTGGACATGAGGGGCTACTTACTTGAGGTGAGCTCAAAACAGAAGAAATGTTAAACATGTAATTTCACAAAATCATTAATAAAACTGTCCCAGCAGAAATTGGCTTCTGTAGATGAGGCCTAAATGGTAAGGGACTTACAAATAATTGAATAATGCATTTAATTGGAAAGTGCTGATGTTCCATCAGTTGTGGCTTTTAGGCCATTCTGCTGCCACAAAGACAACTATAACAGGTCAGAGACCAGCTGTGAAAACTAG
>JAOWBC010000049.1:2760974-2774102 GCA_028566105.1 Hypoplectrus providencianus | reverse complement strand
ATAGATAGATAGATAGATAGATAGATAGATAGATAGATAGATAGATAGATAGATAGATAGATAGATAGATAGATATGTTGCAGTAGATGGTATATCGTAGAGAGAACATTATTCGTGCTTGTGTTTTCAAAGCCATTGTGATTTGTCTCGTTTCATCTCATATTTCAAAGAGCTGCAACTGTTCTCAGCACACAGGAGACATCAGTGGAAGAAACCTGCTAGGGGGCAAAAACATTAATGTGCACACATCACATCATGCACAACAATAAACAGGCCGGTTAACAAGTTACATACATACAGACATACGAATACAGCTGTCACACCACATATGAGTAAACACTTTAAATGCAACAACAACAACAATAAAAAAAACAAAACAATCCCTTTTAAGTACAATTTTAAAACTAAACTGTCAAAAAAAAAAAAAAATTGATTACTTTTTTTTTTTTTTTTTTTTAGCATTCTTGTAGTTAACGTGAAAGTTGGGAAATTATGCAAAACTATTTTGCAAGTTGAAAATTGTCAAAATACCCTGAAAATAGAGGAAACCAATGATGGGGTGACTTTATTGCCACAAGGGGTGCTACAAACCAGTCTCTTGAATGGACCTAAAACATTACTAAATCTGCAGTTGGACAAGGGTCCATTTATGAGTGAGAAAGTATTTGATGAGAACAGATGAGGACAAGGTGGTATGCAGAAAGTTTTATGCTTTGGTGGAAGAAAACAACAACACACACACATATCCTCACAGAGCGAGGGGAGGTGTCAGGAGGCCGGGTTATGTAACAAAGGTTGATGAAGTTTTCATTCCTGTCATGTTTACCTTCATTCACTTACACCGGCTGTAGTCACACTGCTGAGACTCTAAATGCCACCGACTTTCCATCGCTCCACCTCTTTTTTTTAATTTTTATTATTGGTTAATGTCAATAGTGTGCAGTCACATCCGCTGATAAAGCCCCACATTGGCCCCGTGCACCAATGTAACGGGCACGTGTATGGACTGTGCTACCCCATGCTCAGAGGTTACTGGGACAGCACCCTCAACACTTGCAGGCAACTGGAATATGTTTGGCTCACATGTGGTAAAGTGGTAAGATTATGTAAGTCTTTATGTAATCTGCATCAGTGAACGTGAATGACATCCTCGATCTGTTGCCATCAGAGTGTGTGTCTGCCAGCTCTGTACGCCCGGCCTGCCAGCAGGCTGCACTGCATTCCTGATCCCGAGTGGAAACATGCAGTAAACATGCATTTCAAAGCAACAATTCACATTCATTTTTAAAAGTAATTCCTGTAAAATTAAGCATGGGAAAGTGCATTTTTGTCATGCTATAATTCATCATACATCCTGTGATTGTTCTCCGGACTCCATTTATTCACAAAAGCTTTTTAGAGGACGGAAACACATGCCCGGTGGGACAGCGTGTAAAGAAAAGATAGCTTGGTCTAGATATTAAAGTGCTCTATCGTTGAACAGATCATGTTGCTGCCTCTCAGTGGTGTTGTTTACATCTCTTTCACACATGGCTCTGATCAGGCCCTCGATCTCTATGTCCCCCGCTGTTATCTGATTCCATTCAAAAGACCTGAAGACTATTCAAGTGAAAACAGGCACACACGCCAAACTGCATTGCTTATTTAGGACTAGTCCATCTACAAACAAGCTAATCCCTCCCCACTACACAATATGTCCTTAGGCGTGATGAGTAAAGCTGACACAGAACAGGTCTTGCACTGGGTGTTACTCCATCACGTTTGCAGAAACCTGTCAGTGGTTAATGATGTAACCGACTGCTCCCTGTGCTACAGGTGTCCCAACCTGCTCTGGCTAACCCTGGCCGGCTGTGGACACATCACTGACGAGGATGTGATCTCGGTGCTGCAGAGCTGCAGGAAGCTGCGCTGCCTCCATCTGGAGAACTGCGTGCGCATCACAGACCGCAGCCTGGAGGGTGTGGCGGCTCATGGAGAGAGTCTGGAGGAGGTAAAGGTGGACTTCTGCAGGAACATCACTCAGGCAGGGCTGCAGGCTGTCAGAGAGAGGAGGCCAGACATCCAGCTGAGTGCAGAGAGGAGCGCTGATATGATCCCAGACAGCAAGCCTGAGGAGAGGCTGCCGCTCAGACGGACTCTGCAGAAAGTCCTGCTGTTCTCCTGATGGATGGAAATACTGGACCACAGGGATGGGCATTTATGTAACTTCTGGACTGTGAAACCTTGATTCTGATTTGTATCTTTATTTAATAGAAGTGTTATTGCAATCATTTTTTAAAAACTTTTTTAGACAGCATTAAATATGAATCTTCCCCACAAAGACAGTTTTTTTAAACTCTCTATTCCATGTTATCCTATCCAGGAAGAATTCCAGACACTCAAAGCAAAGTCTTACAGTGTGTACACAGGTGGCCTTATCAGTGAGCCTTCTTGTTAGTATTATCATTTGATCCATTCCTAATCCATTCGCACCTAAAACACTATTTTAGTCTTGGAATTCAGTGCAGGTATGAGTTGAGAGCTTTAACTTTATATTATGATACAATATTTGACAACATTGTGTTTATTAAATGTTTTACATATGAAATCTTTTATATATATATATATATATATATATATTAGATGTGTATGTATTTCCTTGATCTTTAACTTTTTATAACTTCAAAGACACCAAAAACTTGATTGTACTCATTTGTAGTTCCTGAGATACAGTACAGATACATTTCCTTATTTGGTATATGGGCACATGGGACGACTGTGTTTCCTGAAATATTATGTAATATTTTGCAAAAACAGCAATCCTGTGGGCCTGAGTCTAGATATTATATAAAAAGAGTCACTTGTCAGCTAATTCGTCCAAACTTGAACATGTCTTCACATCTGTGCTTTGGTGAGTCCTGAAAACACTTTTCCACCAAGGGTAACAGGAAACAATTTCACAATCAAATCACATAGAGCCAGGTTAGCAGCTTTTCTTTCTTTATGCTAAGCTATGCTAACCCTATGCTGGTTCCAGCTACATTCAAACATCGAAGCCGTAGGAATGTTTTAATTCTCATCATATCTCAAAAGTGTCAAACCATTCCTCACATAGCATTTGAAAGGAGAGAACACCTACACAGAACAATAGAACAAAAGGTGTGTGGTTTCGCTGCTGTGATGAGACATGTCACGGCCGGGAGGAAGGTTCTCTGAGGGCAAAGTGGCACCGCGACTGTGATTGAAATCATGTTACGTTATATAAATCATGTTATATAAGATTGTGAAACACAGGAAAGTAGGTTGATTAGGGGTGTGTTTCTGTCTGTAAATGCCATGTGACAAATTTATTGCCGGCTGCTGCTGCTGCTGCTGCTGCAGGGTGCTCCCTGTCCTGCAGAATGACCTTTCCACACAGGGGTCAACTTAATGAAAAACAAGCTTTTGGCTCAGATATTGTTCTTATACTGGATGAAGACTTTTTTAAATTTTCCTTGTGGAACATAACAATATTGTGATTTTGTTGTGTTTCGGTGTGCTTTTTTACTCAATGTGTATGTGTGTTATTTTTTTACTTAGCGTGTATGTGCTGTCTTAAAATGTATCTATTAAATGTGTTGAAAAAATATCATCTTTATAAGCTTGATAGCTATTGTTGATTAAATCAATATTAAAAGAAAGATTTGACCTGGAATCTACAAAGATTTCCAGGACTGTATAGTTTTATTATTACAGAATGATAGCACTATTGCATCTAAAGTGTATTTTTAAAGGAACACTTCACCCCAGAATCACAAATGCATTCTTTTCCTCTGACATGAAGTGCTTTTTATTTTCTAGATTTTATATGTTTTTTGCGCTGCAGGCTTTATCGGCCTTAGAGAGAAGTAGAAAGGAAGTAGTTTTTACATAAAACTGCTCACAACAAAGTCTGAATTATATTAAACAACCAGGCCATGATTTCTGGAAAGAGACATCGCTCTATTTTTTGAAATTCTATTGTCGGTACTTTGATTCCCACAAGCCGAGTGCAATCCACTTCCATTATATACAAGAGCAGGCAGATGTCTCCACAGCTGATATCTCCAGCACTCAGCAGCTAACATCAAAACAATCCTGATGAACTGAGCTACAGAAAGTACAGCAACAGCAACATCATGCCAAGAGTTTTGGGCCAAATAGCATTCAGTAACAATAAAGTATACCTGTGTCCCATTGCTAGTTGATCTGATTTGTGCCGTGTAATGAACCAAAATAACCAGAATTTATATTTTGTTGGCGCTCGCAGCTCTGTGAGACCAGTTGGGTGCTTGGTTACATGAAAACAGAATGAGCTGAGAAATGTGGTTAGAGTGGTTTCACTGCAGGATCGATTTCAAAAAATTCAGTCATTAGCTCAACATCGAGAGAACTTTCCAGAGTAACTGTATCCGTCCTTAGATTTGCATATTGAAGTGATATGAGTTTATTTAAATTAGATAGAATCACAATATATATGCAATCATCTCCTCATGCTAGTTCTGCAGACACGACACCCCTTTAATATAACACACACTGGTGACAAAGGAAAGACCCAGTGGTGAGAGGATAGTATGGCAAGTGCTGTTTTAATATACAAAGAATGCCCCAAACCTGCTAGATAAACATAACTCTGCTGCTCCAAAGAGAGACACAGGGTCTCTGTTTGGATGCCAAATGAGAAACGCTATAATGTTCACAATAATGAAATTTGCCTTCATAGCAAAAAGCACACCAGGATAGATTTATGAGTTCCAGGTGGGGAGACTCCTGAGGCGCATCCGGCCGCCTATGTAATGCTCCAACACAATAACAGGACTCAGCTCAAGACATGTTACAACACGGCTGAATCAAAGTATAAGTCTTCTGCTTGTTTCCATTCTGGGCAGGGTTTTTTTTTCTTTTTTTCTTAAATGAGAAGACGACAACCTTAAAAGACCTGTTGCCCAGATGCTTGTCCTTAAATCCTCTGCTATTTGCTGTGCACGCTGCTCAGTTTGAGGCAGCTGCAGTGTTTATGTTATCTCACCAATGCTGATGTGAGTAACGCTGTATGACTCCTCAGTTATGCAGCTCCTCCACTTTATCTCAATAGGGAATAAAGTATCCAAGTCCAGCCTTCACTCTAATGGAATCCAGGGAAAAAAGTTATGAACAAGGAGCACTTTGTGTCCTTAAATAGTGGCTACAATGTTGAATATCATCTTATTATACTGTGAGAGAAAGTCACTCTCTGAGCTGAACAACCGTTTTCTCAGTGTGTGATTCTATATTTCAATTCTTGTGCATTTCTGACAATTCAAACAATAGATGAATAAAAGTGTTTTTTTCTACTCTGGCACATTCAGATGAATATATCGTGTTTTATTTTTCTACCCTTAGCCACAGTTGATATTATTTGCTGTACAAAGAATAGTTCATGAAGGAATTAGTGTAATATGAATCTTCTGGGATCAAATATGGACACCCTCACGCGTCTGTCTCCACCATGGACTTACAAAGGGGCTTTGACTTGTTAAAGCACCCCTGCCTGAGGTGAACCAGACTGGGTCGGGGGGTTGGGGCTAACTATGTCTTCAAACAGACCACACGATGCAATTATATTCCGCCTTTGTGAGAACAGTCTGCCAGACGCTCAAGTTTTAAAAGTACTTAAGTGGAATATTTTGGCAAGAGATTTCTAGTTGAAGCCAGATGAAACATTTTTATCTTTATGACCGGCTTCAAAAGGCATGTTAGACAAAAAGACAGACATGTCTGAACTGCCTGAGGAGTGTTTCAGTGCAGCGTCACATTGCAAGTTTTCTGCTTTTTGTTTTTCTGTTATGTAACTTCACCACTGAGAGCGTGAGATTGTTGCAATTTTGCACCCACTAGTTTGCTAATGTGCTTTAACCACTGTTAGACCTAAACCAAAAACCCACCCAACAGGTTCAGTGTTCTGAGAAAGTTACATCATCAGTGATTAGGAATTATATTCCTCAAATAAAGGTTACCAAACCAAAATGGAAAAAATACTTAATTTCAAGTAAAAGCCAAGCAGAAGCATTAAAGAAAAAGGTACTTTAAGTAACAAAACAATACAACATTTTAATATTATATACCCTTTATACAATTTTATTATTTGATTTCACCATAAAGTGGAGGCTGGTTTACTGTATTTTGTATATTTGGGCGGCATGATTTATAAAAAATCTAGTTTTTTTTTTAAATCATAAAATCTGAATTTGCATCTAACTGCAGCTGTCAAACAAAAACAGTTTGATAAAAACTATAATAATTATCAGTGAAGGGTAGTGAAGAAAATGAGCAATGTTTACAAGAAAATTAATTAATGTCTATTAGTTCCTCATAATTTACTGGGCTCTTCCTTATTCTAGGCTACACCCATTCACCAATTTTCATGAAAATTTGGCCTGTGGTTTTTCTGTAATCATGTTGACAAACAGACAGCAAATCAACAAACAAACAAACAAACAAGCCAGAAAACAAACTTGTTGCCATTTCTAATAATTGCTCAGCCACAGATCACATGTTCAAGAGAAGAAGTAGCTCTGCAGACTCTGGGCCTTCGCCGGCACGTGGCCGGACACATCTGAGCTAAATGAGCAGCACGATTTCAATCCTGTTCCCCTGACAGAAATTTGGGTAAAAGGCTAATTCTTAGGGATTGATTAGATTTGTTCTTTGTGCTCCATTAGAATAACAAATTTCATTACGAAATTTCAGCTGAGGGAAAGTCTCTCTAACTCTCTAATCATTTTAATTAGCTTCTCCGCTCTCCGCGAGTTGCTTCCTGTGGAGAGACGAGAGGCTATGTGGCTTTTTTTTTTTTTAGCATTTAGTTTGGAAGACACATGTTTATTACCTTTTAATGGGGAGACCAAAATGTAAGCCTGTATTTGAATAATTTATTTATCAGTGTAATTGGTCATTTAAAATGTATTATGCAGTATGACAGTCGCATATTGTATTATTTTTAGTCTCTCAAGCTGTTTACAAAGTTACATTACCCAAAATGCAGTTCAACGACCAACAGCTTGTTCTGACATCCTGGTGCTTTACGCACATGGATGCATTATGCTAAGAGCAAATTCTGCTGCCAAATGATTTTAATACTCTCAAATAAGCCTATTTATAAAATCTATAAAACTGCAACAAATCTGCTTTCCAAAACAGGAAATGTACGACACAGCCTGAATAGCTTTGTTTGTCCTCTTGTTAAAATATGTAGAAACTATGCAGTATCTCAGGTTTTACTGACCTTATATTAAACCATTGCAACCTGCTTCCGAGATGGATGTTATGGTAGCTTTAAAAAACAAATACGCTCAACGACCTGAAAACACATACGGAAATCCAAAACAAACACAACGGAAATGTGCTGCAAAAAAATGTGATTCCGATTGCCAAAACAAATACACACATTCAGAAGTGCTGCAAGGTCATAAATGCACAAGCCCTGACAACAAGTACATAACAAAAAAAATGCTGCCCATCCACCTAACACACGCGCAGTGGGCAACTATAGCACCATATCTAGACAAACACCTGTTGGAAAGTGTATTCAAAAGGAAAAAGTCAAAATAATGTTTTTAAAAGCTTTTCTACACTAAAACAGTTCAAATCTGTGAGGTTCTAGTTTCCGTATCAGCTTGCATATTTCAATTTGCAAGTTGAAGTGCAAGTTGAAGTTATTGTAATGGAAAAAAGGAGCGCATAATGTTCTCATGCTGCCATTTGCAGAGCAGATTCCCCATATATTGTATAGATGCTTTCAGAATGACAGCAGGCAAAGAATCCAGCGTGTTATCTTAAGGATTCATGCAGCGAGGAGGCCTTCGTGGCGCTGGTAGCCTTTCCCCTGTGTGAAATATGAGCTGATAAAGACAGGATGCCGGCTGGAATAGAGGGAGGGAGGCTGAGGCAATGCTAGTCAAAGGAAAGGGGGTAGCCATCTGAGCCCTGAAACCTGAAATCAGCAGTTTCCTGACAGCCTTATAAGGTCAGCCATGGGAGGCATTTCCAGTATCCACCCACTGATTACTCACCCACGGAGGGGTGTAGAGGCTTCAACACAAGGGAGGAAGGAAAGGACAAAGAGGGAGGGTTTGTGTTTTTTGGATTTTCAGAGGACTCTGTTCATGAGACCATAACCAAGTGCACGTCCAGGGTCAGACTCAGGCAGAGGCTCTGCTGATCTACATCTCATCGACCATACTGAACATACTGAACCTCAGTGTCATATCCGATGCAGTCATTTGGTGGATGCATGTAATCACTCATTGTGCTCTTTTTTGTTGTTTGTTTGTTTTTGTTTTTTTAACCCAAAGCTTGGGTTATGTCCCCTAGACAGTGGAAGCATCTTCTGTTGCATGACACAGGCTGTAAATAGCAGTGGTGGAAAAAGTATTTAGATCTCTTACTTGTGTAAAAGTATTATACCACACTGCAGTATAGAAAATAGATTATAAATGAAATAGTAGTAAATGTAATCAAAAGTACTTGTTATGCAGAATGGAACCACTAAATGCAGATTATGTTATTCCATATATATTTCTGGATTATTGTTATTTATTCATTTATGTAAGCAGTGTTTTTTTTTTTGTAAAGATACGACTCATTTTAACTCTTAATCTTAATCTGTTAATGTAAAAGGTTTAACAAAAAAGGCAAATAACTAAATAAATGTATTATGTTTGTCATGTTGAATCTTGAACTCTCTATAGCAATGAGCTAAATATGCTGAAGAAAAACTACAATATTTTCCTCAAAATGTAGTGAAATAGAAGTTACATTAATTGGAAATAGTAGTAGAGTACTAGTAGAGTAATAGTAGTAGTATGTAACTCAAAACTGAACATTACTTGAGTTTATGTATTTTTTCGACCGTTAGTTAATAAGGTAGTGCATCATTCTATTCCAAATGTCTTAATAAAATTAATTTAATTGTGTGTATTTTATTAATTTTATGTGAATACTGGCTTGTGGCCCTTATCAAGAAGCACACGTAGCAATAAATGAAATGACCTGTGCCTACCTGTAGTTTAGGTCACATGATGACCTGTGACATCATGTGACGCGGTCTGTTTTGGTTTGCTAACGTGCAGCTGTGACGCAGGAGGCATGACCATGACGTTTAGATGGTGAGTTTTGTGTGGCTGATTATCACGTTTCTTACTGGTATAGTCGCTGCGCAGAGTTTCCTCCCAAGTCGTGCATTTTGTGCTCACCGCCTGTTCTTTATGCTCACAATAACAGACAATAACAGACACCTGTGACGGCCTGTGAGCGTTTAACTCCTCGCTGTGCAGTGGTTATGTTATTACATGCTGTGCCTGGTTTGCGTGTACATTAAAGTTGTTGTTACATCCGATGATACAGTGAGCAGGGACAGAACCTGCAGGAGTCTGAATCACTAGCACTTTATTCGTTTCCTTGTGGTTGATGATTCACTTGTTGATCTGTGAGAGTTGAATGAGTCTGAGCAGGTCTGCTAGTAGCTTTGAGGACTGTTCTCATCTCATCTCAAGTTATTAGCTGTAAGAAGACCATGTGTTGGCTACATATGTTAAAACCTTTAACATGCACATGCTTTTTGTGTTCAGTACCGAAGATTCACTCTGATCTATATCATTTCTTATAGGAGGCAAGTCATGTGTCCATGACATGTGCACTGAATGATACACATGCTGATGTTTACTAATTGATGTGTTTTGGTATTTTCCACACTGATGGCATACTTTATTTTTATATTTCATTAGTTTTATTTAAATCTGTCAACAGAGAATGCTTTCTACTATATTAAAAATCATGCTTTAGGTATCATTTTAATCAGACATTGAATGTCTGACTTTTCCCCTATTTGGACAACTGCAGCTTTTATGCCACAACAGACCAAAGTAGCTAACAGGATGTGCTGGTTTGGGGTCATTAAAAAAAAAAAAAAAAAAAAAGCCTCTGTGCAGGTAACTAGAAGTGACTCACTGGTCCAAAAGTAACCCATAGTGGTTTTGTGTGTGTCAATTTCACACGCCACAGGCCGTGAGAGAGCATCCCTATCTGACGAGTGTGAAGGAAAATATGTTGATTTATCAGGCAGATGTACAGGATAGCACAGATGCAGCTCGATTTCTATCTACAAGGGGGTTAGATTTGCCCGCATGAACATAGCTTGTAGATAAATCTCATCTGGATGAAAGATGTATAAGGTGACAAATGGGGACACCATGAAGCTGAGACGCTTGTTCAGAACTCCTATCAGATTGTGATGAGAAATGCTAGCCCTCAAGTCTCGTTTTAAATGACATTTCAATGCTGTGCTTGTTGCATCTGTGACATTCAACGCTTGTATGTGCTATCTTGCACCTGCTCTGGCAGGTGTGAGTCTGTCCTCGGGCCCAGTCTGCAGATGGAGAGACCATTTTGAAAATGTAGCAGCGCTTTGAAGCCCCCTCTCTTATTCTAGGATACCTAACTCTCATATTTCCTGCTGGAGTAACTCAAAGGCTTTTCGCTCCAGGCCTTGGTTGTGAATTATTGAGAGAGCTGTAGTCTTTCTAAGTCATAATGTAGAGTTATAATTCTCAGTATGATGATTTAAATCCAAGATGCACACAGGATTATATTTAAAAACAGAGAGGACAAGAAAAATTAAAATCACTTTAGTCAGGCAGCACATTCAAGTCCTACCTAAACCTGAGACATGCTCTGATATTGTGTAAGGGGTTGAAATGAGACAGGTCACGCAGCTGAGAAGGAGATACAATAAAAAGGGATGATGCAAAGCAGGGGGAGGAGGAAGGCCGGCTCAAGGACACATGGAGTCCAGGGAAGAGACGATGTTTGTGTCTGTCACAACACGAGGGTTGAAAAAATGGAAGCGAAGAGAAAAAAAAAAGGCACAGGAGCTGCATCACAGACGGAGATTTGACTCAGTTGTTGACAGTCTCTCACCTCCCACTTTCCCACGCTGTGAAACTGCATTGAGATAGTGAGCTTTAGTGAACGTACACTCCGTCCTTAAGTTAAATTTGAAACGTTTGCTGGTGAAAGGGTGAAATGAAAATGGAAATTCAATGCAGATTTTCTTTTTCTTGTTTTGCTGGCATTGTGCAGACTCTGTTTCCACCTACTATTTTAATGCTGCTTCCTTCGGATCACCCAGAAAGCATCATGTAACATATCTGACTAAAAAAAGGAGGCCTGAAGTAATCTGATCGCCACACTAATGGCATCCGGAGATAAATGGCTGCATTCATTTTTGAGTTGTCTATACTGAAAGCTGCTTTGTTTCTTCATTTATCATGCTGCAGGTTGAAACAGACCCACAGGTTATTGAAAATGTGTTCCAAAAGTCGATGCGAAGGAAGTACAGCTACCTACTTTTGCTATTATGTTGTCATTTCAAATTAAAGTACTCCACAGTGTGTTATTGACAGACAGCAGAAAGCTCTAGAAATCAACCTATTTTCATAACAATATGTATTTATGCACACATTTCTCTTTCTCCCTCGATACTTTCAGTATGATCTAATAATTCTGAATTTGATTTCCCTGTGGTTCCTTGCTAACTTGTTTTGGCCCGAGGCACATGCGAAATAGGAGGCAAGAGCACACAGAAGTGGGGCTACTGCTCCCCTGTGAGCCAGAGGATGGGTCTATTTGTGGAGCTATTTCTGTTTCCGTCTGTCAGAGCATCCACAAAGGCTGCCGCGCGCCGGCCAGAGTGCATGTGAGGGAGTAACAGGAGCACTAAAGGGGAAGACGGTGAAGACACTGGTGATGCTCTTTGGCTGGGCTTCAGGGAAGGACAGAATCAAACGCAGTGCAGGATGTAAAGGAGCACACCGAGCTGATATTGTACACCGAGTGCTGTTTTGCTCTTCCCCCATGTGGCCTGGTAATTAGACAGGCAGTATGAGGGCCCTCTGTGTCTGCTGTCGATCACAGCCTCTACAGAGAGGTTGCATTCTTGGACCAGGCTTCCCATCCAACTGGTCGCACTCTGCAGGGGATGTAGGAGGACAGCCAGCCTCCTCTGACGTTAGCATGGATGGAGCACAGAGCGGCAGATGACATGTGCAGATAGAAGTGGGAGGCTGAATGAAGCACGCTCGTGAGTCACAGCATGGGCACATGAGCGCGCTACTTATAATGACAGGCTTTCAATTTGAGTTCATAATGCTTTCACTCTTTTGTTGTCAGAGCTCAAATTATAGAGGGAACATGGGTAGAAAGGACTAAAAACACAGAGAGCAGTAATAGGTTTCTAACCTTGGTGAATGCAGCAGCATCGGACTTATGTTCCACTTTACTTCACTGTCTCTAATATGTCCTGTTAGAGGTCAGCGTTGAACATGTGTGCTCACTGTTATGTGGCAAAGGTCAATTACCTCCACTTGCTCCAGTACAATGTAGGCTAAAGAAACAACAAGCCAAATGCATAGATGATTTCAGCACAAATCATAATAACCCTTAGGTGTAAGAGAGAAAAAAAGACCTTCTAGGCAACCTCTCCTTTGCTCTGTTTTCAGGCTTTTGAAAATGTTGGCTGTGATGGGAGACTTTGGCCAATCACAAGCATGATCGCCTACTGGCTGTTCCACAATGCAGACGTGCATTAACGTTCACTAATAGGGTGAAAGAGTGATCCAGTGGCAGAAAGTCCTGCAAATAAATACAGAAAACATGCTTATTCAAGGGAGTCTGACAATAAATGCAATTAAACGTGTCAGTAAAGGCAAAACATTTCATAGATGGAGAGAAATTTTTACTGATTGTATCAGCCTTTCGCCAGCCGGAGTCAAGGGCTCACAGCTGTGGCTAATTCAAGTTAATGTGTATGTGGCTTGAGCATGGAATCACAGTCAATTCACAGCTGTTGTCATTATATCTCAGTCTCTGGATGATTGCATTCAATGGCTTGTACAGGTTACAGTAGGCGTGTGAATTTGCCCGGGTTCGTCTGGTGGAAAGAGGCTTAGGACAGAGACAGGAGAGCTGCTGGAGGGGTTAGGGTTAGAGGGGGGCATTATTTTCCAGATTTATTGTGTTTTTTTCTGTGCCTGTTCCAGGTTATTGCTTATCTCAACAAGTTGTTTTTAAAGTAAAAGTAACTGTGAAACTGTC
>JAOWBC010000049.1:2734393-2751233 GCA_028566105.1 Hypoplectrus providencianus | reverse complement strand
CACAACCGGCACCCCCCCCCCCCCCCCCCCCAACTCACACACACAATGCTGCAGCGTGCCCACACTACGTGCAGTCACATTTCTGGTGTGTGGGTGGGGTTAACTTGGCTGAACTCGCATTTACTGTAACAGGATGACATATCTGGAGGAGTAAGCTACACTAGAGAGAAGTGGAAGACACGTTTTCTAACCAAGATTAACAACTGTTACAGAGTCCAGACTCAGTGAAGCTCTGCCCGAATTATGCAAGAAGCACACTTGTTTAGATCGTAGGATTCAGTCCACGATGATTTCAGGCTTTCTGTTAAAGCCATGTGGAACATATGAGGAGATGATTATGAAACGAGCACATTTGCATAATGCTGAAAATTTTCAGTGTGTTATCCAAGCTACAAAGTTTCAACAAGATTGATGAGCGCAATAAGGTTTTAATACAGTGTGGAGGCAGACATGCTCGATTTAGTTTAGAAGATGAAGAGATAGGGGACTGGAAGCATCTGCTCCAAGGCCTTAAACTTCACAGGGAAATGATGTAATCCTGTCAAAGTTATGGATCTCTGCAAGGACTAATACTCTGACCCAACATCAGCTGTGTCAAGGCATTGCATGTGTCTTTAAAGGGAATTAATTATGCTTATTTTCACCTTCAGACTTTTATTGTGGTGGTCTACTAGAACATGTTTACATGCTTTAATGTTAAAAATAACATTATTTCCTCACATGGTCTCTCTGAATAACATATAACTGTCTTAAACGCTTCATTTTAGCGCTGTGTCTTTAAGCGTAGCATGTGACAGAGGAAGGGGAGACAGATCTGAATGGCTTTTTAAATCCAACCCATCCCCCCAACAAAAACAAAAAACTGACTGGGTTGTCTTATTCCACATTTGTGGGTTTATAGGCACTGCAAATGTATGTGCACAAAGTTTTTCATAATATGTCCCCTTTAAGGTCCACGCTGCCGTGGCTCACATGTTTGTGTTTACGTTTGTGTTCCTGGCAGCAGCTTTACTTGTCGTCTACACATGAACATTCCAGTCAGTCTTCTCCTCCCTCCGAGCTCCAACCAAAACCCGTGCCTGGGTAACGCTCCAGCCATTAGTGGTGAGCAGTCATAATGTGAGCAATGCCGTGGAAAACCCGCTGATTGGCTTCCCAATTTAGAGACGGGCTGCACGGTGTACAGCCTGCACACACGTCACTATAGGTCCAGATTTGGGTACAGGACAGCCTGTGGCCCAGAGCCAAAGTCCACTGAGCTGAGTCATATGCACAGCTCATTGCAGGGGACAGCTGTTAGTAAGACAAGACACATACAAACATGTTTCGCTGCCAGCAGCACCCAAACACTCTCACATATACACCCATATCCACTTGCAGCACAGCTGCAGGTGAGGACACGTTCTCTTCCTATACAGCATCAAGGTTCAATTGAGGCTATCAGCTCCGCACTCCAGTTAATGCTTTCAGTGGCGAGGGATTGCATTATACACATCTCACCCTTCAGAAAATGAGGAACAGATTTTGCAATACTGTGAACTCTACACTGGAAAAAACCCTCATCAGGCCACATTCCCAGTCCATAGGGTGAGGTGTGGCTCAGATGCGTACCAATGCACATGTGCTGCGTTTTTCTGAAAGGGTGGGTTAGGGCAGATGTTCAGTGTATGCCCTATAATAAAGTGGGCGTAGGGCTCTGATTTGGCTTTTATTTTTATGAATGAGAGCGGGAGACATCCAGTCTCAGTGGGATACAGAATCAGCCAGCCTCTCTGACAAATTGAAAATCACAGTGCCAGTTTGTGTTGTGTGACTCATCCTGGATCCTGACAGGAGAATGCACAGATAAAAGAGTTCCCTTTGTGAGGAGATTGCAAATTGCTGCTGTTGTTCTTTATGCCGATGACAAATTGCAGTGCAGCTGAATGGAGCCGGATTATTGTAAATACATAAACGTTCCCGGAGATCAGAAGATTTACTGAAACACTGAACAATCTAAAGAACACTTTGAACAAAAGACAATTGAGTAGCTGTGCTAATCTGTTCAACACAGGCACTGTTTTCTATACATTCTAAACTGCAGTTTCTAAGTACTGCATACATGTGCATGAAAAATCCCTTTGATCCCCCCAAAAATATAGATGTCTGTTTCCTGTGCTTTGAAGTGGATGCGATGCACTTCGCAGTGACATGGAAGCCTTGAAGACAAAAAAGGGAAATGAGTTTGCTGGGAATCTGTAGGAAGCTCCCGGTTGTCACAAAGTCTGGGGTCGCCTGAGGATCTGGGCCTGGGGAGCAGAACGCCAGGAGACTGTTTATGTGAAGTTTAATAGATTGCAGCAGCTTACGGGACAATTAAAATTCAGCATGAGTGGCCTACTGTGCCAGGAGGCGTGTCACCTCAACTGACTTTATGAGCGCTTTGGTGTCTGTGGTGGTGCATTCTTCACAGCGGGACGTGATTTAAGGCACAGCAGCAAAGAGTAAACCACAGCTAGGATGCAGGGCTGCTGGTGCCCTTGTCCTGTCTGTTCCTCACTTTGACAGCAGCACATAAAACAAAAGTAGCCACGTACTCTCTTCTATGATGAGCTGACCACAAACTGCTCTTAGAATCTAATTGCCATGGAGCAGGCTCATTATAGAGGTCCAAGAAGTCCTCGTGCATTTTATGTCAGACAGATTTGCACCCAGTTGTTAAAGCAGTCTGGGCAGCATTTTTGGCTCTGCAAACATCTCTCAGTGCTTTTTCACATGTGACCTGTTCACTCTGCAGATGTGTTGTTTAAATTCTGTCTGTCCTCTCTGTCAATTGAGGAAGACAAGGAGAGAAGGTTGGTTATGCTTTTTTTGTGTGTGTGTGTGTGTGTGTGTGTGAGTGGGTGTCTCCCAAACGCACGTGATCATGTTTGCTGCGAGAGGGTTCGTGACTCATTCTGGCTCCAGGCTCAAGATCCTCGTCTGGCCTCTGACAGAGTGCTCCTAATCCCACCCTCTCAGGCAGTCAAACAGAGGTCCTGTGAGTCACGCCTTTACCGTCACTGTGTCCAAAAAAAAAAAAAAAAAGATGCAGGATGAACAGCCTCTGCATGTCAATTGCACCTTCAATTATAGCCAGTTTTGCTTGTAAATGAGTTTTTCATGTTAGTGTTTAGAGGCTGCAGCTTTTTATGATAAATAACATGGTATAATGACGAACTAATTTGCTCATAATACATCACTCATTCACTTATAATTTAGAGACTGAATTTGACTTGAGTGATGGAAAGTGTATTCATTGCCAAAACTTGGAAGTATGTTACTTGAGTATTTCCATTTAGCTCCTCTGAATTTCAGAGACAGATATTCTGCTTTTTGGCAAACTGTTTATATATTTTTCACTACATATATAAGATATACTTTTCAGTTATAAAAGGTATGTAATGAAAGTATTTCTACTTTTTGCATGTGATGGCTGACTATTTTTTCGTGTGGTCCTGCAACTTTTACTTTAATGAATTATGTAAATACTTCGTCCAGCGGTGATAGGCTAAATGTATTCTAAACTTAGAAAAAAAAAAGGCTGTCTAGACCCCACTGCCAGACAATCCGTGTTCAAATATAGTCTGCTAAAGTGTCCTTGAGCAAACTCTCTCAGGAACTATGACTCTGAAAGTGCTGACTGCGCCTTTACCAGGCTGCTTAGTTTACCGACATGCCACAAGTCAGGCATCATCATCCAGATGATATAATGAGGTAGAATGCCTGCAGAATGACCAATACTAGTCCTGGATTGACTTTTCGCCCAGCTGCTGAAATGAAACCGATCCGCGTGTCCACGTGTTTGTGTCATTTCCATGTCATTTACATATGTAAACCGGCCTCGCCTATCGCTCCGCGGCTGCACCGAGAGAAGAAGCCGATTTGTCAGTCTGGGGCATTTGAGGAGCAAATGGGAGAGCCGGTCGCCGCTAGTCCCGCCCTCCCAGACACGTTGCCTTGGGAGAAGCAACACGGGCCGATCGCTGGATGTACCGTCTCCCCACTCACACACTGCACGTCCAATTCATCAGCTGCTCTCTGCCCGACAGTCCTGCTGGATTTAACGCTGAACAACGGAAGAGTTGGACCAGCCGCTCCATCCTGGGAAGGTAGGCTCTCCGATCCACATCTTAATCATCTTGCTATAATTATAATTATTACAATAATTATTATAATTAGAAAAATCTGATTATCTTATGTTTGTGTGGAGGTGAAAGATTTTAAATCCATCCACAGGAATTTGGCGCAGACATGCAAATAAGCTAACATTTAACCTCTTTGCGGTGAAAGATTAATTCTAGCCTATAAAACTGACACCTTGAGGTATGCCTATCATAATTTGTTCCGTCTGCGTTTCTGGTTTTATACAACCTAACAGTGCTGCCAAATGTAGTAGCCAATGCCTGATGAGGAAGTCTATTGTGTCTGTTACCCAACTGATTTGAAACCTGCATTTAGGCGGACAGATCGGATCATTCACTCTATCTCTTTTTGCTTCATCTTAGAGGAATTTACTGGCGCTTGATTGCGAATTATTCGCGTACAATTCATGTTTATCACCGTTAAAAGAAAGCAAAAAAAAAAAATCGTGTATAGTGGTGGGCATCTATTCATGTGCCCCACCTACACAGGTAGATGGAGACATGGATATCATAAAGGATTTCTTCTGTGAGTTTTTGAGATATTTATCTTAATGTAAGATGTTATTAGTGAGCTATTTGAATTTCTGCCTGAAAGACTTTATAGGCCTGTGTGTTTTATTCAAAGAGAGTGTTTGAATAACTGTGGCATGTGGATGCTGCCTCATGACACAATTTATCCAAACTATCTTAAGGAACATGGATGTATGGGGACATATATACCTGCTAAGAGATGAGTGGCTGATTATTCTCTGGAATTGAAAGAGAACAAGTGATATGATTGTATTATAGGATGTGTGCTTGGATGTAATAGTGATGTGTGGATATTCCATGAAAGTTTGCTTTGCACTTGCATAAATGTCCTGAGCTTTTAATTACACTAACAAAATACTCCTTTTTATACTCAGGATTAAGTCGCACTTATAATACAGATATACAAATGTATCAGATTTAGATTTTAAGATTAGATAGTAATATACATTGAGCTATGAGTTTAGCTATCGAGGGTTTACCTTTGTGTGTTTGTTACTGAATACTAAAACAACAGAAGCTACACATCAGTATAATAAAATCCATGATGCTGGACGTTTAGATAAAGTTAAATCCCAAGCTTCCTATAATTAGCTATGAAATTTACTGTTAATGTTTTATTGTAATGAGAGACTTGATGTCGTAATGTCATGCTTTAATGGCTGTATTACAGTGAAGTGATGTCATTTTCTGAACTTAACAGACTGTTCTGGTATCTGCCTTTACTCAGTTGCTCACTATAGCCACATTAATGATGAATATGTATAAATAATAATATTATAAAGCACAATAAGTAATCCCCGCAGTATAGTCTCAGTAAATTTATCAAGGTATTTGGTCACAAATAGTCATGTCTGATTATATTCATATAACCCAGCCATAGATCCACATTATAACCTGCAATCAGACACATCTGATATTTTTTCGTCTTCCCTGTTTGTGTTTAGTCAGAGTGTGTTAAATCAGCAAATCTCTGCTCCTACCCGCATCCTGTAATAATAAGATCAGAAGGTGGTCGTCCTGTGACAAAGACCTAGGGAGCAATTAACTCTCCAACCCTCAAATTTTACAGGAGGTAGGAGACATGCCAGGCGTTTACCGCTCAGAACACAGAAAATAATCCCTGTGCTGAAAACCCTGTTCTCACTTCCTTTTATCTACTAATAACTGAGGAAACATGTTGGAGAGATCTAAAGAGCCCAAACAAATGAAACATCCGCGAGGAGAGTTTGGTCAGAGGAGTTTTTATTCTTGTATGAACAAACAGTGCCAGGCTCTCATTTTGTAAAATCCCCACACAAGTGTCACTTGTGCTGATGGGAGGTCTGCAGTCCGAGGCGCTGGTAGTCATGGTGGCAGACCCCTGCCCCCCTTGAATAAATAAGCTAACAATGTTTATGAATGATTGTAGAGGTGGCAGCTGGCAGGTCAACCAATGGAGCCTGAATGGGGGAAAAACAAAAAAAAAATTGGTTGTATTTCTTGTCATGATGTAAAGATTTAAATCAGTTGTGAGAGACAAAGACTGGGGCGCCTGAGGGCTTCTCAGGATCACTGTGGACACTAGGATGTTTGGTGTTTGCCTTGATGGCGGCCAGTCCGTGTTTACTGGCTCAGGTGTTGCATCTGCAAAACAAACAGGTCATTGTGGTCTCAACAACTGAGGTCTCACTGCCACCATCTGCTCAGAGTGCCCAAGCAGACATGAATAAAAGCACAGACACGCCTTTATTCATGTCTGCTTGGTTGGAGGTGCAGTTTTTTTTTTCTTTTTTCTTTTAAGATAAATAATCCAGACGAACCTGCAGTGTTTGTCCAAGGACACTTTATATCTAAACCGTATTTTGGCTTCTATTTGTTAGTTTTAAGCTGCATCTGCTTCTTATCTGCATGACAGTAACCATGGCTTTCTGTCTGGCAGGTCAGTGATGGTCAGTGCTAGTTAGAGCCTGCAGCCGAGGATGTCTGCTACAGATTCGGACAACTCCATTGACTGGCTGGCTAGTGACAATGAGGACAACGACAGCGAACAGGAGTCTGACTGTACCGCAAAGCGCAGCCACACGGGGTCTCCTTCATCCCCCAGCACCCCGCCATACCTGGGCCCGTCTGACAGCAGCTGCTGCCCGAGCAGCGAGGTGAAGGAGGGCGACAGCAACTGGAGCGAAGTCAGGGAGGCCTCCAGCCGGGGATTTCCCCCCGGCTGCAGGGAGACATGGGACAGCACCAATGGACTGTGTAAAACACAACAAGGAGAAAAAACAAACGGCAGAAACACTCAGCAAGCACTGAAGAGACCTCACAGCTCCGCAGAGGAGGAGTGCAAGGAACGGCAGCTCATTTCCAACATGTCAGAGGAAAAACGAATTTTCAGCAGAAAGGTGAGCACCTCTGACTTGTGTCTGACTCCCTGAGGAGGTGGCTGACAGTGTCAGCAAAACTAGAGCGTGCCCTATCACCAAGATTGACTCCCCTGCTGGCTTTACAGAGGGCCTCATGCATGACATTTCCAGTAAAGATGTTCCTGTAACTATCTGCAGAATTAGTCATGCTTTTCTGAGGAACTATACACTCTCTGTCGTAAGTCAAACTCAGTGTGTACAGTAGGGAGGTGCACGGGTTATCTAAATCATGGTCAGCAACTTTTTAATGAACAAACAGCAGGATCCAGTAGAATCCAGCTGGATGTCAGCTTATTTCGAGATATCACTTACAAATGAATCTATTTTCTTTTTTCAGTGCATGGAGCTACAATGCTACATTCATCCACTGTCATCTATCTTGAATGGCCTTCGTTCAGGGAGATACAGAGAACGTAAGTGTCTGTATTTTCTGTTTTTGTCTTTAGAAAAATGTCAATGGACACACTGTTCTACCACAACCATTTTTTTGCTGACTTTCTGTCCATCTCTCTGCTTTTGTCTGTCTTGGGTCTCAGAGAAAAGCTATGAAACCACAATAGACAACGTGACACTGTTTTCAGAATGAGTGTCCCTGAGATTTGAGAGCGAGACGTCTGAAACATGTATTGTTGTAGGACTATCAAGTAACCACAACTATTTCCTGTGTGTGTCTTTAATATGGAGCTCATAATGGATAAAGCTTCTTGGAAACGACACTGATTTAAAATATCGCGTTAAGACTTTAAAAGCACATTTAAATGTTATTTTTTTCAGCCAGTTGAGCGCAAAAGCCTGCTTCAGACCACCTCGTAAATTAGCTGTTTGGCAGAGGGGGGGGGCGAGAACATCCTGTACCACAGTTTCCAGTAAAGCAGCGGCTGTTTGTGAGTCGTCTGATAGGATTTACAAGGGTTCATGGAAGATAGCGCCATGTTCAGACAGGCTCTGAAAACTGCCTCATTTGGGATCTTTTGTCAAACCTTGTGTGACCCAACACTTCCTGGCCGCAGAGGCAGGGAGTCTGTTCCCCCACACACACATTTCACACAATCCATCTGCTCCACAGACTCAGCCCTGCTGTCAACACGGTTCGTGTGGCTCATAGTACAACTTTCTTCTTTTCCAGGACTCAGCAGTTTCCAGGAGAGCGTGGCCATGGACAGGATTCAGAGGATCATGGGTGTCTTGCAGAACCCCTGCATGGGGTAAGTGTCCTCATCGTGACCTACATACTATTATACTGGAAACAATAACCTCTGTCATCTTAAAATATTCAGCATTTTCTTGTAGCTACATTTATAGATGTGGGTTCTTTGTTTTGTACTGATACTGAATCAAAATTGAACTACACTACACAGAACCTAGCATTTTATCGTAGTAGCTAGGAATTGTGCTTTCTATCTGCGGGTCAAAGTGGTCTCCAACATGTTTGCGACACATGGCTCACAGCAGGTTGCCCTGAGAGCAGCCGCCACCCCCACACACTCGGGATAAATTTACTGCAGAGATGCTCTGCTCTCGCTATAGCTGGCCATCTTGTTAAAAATGCATCAGGCTCCACTGTTGGAGCAGCACACTTATGTCTGCCTGATTAGCTCTCCACTGGCCAGACAGTATAATGGAGTATGATATCACCCCTTTAGAGGAGAAAGTCTTAGCCCCTGCAGTACGATCATTTGATATATTTTACATTTTTCTGCGTCAAAAAAAGAGCAAATTACCGCCATTCCCTGGCTCTGCAGTGTCTGATTTTATATGCTTAGGCACAATAATAAATCATAATTATTGTCTTTATTTTTAAAGCACTTTTGAAAACAAAGTTACAAAGTGATTCAGGAAATCTAATAACGTGCTCAAAAAGTTCTTCAAAATGGTTTCTTTGTTCTTTCATCTGAAAGTTTTAAAAAAAAGAAAGACTTAATTTACAATAGCATAAAAGCAAATTACATTTTTTAAGCTGGAAGCAGTTATTATAAATTATCCAAATTGTTGTTGAGCAATTTTTGGTTGATTGTGTAGCCAAACAATAAAATACTAATTTGGACAGCAACCCTGTCTGGACACTAGAACACTATGATCTAGAGCTGCAGTTACGAATCAAAAACTTTTCTTTTCTTTATATCCACTGATTATTTTCTTGATTAAAAGCAATGAATTGTTTGGTTTATAAAATGGCAAAACAAATTGAAAGCAAAAAAGATTTCCAGTTAAAGATGAAATAAAACAGAGAAAAGCAGGATGAAATCAGCATATTCCGAATGAAAAATTACTGTGATTCTCAAAAAAATTTTCTATTACGGTCCTGTTGATGGACTAATCAATAAGTCGATTGATTGTTTCGGCTCTGTGAGGATCACATCAACATAATTCATGCACTGTCTTCTGAATTTAAGCATCAAGGTATACTGACATCAGATAAAATGCTGCTGAGTTTGGCACAGGCTAATTGGAGCCCGCACCCACCAGCTGCTGCCCTCATATGGGAGACAAAGAGTGGGTGTGGCAGCCTCCCTGCAGACAGCCGGGACAGAGGCTGGAAGGTGGACTAAACCCCTCCCCGCCCGCCTCCCTCCCTCCCTCCCTGCCTCCCTCCGTCGCTCCGTGTGCCTGCTCTGTGTTGCCAGCTGGCAGCCCCTGCAGCAACACAATGGTAGATAGGATCAAAGTGACTTTTTTAGCAGTCACTGTTGCGGATAATCTTTCACATGAATTTAACATGCCCTGAATGGAGTGTAGCAGGAAGGTCCTGATCATATGACACGGGCTAATCCCTACCCACCATCTGGTTTTGAAGGGTGGGAGTTAATGGGGCGCTGTGCACTGCTGCTGCCCACCTCCAACGCAAACTGCGTCACCGCGATTAGTTTATTTTCACAATGACGCTGACGGGGACCGCTGTGGCCTTGGTGTTTTATATTTAGAGGCGAGCGGAACTATTTTACATCAGGACACGTGTGAGCTCAAAACATGTGAGAAATGTACTTAAGACAACCCCCCCCCCCCACACACACACACACACAAACACACATACAAAGCTAGAGTACAGGCTTTGCTAAGTGAGTGTAAGTGTTCACCCGCTGCTTAGATTGCCTATTTCCTGTGTGAGCTCGATGGAGAGATAGGAATTCAGAGAAGAGTTTGCCAGTGTTATTGGTAGATTACTCAGATTCATGCATGTCAGCCTGACTAAATATCTTTCCTGTTTCTTTCTGTCTCTCCTGTTTTTTTTTCCAGTGAGAAATATTTTAATATCATTCTTAAAATGGAGGAAATGCTGAAGAGCTGGTTCCCTGACGTTCGACTCAGAGACCAACTCACCGTCTCACAGACGGAGGAAGCTGTCCCTACCAAGAAACCGAAGGTAAAGTTGCACAAAAGCAGAATTGTTGTGTAAGAGCTCTTGGGTTAGAAACGGCCTGCTGCCAAGAACATATGGTGACGACGCAGTGAAAGAGGGACTAAAATATCTATTATTATTTAATCACAGGTCTGGGACAGGGGAGGGAGGGATTAAAAGCTATTTTTACTGAGGTATTACCGCAGTCTCAGGTTCGCTAAGAACAATGACAAAGGAGAAAAGGTAATTTTGGAGGAGTGTTCCTGAGGGGATAAGAAAGGTCAGAATACTCTGGAACATTCCTTTGCGTTTAATTGGTTAGGATTTATTTCTGTGGCTAATCTTGACACACCCTTGCATAAACATGATTTTTTCCCCCCTTTTTTCTGCACTTTCTCACTGGTCATACTTTTTGCTAGACAACACAGTAACTTTAGAGCTGGCGAAATCAACATAAATATAATATTTTAGTCTTAACAGCAGATTAAATTATTAGATATAATGTGAAAGGGTGGCTCATAGTGCTTAATTGCGTATGTTAATGACAATAAAATGAATTCTTAGCTCTTCAGCGCATTTTAGGTACTTTCAGGTCATGTTTAGGTTATTGCCTGCAACTTCACTGTTTTGATTTAGTCTCATTACGCTCGTTAGCATTGTTTTTATCCGCAGCAGGCAGCTGTTTTCAGTGATAAAGCTGTGATAAACTCTGGTGTACAGTTTCCTAACATCAAACAACAAAACAACAGAGAGATTAAGATAGCAACTCACCACAGAAGATACCGTGTAGTGGAACACTTAGCTGCTCAAGAGCCAGATGTTTCTCTCATGAGTTGGAAGACATAAAAACAAAGCTGGGAAAAGGATTTCTCACAAATGCGTAATTTTATAAAGTGATGATGTGTCATTGTTGTATTTTTGTTCTACTTCCTCCAAGTGGCCTAATAAAAGTGAATTATTGCAAGTTTTAAAGCCACAATGTTAAGAATTGTTATTATTATATATTTTTCAGCTTATTCTTCTTATTGGTCGTGGTTCTTGAACACGGACAGTGTAATAATAGTAAACACAACACATCATTGGTTTGTGGATTGTTGTTTTGAAGCCTTAAATTCTGCATATTATTGGTCGCCATGTTAGTTTAAGGCCTTTGCCATATCGTGCTTTTGCATCGAGTACATGTGCAGAACAGATTTGGAGCCTGAATGATGCAAAGATCGACCCTGGCACAAGTTACGGTACATTACATAACAGTGTATGTGTTTATTTTAAGAGTGCAGGGACAATTCTAGCCATTCTGGATGAACTCTGCTCCTTAACACTTGTCTAGGGCTTTGTCCCTGTAATATAAACGACTGAGTGACTGAAATTAAGCCGTGTGTCCTTCTTTCCCGCCAGCTATCCCCAGTGACCATCCCTGCAGTCGTGAGCCCCGTCACCGTCAGTGAACCTCCAGCCGGCGTCAAAACCCTGAGAGTCACCGACCTCACTCCTCCTGGAGCCTACTCCGCCAGTAACATGAAGTGGCTCCACACGTCACCCATCTGCTCCCCCATAGCAGAGCAGGCCCAGGCTGGCCCCAGGCACCTGCTGTCCCCCAGAGACCTAACGCAGGACAACGCTGTGTCCTCCAGCACAGACAGCCACACTAAGACAGACTCGGTGCCCAGAGGGCCACCGCCGGGCAAAATCAACGCACCCTGTCTAGAGAGGCTCCTTAAGTCGACAGAAAGCATCATCACCCGCAAGGGAACAGGGGGGTTGACGGACAGCAGCTGGTCCTAGTCCTCACAGACGGCTGGGTGTCCAGCTGTTAGCACCGCACAGCCCAGCCTCGCCTTGCCCACCCCGCCGGAAGCCAGTCAGCTCGCTTTGCCCATTCCAGCCTTCAGGGGAGACGGGAGCCTTCAAAAGGGACGTCACAGAGTCCACTTTAATGTGGAGGGTGTGTTGACGGACATGTTGTACTCTCTGTATGGGAATGTGCCCTCTCTGACATGAAAAGTGTCTGCTTTAGTTCCCTTTTGTTGACTCATCATTGTTTTTTTTTGTTTGCACTCTTGAATAGCGTGTGTGAGAGTGGGAAGGATAGATTTCACATGCCGAGATCACCGGAGCTAACTGAACCGTTCCCACTGGCTTGTAGATGCAATAATACAGTTTGAGTATCTGTGAAACCGCCATTATGCCTGAAAGGGAAAGCATTGCAGGAGTAGTTTGTGCTGGAAGGGATTTTTTCAGATATCCAGACGTGTCAGTGGTCTACATATTGTGCTGAAAACGTGGGTGAAATGTGATGTTATTTTCTCCCCCCCACCCCATGACTCCACTCTTAAGTTTATTGATGTGACTGTTACTCATTTGTATACTTTATAAATAAGTCTTTTGGTACAACTGTTCTACCTCAGCGGGCACCACGTCACAGTTAGTGAGTAGGAATGTGAACACTACACTCAAAATCTGAACACCTCACCAGATCTGCAGCGAGCCAAACGGCCTCTGACAGCGAGGTCTGCAGTACGAGTCGTTCTGCTTGTACAAACAGAGGATGCTCTCTCCATGGGGATGCTCTCGTGGCCTGACTGGTGCCATTGTAAAGAATGTCAACTGCAGATTTTCTTTTTCGAGTCTCCCAGTAGAAGGCAAACAGTGCCTGTAACGTCAAGCTGTGCCTGTAAGCCGGTTTGATAAAGCGAGAGAACCGTTCAGAATACCTGCTCCTCTGTGGGATGTACAAATCAGGAATTCTCACTCTCCTGCCATTTTCCTGTATCGAGTAAATTATTCAGATCTTGCCAACTACTTTCTGTGGTGGAGTAGAACAATTCTTTTATTTTGCCACAGAACTGGACAGTTTGTTAGACCAGCAGAGAGGGACAAGGTATTTCTCTGTGTAAATCTTACAGAAAGGTTGTCGATTTACCCTGAAAAGTGGCCTTTATAGTGTGAAATTTTATACTTTCAAAATAAATGTGGTTATATTTGTTTGATGCAACATGGCTGTGGATTGTTTTCTTCTGATTTTTTATGAATATACTTCCCTGCATTTTAATGTCAATAGGGTCCATACGAAGTCTTAAAATGTTGGAGATATGCTTGAATTTGAAAATACTCCTTGGAAATGCCTTTTTTCCCAACAAAATCTTGTGGTTCATCTACAAAATCACAAATGTAAACAACAAATATTTTAATATTTGAAATTGTAAAAATAACTTGGAAAAATATATTATAAACAGCAGAAATAGAAAATAGATAGGCAAAATAGAAAATGTCCAAGATACATTACTTGCTATAGGTATATATTGAATTAGTAACATTTGTAAGTGATGACAAAGGGTTCGAGAGACAGGAAATTTTAGTTTAAGGTTACTTGGAAGTACTTAAATTTTACATTTAAACAGCTACATGAGCCCTTTGTTAGGCACATTTTCCACATTGAATTACATCTCTGTGCTAATGCTCCACTCGACTCTTCACCTTTATGTTGAGTCAATTATTCTGCACCACTTTGCACTACCACAAAAAAAGCTTATTCTAAAGCTCAAGACACAGGAGGACAAAACCAACTGTGTCAGCAAGAGGAATCTTTGTAATAACTCATTTTACTTCTCAACCAAGCTCAATTAATTCTCAAAGATGTGATTTATATCACAGTTAGATCAATTAGAGGGTGAGTCATCCGGGAACATGAAAAGGGAGCTCACTTCCTGTAGGAATAATAAGATTTATTGTTCATAAAGGGGGTACATAATTTCCAGTTTCAGTTCTGCTGTACAGACAAAGTGAAACGTCTGCTTCCACAGAAGTTCAGTGAAATATACCAGCTCGGTATCACTTCACATTTCTCAGAAAGTGTGGCAGTTGTGGGTTGTTTCACCCCATGCGTACACTCTCACATGCCTGTTGATGAAGCAGACATCGGCGGTGAAACTATGTGACCTTCCTGTGCAGCACAGACAGTGACACGTCATGGAATGAAAATGACATAGGTAATGACAGATATATGAGAGAAAAAAGTCACAGGAACACCTTTGCACATGCCTGGAAAATGCTGCAAAAAATGAGATAATGACATTTAGGTGTTTCCTTTTTGTGGTAGCCAAATTTCTTAAAGGGACAATTTACCCCAAAACCTTTTTTTTTCACTTGTAGATAATTTATATTGATTCAGTGTGAGTTACTGAGTGTTGGAGTTAGCGACTAAGGAGACCTTATCTACCTTATCTTAAATAAAATGCAATTATATAGCTCTTTATCGGTGGTGCTCCAGTTGATTCGAGATAATCCACAGACCTTATTGTTACAAGTTTCATGTCGGAGCTACACTTAAAATAAAATAGCTTTCTGGGGCTGAACTATACCTTAACTATAGCTAGAATGGGGACAGATGAAGTATTTCTGCCAGGTGGAATAGATAAAAGAATACATTGTCGTCAAATCTAAAACTGAATACTGCCATCTATAGGTGGAACAGTAAACATCAAGAGTTTGTGCTTAGTTGCTTTGAACCACCATAGATTTATCCTTCATTATACATTAGCTCTGTGGTTAACACAGCATGTCATGAAACTAGTTTTTTTCTTTTCCTTGCCCTCATTTGGAAAAATACACTTTAAAAACCACACTTTAATGCTGCTTTGTTCAGCCAGCCTTGGCATAGCTGAACATTTTATTGAAACCACTGGATTCAGTCAGTCAGTTTATTCCAGGTCCATTTTATTCTCTTCAGTGGTGTATGTACAAAGGGTGAAAACAGGAGTTTGCGGCCTGGAAAGCCATTTGTCAGAGAGTTGAGGCGGTTAAAAATGATAGAGGTCTTCCTTTTATTTTCATCCAAATTACACAGTTTAGTCACGTGTCTTTTTTTCTAGATTAAAAGGGGTGATTGGCAAGAGGTAGAGGGGTCAATTACCCAGACGTCATTGTTTCAGCGTTGCCGCCCCAGATTCCATCTCCCAGGGCAAGGCTAATGGCCTGGCCTCACGTGCACAGACGACCTGACAGCATCCATATCCAAAGACAGCTGGCACAGATCTGCCTCGCACTCGCCCAGAAAAGGGAAGTTGTTATGAATGTAAGGAAGAGCTGCAGCAACAAAAAGGCACCTTTCTCACAAAGCTCTCAAAGGGAGTTGGACCAAAATCACATTGTGCAGTGATCAGGCTGCCAATGGGGAACATGTGATGTGCTGGGAAATTGTGCAGAAAACAAAAAGGGGGATTAATAATTAAAAAATAACATTAGAATGCTCCATTTGGGAAATGCCATGAAGGGCAACAAGAACATGCTGTAAATGTGTGTTTGTGTGTGGGTTTCCCAAAGTGCTTTAGTTGTTAAGGTATGTTCTGTACTCCTGCCAGGTCGTGTAACTAAAACTGGAAATTCACAAGTCCACAGGAAAACCAGCAGGCGTCAGAATATCCCATAAGTGATAATGAACTACAGGTTCATCTGCTCAATTATGTTCAACTGTGGAGAAGTGGTGCCAAAATTACCTGCTAGCGCTATAGCCCGATATTACCATGAACAAGCATTGATATTGCTTTCCATTTTAAAGGTTCGCAGAGGTTATGCTTTGCAAAATTGATTGATGTCAGGGTTTTTTGTCCAGGCTACGTGTGGGCAAAGCTACAAAGACTAATCATTACTGGAGGAGAGGAGAGGAGAGGAGATGGGAGTCTTTTGTTGAAAGCATTCAAAGGCGAGTGGGAGAGAAAAAAAGGGAGGGGGTGAGGAGGACAGATCCATGGTTCCAGTTGCAAAACCCTGGAAGGAATAATAAATACAGCTTCATTCTCTCTAACTACCCTTTCACTGTAAATTGGCCTTGATTTGAGCTCCAGCTGAGTGTGAAAAGACAAGGCGGCGTGGTGTTGAATCAGAGCCAAGGTGGCGGCGCTTCACTCTGCTGCGGTAATTTATATATTCTGTTTCTGTGTAATTAATTTCTCAAATCTAGAGGCAGATGTGGGGTCATCTCTCAATATAAAAAAAGCAATACTGTGGCCAATAACAGGAAGCAAGTAAAAATAATCTTCATGCTAGTCAAAGCTGGGTGTATTTAGTTATTGTGAAATTCAAACACATCCTTCTATAATGCGAGATTTAGATACAGTTTGTGTTAATAAAGTCCTTTACTTTAATCCAGTATTAAAGACTACTGCTGTAATACTCTGTAGGACTATAATATTCTTTGTTGTAAAAGACTTTGGTGAATTATTATTGCTTTAAAAGCCAGTCAAGACATCACAAATGTCACATAATTATATGCTGTGACCAGAACTGATTTGCTTCCAGCAAGATGTGACTTGCGAGCATTTTCAGACCCAGACAATGATTTCTCCAATTACTTCATTCTCCCAAGTCTCAAATGTCAGATACTTTGTTCTTTTGGACATGAAATCAAGGCC